>CAHIKZ030000994.1:350000-387500 GCA_903632075.3 Acanthosepion pharaonis | reverse complement strand
ATTCCTCCAGTTGCTAACATTCTGTTTTTTGGCATTATTAGTTACTTTCTTTAATTAAATTCATTTCGTTTTTTGCTTTGAGAAAGTCCACATTGGATGAAACGCGTCAGCAATAACTACAGTTTTCCTATTGTCATTTATATATATATATATATATATATATATATATATATATATATATATATATATATATATATAGTTAAATTCCCACATGAATTCTGTGGACAAGACAGGACAGATTGGTTCAAATGACAATTGGAAAAATCATACATTTTTTTCGTCTTCCGACATTTTCAAGGCAAAAATGAAATCGAAAATTTTTGCTGTTATAGTTACATTAAAATTCAAAATTAAAAAGATAGGCGCTTGTGTCTAAGCCTTTTTTCTGGTTAATGTAAATTACCTTTATAGTAAGGGATTATTATTATTATTTTTTTTTTTTTATTTTTTTTTTCCATGTCGACAATATAGTTAAATTCCCAGATGAATTCTGTGGACAAGACAGATTGGTATCAAATGACAATTGGAAAAAATCATACATTTTGCCGACGCGTTTCGTCTTCCGACTTTTTCAAGGCAAAAAAAAAAAATAATAATAATAATAATAATCCCTTACTATAAAGGTAATTTACATTAACCAGAAAAAAGGCTTAGACACACGCGCCTATCTTTTTAATTTTGAATTTTAATGTAACTATAACAGCAAAAACATTTCGATTTCATTTTTACCTTGAAAAAGTCGGAAGACGAAACGCGTCGGCAAAATGTATGATTTTTTCCAATTGTCATTTGATACCATATATATATATATATATATATATATATATATATATATATTCGAACTTGACTATCCGATTTCTCATTCCGAGCCGCTATCCACAATGGATGCCAGAACTGAATTATTTAGACCAATAAAGGCAGGAAGTGGTGGAGAGTCAACATCACTCACGTCTTCAAAGGGCATGGTAGATGATAGCGTTATTAGTAGTAATATTAACTTGTTTTTTATTCGGTTAAACATTGTCAACTTATTATTTTTTGACTCGTATTTCTTTCATTTTAATTAAAGTTTTATTTTCCTACGTGCGTACTTAAGTTTCAGGCTAATGGCTTCAGTAGCTACGATGGAAAACAGCTAAATTTAAGATGAACGAAATTAGAGGTGTGTGTAAAAGTTCTTGCTTTTTTTCCTTTGAAATCAGTTTTCTTCAAAGTATTCATTCTGTAGTCTTCAAAAAAGATAGCACTGCGAATATTAGTGTATGAATACTAATACTAAAAGTATTTTTTTTTAAATGGATAACGGTTGATATTGCTCTATCTAATAGAATTTGCAGTTTTGTTCCATTATATTTTTATTTATTTATTTATTTGCTTAAAACGTCTCGTTTCGTTTCCTTTCTGAATTCTTGGCAGAAAACATCTGAAATTCTGTCAGTTTCATGCCCTGTCTGCAAAAGTCCTTGCTTGGCAGATGAATTTCTTTTGTCAAACATCACTTGTCTGAATTCAGACAACTTGTAACTTTTGGCTAAGAGAGAAAAACGTCACATTCTTTTGAGTTAAGATGGAAACTTTTTATGTCACCCTTTCCCGATGGTTGATATATGATGTGTGTGTTTTTTTTTGTCTCTTCTTTAATTCCTGAACATTATTTTTTTTCTTCTTCACAATCTCTGATGTATCCACTGGTTTCCATGTCAAAATTTATTTTCACAGGCAACGTGGAATAATTTTGCTGAATCATATTGATATGACGTTCTCAGGCCCGTCACTTGACTCCTCTTATCGTGAAAATAATGCGAACTTATTTTAGTGTGAAAAATCGTACTTACCGTCCCTCGTGACTTAAAAAGGTTAACCCAAATCATAATATTCTGGCGTAGGGCCTGGGCCATTCTTTTTCCGTCTCCTTTCATACTTGAACATTTTTTCTGTAGTATTTCTTGTCCGTTTAATTGTTTTCGTATAATTAATTTCAAAGGCACCTTACAATCATTTTACTGAATCATAAATCTTAACTACTCCATTGTTAGACAAATAAACTTTTATATCAGTTAATTCTTTATATTTAAACGAGTCAGCAGGTGCCTATCAAATCCAAATGTAACTACAGACATTTTTCAACCATTTTTAAAATATAAAATATCCCAATATTCTGTAAAATATAAAATTATAATGAATAATAACTAAAGAAATAATGGATTTTTTTTATTTATTAATCCGAGAGATTTGAAAACTTTCAACATTATTTTTAGTGGATACCCATATTTAGGTAGACGCTCCGTTTATTTATTAAATAGTGCATTTAATTATTTTTGTCTGACGGCTCGAATATTCGATAAAATAAACACATACCTCCGTGTTAAAAATGCATTTATGTGATATTTTAAACTAAAAGTAAATAATATTGTTTCAAATCAGATTAAACTTTAAAATTAGCTAATATTCCTCAAATAAAGTTTCAGAAAAGTATAATTTTTTTTTAAAGATTTATTAATAAATAGAATTATGTCGTGAAGAGTAATGGCAAAAAATGACACTAAAACCAGCGATTTTTAGTGATTAAAAAAAAATTATCTCCTGCCAATTTAAATTAGTTTTTGAAATACAGTAAAGTATTTTGATTATTAGAAGTATTAAATTTAATTTATTAGCTTGAAATTAAAACTAAAATAAAAGCTTCAAGGAAATTAAAATTAAAGAAAATGAAATTAAAATTAAATTAAAGAAAGTTATTTAAAAAAAAATATGTATGCGCGCTCCGACAGGATTCGAACGTGCGCTGCTCTTTCCAAGAGAACCCGCGGTTAAAACAGACGATGCTTTAGGCCAACTCGACCACGGAGGACGTTATCGATCCGTTGACGCTGAATATTGCCTCATAAACGCAAATCCTTCCCAGATTCTCGAACGTTCATATCTGTTCAGTTTGCATCTGAACGTAAACAAAACAATTTCTAAAGAAGTAATTCATTTTTTTTTTATTCACCCAACAGCTTCTCTCATCTCAATTCTGCTTTACGTGATCCGCCTAAAGCACTTCATATCTAGCAACGGTTTCTCCTCTAAAAGAGGGGGACGCTTTCAATCGAGGCTGTTGTCGTCGCATATTGCTAATGACCTAAGAAAAAAAAACATAAAACTGTTCATTTTATTTACATTTATGGAGTAAATATATGCTTTCTCCATATGTTCCTTTTTCTTGTACTATCTAACACCCCCACTTGTTAGTACGCCTCGCTGTCTATGGCACTCTAAAGTGATACACCCTCATCTCAAAAGCATCAATCCGATGTCTTTCTCTCTTGGTCAGTGGCCATGACTCGCATCCGTAGCTAGCGATGTTGGAAGCAGCGGCTCGTAGTAATTACTACTTTAGGTAGAATCGTATATTTCGAATATTCCAAATGTTTCCCTTGATCGTCGCCGCACTTCTTGATATTGCCAGCCTTTTCTTGATCTTCCGTGCAGAGCTGATCTGGATATTGATGGTGGAGCCATGGTATGCGTAATAAATAAAAGTAAAAGAAAAACGATGAAATAGGCTACAGAGTTAAATTTTAGTCTAGGACCCTCACAAAATTCTTCATTAAGCCAAATTTGATATGAAGAGGAGGAAGAAGCATCTTATTCAACTCCGCCAGATCATTTTGATACGATTTTCACTAATCACGAAAGTGCTTCTAGACTCCCAAGTCCTTCTGCGTGTAGTGCTTGAATCCAGCTCGACTTTCCTAGAGTCATTGAAAGCAACAGTACTTCGTGTAGCCCTCTTGCATACCCATAAGGATTCCAATGACCTTGAGGTTTCCACAGAGTCTCCACTGACATAGGAGCACCATATTGTCATATTGTTCCTTCAGATGAACTGAGTGGACAATGGGAATTCTGGGATAGTTATTCCCACTGTGCAGGAGCGCAGTCTTCAGATTTCGCTTCGAAGAGTCTATGAAAAGAAGCTAAGGAAGGTGAATAAGCCAGAGATATTTGTGAAGAAACACAACCTGTTTTCCATGTCAAAGAATGAGGCGAAATCCTTGTTCCGTATGATGAAACTGAAACCGTATCATGATCCTTACATCTTTCGTGACCAGGTTCCACTGCTTGAGCTAGATTGCCAGGAAATCGAAGTGTTTCTTAGAAAAGTACAAATTATGGGCAAGATCATTCATGTCTTCCTGGGTGATTCAGTGAGGCTTATTGTCACTTGTTTCTGAATCAATGTCTTCAAAAGAGACCGACTTCATGTTCATGTGATATTTATGTGCTGTGGTGTAGAAACCGGGAAATCATCTGAGTGGTCTCATAGCTAAGGGAAGTTTGGGATATATTTTTTTCGAAAAAGCATTGAAACCAGTTATATTAACAATCATTTGCATGGTTTTCTGGATCTCCCCATACCATCGAGACAGCAAAGTTGCAGACTGCATTCTTGCCAAAAAACCGTGCAGTTAGTCCTTTTTTACAGCGTTTACAACAGATGTGTGGAACCCAGGATTTGTCTTGATCTCCAACTTTACAATCAAAATAATGAAAGTAAGCAGTTTTCCGAAAAATTGTTTTAAGAGAAACATTTTTATAAATTTAATCCGAAAGCAGTACTGACTGCTCGGTCAATGACTGCCAAATGTTTCCTTGTAAGGAAACGGCTAATACCATCATGCTTTTGGCAATATTTCCTTTCGATATTCATCAGTTTTCCTCAAGGACACATGGCACAGTGGATAAAGGCGTTGGTTAGATCATGTGACAGGGCCCAAAGAGTGTGAGTTCAATACCCGGTTAAGGCAGTGGAGAACTTTCAGAGGGAAATTTACAGGAGATAACTGATAAATGACATCCATCAAACATGACACGTGAAACTAGAACAGTCTACCTCAGTGAGCGAAATAAAGGGTTCAGTTCGATATTCCAACCACCTGAAGAAGACCGGAGCGTACAACGGCCGAAACGTTGTGATAAATATGGCGACAAAGAGGAGGACAATAGTCCGAATAGTGTAAATAATGTTCATCAGTTTTTATTCACCCTTGTGACGATTTTTCCTTTCTTCTACTAAAGCAATGTCATTACTCAACCCCAGGGACTGAATTTGCAACTACCAGGGAACCAGATATGCTTTAACCAACGCTTTAACATACACACGGGGTTAGGGCTATATCACTTTGAAAGACCGCTTCTCGTACAATCACCGAAGTTAAGCAACGTCAAGCCTGTTTAGTACCAGTTGATGTAAGCTTGGGTGTCCGGGTTGTGTAATCGATAACGGCTCGGAGTTCAAGAGCCGAGTTCTAATTCCAGTCAGTTTTGTTATATTCACTTACGCGCAGATATCTTCGAGAAAGCTATGAATCCATCTCTTTACCCCAGCTATGGGTTAATTAGTTGGACTTGTATCAGTAAATAATTATCTCCCCAAATTTCTTACAACCTAAAATATTTTCTGCCTTTAAATAACCTGAAAAGGTTGATAAGCCATAAAAAACAAATCAATCCATCAATTAAAATACATACACACAAGCGCGCGACATGAGGACTCAAAGGGTAAAGTTCCTGGAGATAAGTCTTTTCAAACATTGCATCCAATTTATTTACTTAGTCTGGCACAAGGACATGTAGAGACACTACTGTTCCTCTGATTTATTATTATTAATCTCGCAAAAATCTATATCGATGAGTGATTCTACAAAGAGACGTTTTCCAAGCTGAGCAAATTGATAGACGGTCATAGGATTGGAGCAGCTAATAAAGATCGAACACTAACGAACGAGTCTGTGGGATTGTTAGCTAACATTCCGGCTAGAGTAGGTACCCCGCCACACCTTTGATAGTGATGTCCACGCCTATCTCTTTCCCCGAGAATCAACTTGCTCTGTAATGAACAATAATTGATTTGACACCGAAATAGATCAAGTTTTCAGTTAACTCTATTTGAAAGCCTGTCTACTCTGGCGATTGTAACTTATCCTGTGACTCGGGCGCATTGTAGTTTTATAGACAGTCATAAAAGAAATTTCTCGCCTTCCATGTTAAAATCATATAAAATCACTTTCATCAAATTTGGAAAACGAAACATAGATTACTTCTCTCCTGTAATGAAGACGGAATCTGATGAGTGAATAGACGATTTCCACTAGTGAAACCCTAGACTTTCATTTACCGACATTTTTGTTTTTTGTTTTTTTTTATATGTGAGTCAAGGTTAATTAAGATTAGCAAGGTGGTGTGTGGGTTTTGACGGTGAAATCTGCGTAAATCCACACCAGTTTCATGACTAGCCAGTCAGTTATGTGCCATGTGTGTTACACGCTTAGGCGATCATGGATCTTTCGATACATGACTGACGAGGTAGATTTTTTTCCAGTAGGCTGCCATTACTTTCTGCAGTAAACCAGTTGCCATCGAAGGCTATAGAACTCGTCCTGTCCCGATATTTACCCATAGAGAGGAATAAGAGGATTCATAGAGAGTAATAAGAGAATTCATAGAGAGGAATAACAGGATTCATACCTTTTGCTAAGGATATTAGCAGGAAAGTGAATATAATGGATTCGATTAGAATCCTCCGATTCCACAATCCAAGCCACTATCCATTACTCCACCGTGCCTCCTCTTTGACTCGTATAGACGCTTAAAACGTAGAAGAGGTAATACCCGAGTTTTAAAATGAAATTTTTTAAATGAAAAATCTTCCTTGAAGCTTTTATTTTAGTTTTAATTTCAAGCTAATAAATTAAACTTTATACTTCTAATAATCAAAATACTTTAATGTATTTCAAAAACTAATTTAAATTGGCTGGAAAGAATTTGTTAAATCACTAAAAATCGCTGATTTAGTGCCATTTTGTGCCATTACTCCTCACGATATGGGTTAATTAGTAGGACTTGTATCAGCAAATAATTATCTCCCCAAATTTCTTACAACCTAAAATATTTTCTGCCTTTAAATAACCTGAAAAGGTTGATAAGCCATAAAAAAACAAATCAATCAATCATTAATAAATCTTTCAAAAATAAAATATACTTTTCTGAAACTTTATTTGAGGAATATTAGCTGATTTTAAAGTTTAATCTGATTTGAAGCAAATATTATTTACTTTTAGTTTAAAATATCGCATAAATGCATTTTTAACACGGAGGTATGTGTTTATTTAAGGTGTTGACAGGTTGAGAGTTTGACTGACAGATAGAAGTTCATCTAATTTTTTTCTACGGTGGAGGTATCTGTAAAAAGTTGCTTGAGGAATATAACGTGAGCGCCTTTTTATATAATTCTTAACTACACAGACATCTTAAAAAATTAGGTAAATATTCTCTGTATCGAATGTTTTCTTAAATTGTATGCACTTTAGCTCTTAATTTATGATAATGTCGTGTATGGACGTATTTACAAAAATCAGCACGTTAATACACACAAAAAAAATCCATATTCTTTATAAAACATCGGGGCTCGCTGAGATGTGGTAAGCTTATCCATTTATGATTAGTAAATTAACACAAAAATTTAACAGATTTGAAACTTTATAAATTATTATTATTAAAATTAAAAAAAAAATGAAAACCATTCTTGTATAACATTCTAAAAGGTAATGAAGAAGACAATATGTGAGTGACACGTACCACAATAACTCATTCGTTCTGTAACCATGATGAAGATGGCTGAACTTGATAAGAAGCTCCGAATGAAGATAGTTGATACGTACAAAAAAGGTGATGGATATACAACACTCTTCAAGTGTTTAAATGATCCTAGATAGGCAATTCGTAGCATTATGAAGAAGTACAACGAAACTCAGTATTGAGAATAAATTAAGGACTAACAGAAAATGGTTAATTTCTGAGAGAATGGAAAGGAAAATTGTTAAGGATGTCTCGAAGATATGGTCAATGAGGTTGGATGTATCGACGTAGACAATTATTAGATGCTTTCATTGAGCTTGTCGTCTAAGCAAAACTCCATTACTAACCAACTAAAATGCAGATTAGCTTATGCTAGATGTTATCTAGAAGTTCGGAGTAAATAATAGAACTCTGTTTTATGGTCTGATGAAACCAAACTAGATTTATTTGGTCACATGAAGTCCCGTTATGTATGGAGGAAAGTGAATGAAGCTGACAAACGGAAAATACCTTCCCTGCAATTAAGTGCGGTGGTGGAAGCATTCTGCTCTGGAAATGTTTTGCTGCTTCTGGACCAGGAGAACTAGTCAGAGTACAGGGTATCATGTATAAAGAGCGGTATTTGCTATTCTTGAAAATAATATAAAACAAAGGGTACGAAGGCTGTCTTTGGGGTGTCACTGGACTTTCCAACATGAGAATGACTCGAAACACACGAATTGTTACAAAATAATTAGATGACAGCAAAATTAAGGAATTGGCGTACCCAGCAAAAAGTTCTAATTTAAGCCCTATTGAAAATTTAAGCGAATATTTGAAGAAAAAGTAACAGAAAGAACTCCTTTGTATTTGGAGGAACTAGAAGCTCTTGCCAAGGAAAAATGAAACTAAATACCCTTCAGTGTGTGTAGTGATCTTGTAAGGAGATATAAAAAGATTAAAGGAATTATTATCAGGAATAAACACATGATATTATTGAGGTAATAGGACAAATAATTTTCTCCTATTTTAAATTTTTGTTTTTTTTGCTTTTGTCGACTGAATAGTATAGTAGGGTCAGTTGGGCACCGTCTATGAGAAAAAGAGCACCATGACGCCAATTCATTGCGCCAGAAGTTTAGAAACGGTATGCTGTGCTGTTTCCCATTCGCGTCGAAAGCTCCAATACGAACATTTCAGAGTGTTTGGGTGCCAATCTGAGAACACTGCAGAAGATTCGGAAAGATTTGAATGAGTTTAATGGTGATTACGAAGATATGGTAACACGGAAACCTCACACTGATCATTCTGATAAAAAAAGAAATCCCGAATATGTTGATGAGAACTTCAGATTCAACTCGGGGCCCGACATCAAGCACCTTCAGGAGATAATGCTACCCTGGATCAAGAGGGTGGAGGCTGGAAACCCTATGTCAGGCAAGAGGACTCTGCACAATGTCACACAAGCAGGAAAACACAGTCATGACTGTCAGACAATTTCTGCGACCATATCACACACCTAACTCCCCAGTCTGCAACCGCCTTGATTGTTATGTGTGGGTTGAGTGAGGGATCAACAAAACTCTTTGTAACACCAAAGATGAACTGAATGCAAGGATTATGGCAGCATTCATCAGCTTAAACAAGAAGACAGTTCAAAAGAGTTGCAGAAGATTCCGAAGTCGTCTGGAAGCCGTGGTAGAAACCAATGGCGATTTTATTGAATAAATTTACTCTTTAGTATTTCAAGATATTTTTGTGTAATTTTGCTAAATATATCTGTTGAAAAGAGGGGTTAGATTTATTTTCATTTAGACGTCAATTTATGCATCGCACGCTATATATACATATATATATATATATATATATATATATATATATATATATATATATATATATATATACAGAGGCACGGTGGAGTAATGGATAGTGAATAGCGGCTCAGACTGAGGAATGGGAGAGCCGAATTCGAATTCCATTACATTCAATTACATGATAATACCATTTCTAAAAATATTAAACCTCTTCTTCTCTCTCCATCTATGGATAAATTGCAGGACTGACTGGGTTCTATAGCCCTGGATGGCAACTAGTCTAGGAGAACGAAAACTCTGAATTCAGAACCTGCGGGGAGTCGTTTGGGGACCTTGCGGCACGTAGTGCACAAGGTCTTTCTATTCGACTGTCCAAAATTGTGGTTGGTTCTGTACAAAGCCTTCTACACAATAATCAAATCATAGTTGCTGGTGTCTAGGCTATCGGTTCCTAGGAACTGAGCTGCTCGACCCTAATACGTCGAATACGTCGGGAGAGTCCACTATATATATATATATATATATATATATATATATATATATATAATCATTTATTCGAAAATTATAACATTCAACACCATCACTTGATAAGACACCAGAAGTGTTGAAACAACATGGCTATTTTTGGAGTGATTTTATAACATTTTTATGTTATAATTTTCGAATAAATTATTGTATTTGCTCTACACTGTATTGAGCACTCTTTTAAGAATAGTATTTGTTGGTTATTGGAATTTATTCCGTATACACCAATCGTATACTTGGATATATATATATATATATATATATATATATATATATATATATTTATTCATATTGTTCTTTTACAGATCCTTTCTATCAAAATTTTTACATATATTTATATGTATATATATGTGTGTGTGTGTGTGTGTGTGTGTGTGTGTGTGTGTGTGTAAAAACTAGCAGTCTTTCATTCTTTATTGATTGATTTTAATTATAATATTTCATGCCGAATCGTTGCAGAGTGCCTGGAACCAATATTTCCAAATTGTTTGAAAATCTTTCCATAATCATCATTCTAAATTCTATCCTGAATTCGAACTTTAAGCCCTGGTAGCAGTTGTTGAATAACATCACCCACCGATGCTTTTAAAAAATAATTAATCAGACTACTTTCAAGATGTGAATGATCTTTTTTTCCCCAAGTAGCTAATCAACTCAAATTAGACTTCACAATTTATTTAATTACTCGGTCTAATGATAAGGTTAATTAAAACTGATCAGGAACAAATTGAACAATCTGTATCTCTCGATTTCAATACTTTTAAATTAGTCCTAAAAATTTTCAGATGGATTTGTAAACAAAAACGGAAGTTTTTCTCTTTCTGGGTTTAACCAAAACACACACATTAACCGGGCTTGTTTGTCAATAATTGCATATTTTACGGTGGCGTATTTAATGTGTAGTTTATCTGCAAATCGTCCTTAACTTTATTTGTCGAACTTATGCTTTTCTTTTTGCTTTTTTATTTCTTCTATCATCACCATGTATAAAACGAGAGTTGGGATTGACTAAGAGTCATATATGATTAATTTTGAAGGAAATAAACGCACACACGCACACGCACACACACACACACACATACACACATAATATATTTAAATGCTTACAGTTGATAACAGGAGCTATTGGTTTATATCAACGGCTTTCCATACTTAACACTTTTCTTCATTTTCACTCTCACGTGGTCATATGTGACGTCATGAACAGCAATGCGATATTTTGCTTCCTTCATTTCATATGCACGAATTTTGTCGTTGCATAGCAATCTTCCATGCAAACAATTGTTGCGATGTTCGCATAACAATTTTAAAACAAAAAATCACCATCTTTGTTATATAATTTATTATTTAATTTATTGTAATGTACTTGTAATCTCTGATGATGGCTTATGTAAGCCGAAAGCTTAGACAGGATTAAAAATAAAAACATCTATCGACATGGTGATTTTCTTTCGTGTTTCAGTGAAAAAATGCTAAAAAGCTTATTCGACAATATGAAAGGAATTTACTTAAAATAAATAGACAAAACTTGTCTTTATTTTTTAATGAAACATGTAAAGGATATTACCGGAAGGCTCTAGCTGGAGCTCTACACAGTGGCAGACCGGTGGGTGATGGCCGTTCTTTCAGAAACCCATTACATCCTTGAGGAGGCCCAACATCTAATAAATCATTTCTCTGCTGCATGTAAAGCCTTTGGTCTTACACCTAGCATAAAGAAAACTGAAGTAGTGCAACAACCTTGTCCTACTCCGAAGCAATTGCGTGGTGAGAAACAAAAACCACCAGTCTACAAATTTCCAGAGAGACCATTGAAAATAGAAGACAAACCCTGAACTATGTAAAGTCTTTCACCTATGTTGATAGTAAAGTCAACTACAGTGGGACTTTACATGATGAAATCATGCATCGGATTGGTAAGGCTACAAGTGCTTTCGGCAAACTTTGCCATCGCTTGCGAAATGAGCGGGGTATTCGACTGGATACGAAAATTCGGGTTTACAGAGCTGCTGTCCTTGCCATCCTTTTGTATGGCTCAGAGTCGTGGACTCCATACAGGTACCATATCCGCCAGCTAGATGTTTCCCATAAAAGCTGTCTGCGGGCAATCTGTGGAGTTAAGCTTCAAGATAGGACATCTAACGTAGACCTGTTTAACAGGTGTAATATTGGAGGAATCGAGACTTTTATCATACAGTCTCAGTTACGGTGGGCTGGTCATGTCTTGAGAATGTCTGATGACAGGATACCCAAGATCCTAATGTACAGCTAGTTAGATCAGGGCTACAGGAATGTAGGACGCCCATGGCTAAGATAAAGAGACAAGCTGAAAAGCAACTTGTCAGCAGTTAATATACCACATAACACCCTTGAGCGCTTAGCCTTGGAGTGGGTAGAATGGAGATCAACGTGTTTTAGTGGACTCAGCTGTTTTCAAACTGCTTGTCTGAATTATCTTCAGAAGCAAGATCTAAAAGGTCAGCCAATCTAACACTGATCTCATCTTACATTCCTCACTCTTGCTCCATATGTGGTCCCCTTTGTAAATCACTAGCGGGTCTTAAGTGCCACTTAACATAATCGCACAAAATTTCATAACTGAATCAATTAAGCTGTCAGATCCTCATACGTCGAAACCAACGGGGAGAGTCCATTATATATATATATATATATATATATATATATATATATATATATATATATAAAATAATTGTATTTATTGTATGAATGTTTATCTATTTGTCTGCCTATTCAAAATTTGGAAATTTTAAACAACAAGCACACATTGACAAAAATAGTCCTTGGAATCTTTAAAAAAATCTCTGGGTTTATGTATATAAAACGGATAAGACCACTTTATGGGGACGATGGAAAGTAGATGTTTTATAAGATTTTTTTTTATTTAATACCCAGAAAATATATGTAGTATTTGTATATATATATATATATATATATATATATATATATATATATATATATAATAATAAAAAAAAGGCTCCCATGGTCGTAATTTATTCCATTGGAATCGTAAATACGATCCAATTCATCAGACCTACACATTATATTGTATATTTACCACTAATATTATATTGTATATTTACTAATATATATATATATATATATATATATATATATATATATATATATATATATATATATATATATATTCAGTATAAAAACTGTTTATATATATATATATATATATATATATATATATATATGAAAATACCGAGACAATCACCATGCAATGTTGATTCCTATGTCAACACTTTTTTATATCTACAAATACCCTCTCTCCGTTATAGAACACCCTTCCTCTATAACTATACCAACGTTTTAAGAATATATATATATATATGTATGTGTGTGTGTGTGTGTTCTTGCCCATAGTTTTTATACTGAATAGCCTTTAGAATAATTAAAAATATAGACGCTCCCACATATTAAATAACATTTACGATAACACAATAAACCCGAAAGAACTAATCTTTGTAACCATAATGCCCCATTAATCAGCATATATAAATAGTCGAACTACCATGCAAAACACATCGTCTGAGGATTGCATTCAAACACGAAATAGACTGTCACCTGGATGTATCCGTATTATTATAAAATCTGTAATAATTATCAATGAAATCGTTGTATTTCTGAAAATTATACATTCATTGTTTAATTAAAGCCACACACACACACATGCACACACACACACATGCACACACACATATATATATATATATATATATATATATATATATATATATATATTTCTAAAGAAGTGTTGACTTTTTTATTTAATAATATTTCAGATTTTATTACTTAATTTTAGTGGTTACCCTTGTTTTAGTAGATACGTATTTTTCTGGAATATTATTTATCAAGTATTCAAACTGGTCGGCGAAAATAAATAAATATGGTCTTTAATAAATAAACGAAGCGTCTACGCAAATATGGGTATACACTAAAAATAAAGTTTAAATAATAATCTTTCTCTCTCTGTCTCTCTCTCTCTCTCTCTCTATATATATATATATATATATATGTGTGTGTGTGTGTGTGTGTGTGTGTGTGAATCACGAGTCCCATAACCGCTAAGTGTCTTCCGTAGCAGCAGCGGTGTGTCTTGGGCATTATATTAAGAGGTTTCATTCTCCTAAACTGATTGCCAACCAATCTTATAGGCCTTCGTATATCATACTCTTCAGCCCATAGCTGGGAGTAGAAGAGATGGATGCATACCTTTCCCAAGTGTTTTTGGCACGTGCTTAAGTGAATGTAATGAACACTCGAATGGAATTCGAACTCGGAGAGCCGAGTCCAAATTCCATGTGGTGGTGGTGATTGTTTTGGGGTCCATAAATTGAAAATGACCTAACTCATTTATATTTCTCTTTCAGATGTATCAAGGGCAATAAAAATTGATCGTTGGAAATTAAATGTCACCTGTCTCGACCTTACAACCACAGTGATTCGGAAATAGCCAGCCAATTAAAATTGACCCGGTAAACAGGAAAAACGACATATGGATTCCACAAAGATACCCCCAGTGATGCACGACATGCTGATGTCACCTGTGGGCGTCCAGGTTTCATAAGCAAAGACAACCATGTCAATCTGTCTCATTTCTTCCAGTAATGCCTCAGGATCCATGCCACTGCCTACATCGATGTACTGGACACAAATTGATTGGGTGGTCTTACATATCCCAACGTGCCACTATTCTCTCCATCTTTACTCATATGATCTAGGAGTGGTTAGTTCAGAATTTTTCTCATCATGCCATCAGCTGTTATCTTATAGGAAATAGCCCTATTTCCAACACAATTAAATACCCACATACATACCATATTAAAACTCGCTCGCTCAAAGTTTATTTAGTTTTACACAATAACAGACAATATTACAAACATGACATTAATGTTCCACAATACAACACGCCCCGTTTAAATCAATGTGTCTATTGGTTAGAAATTAACATGACCTTGAGAAATATTTGTCCAGTCAGAGAAAACTAACAACCTATTTTTCTCAAGCCTACTTTCAGGAAAAAAATTATTGCAAAAACCCACAGATCTCGACTTTCACAGATCAGAGAAGTGGCTTTCCCCTAGCCGAACAGAAGAGGGCAGAGATATACGACTGTCTCCACGCCATGGCTATTTAACTTTTACTTTCCTCCACAGCACGTACTGAAAGAAACATATGTCGGCCACCTCAAAGGAATCAACTCCAACAACAGCGTAGACGGCTAGTCGGCGACTTCAAACGAATTATCTCCAACAACAACAAACTAAACTTTTTTTTGCAACCACTGAAGTTAAGCAACGTCGAGCTTGTTAGTTTCTAGGTGGAATACCGCTTCGGAATATCAGGTGGTGTAAGCTCAGGTGTACGTGTGGTGTAATGGATAAAAGCTCAGGGATTTAATCAGGGAGCCGAATTCCAATCCCGTCGAATTCTTTATATTCACTTACGTGCAAATACCCTTGGGAAAGGTATGGATCCACCTCTTCTCTTCTAGTAGACTTTATTTCACTAAATCATTATCATTTCCTAAAAATTCTTACATTCTAAAAATATTTTTTGGCTTTAAATAATTGTGGGAGAATGAAAATTAAATATATATTAAACATATAATTAAAAAATAAATAATTTAATTTTCCCGTAATGCAAATGGAAAACTGGTCACGTGAAAAGTTTATGACCTCACTTCCGGAATGGAGATCATCGCTCTCTTGATACTTTCGAATCTGTAGAAAAATCACGTGGTGGAGATAAACACTCAGTTGTGGAGCAAGCTAAGTGAATAATCAGTTTGCAGGGTTTGTATTAAGTTACAACCTGCTTTATTTTTGTCTGCCAGCTGGACGCTAGCTGGGATCTTTACACCGGTAAGTGCCGTTTATTATTGTTATTCTACATAATTATTTGATTCGGACGTGTTTTCTTAAGGGCAAGAGATACAGTCACCCTCTCTAGACGTCATGTTAACGTGCGGTCGACCACTCTCTTCACTCCTAATTTATTATACACACACGCATTAATAAAAAAAAATGACCGTTAATTTTCCGACCGGGTTTCGTGTTATTTATTGTGGCTCAACAACATTGGATCTTCTGACACCGGCCGAAAAATGCAAGTAAAATCCCCACTACATAACTTGGTAAAAGTTGATAAACCGTAAAAACAAATCAGTCGATCATATGCTTACTGTGAACTCCATAATCCTTTTGAAGGCTACACAGTATGTGTTCCACCAGGTTGATACGGTGTAGAATTCTGAGTTGTCCTTCTTCAAGACTGCTTATCAACCACAAGAGAGATCGATTCACCAAGCAAAAAGTAAATGAACCCCTAAATAATATCTTAAAAAACTGTTTCTTTTTTTCAGATAATTTATAATTAATATTTTTATTCCATTTTGATAAAATATCTTCAAAGTTATTGTAATTCGTTTAGTAATGGTTTTTTTTAATAGTTTAATCAAGATTAATTGATTATCTAGGAAAAAGAAACAATTTTTTCAATATTCTCGTAGAGATTTGCTTACTTTTGCATAGAACTGTACCTGGTGTGGAAGATATTAATTCATGAATTCCCCAAATGTATTTATGAATACAACAAATCCGACCGGCATTCGAACTCAGCTCGACTATTTCTGAAAATAGTGGGTCTAGGCATTGTTCAATGAAGGTAATAACGGTGTCTTCCTTGTGCTAATAGAAGACAACCAATGCCGGGCGCCTTTTTTTTTAACAATTGCCACCTTTAATCAGTCCAATTTGGAACAGCACTTGTCTGAACTTCGGATTTTACTGAGGCGGCTCATAATGCGTAATGCCCTTACACGATCGTACAGAGCATCACCTTCTTCGTATGCAGGCCGTATTTAGGGGTGATTAACGTTCTGGTTTCCTTGAACCATTTCCGCTCAAGAGTATATGTAAAATAAACGACAGAACCGTCGAACGAACAGAATTGACAAAGTTTGCAATAAGCAATAACAAGAAAAAGAATAAAACAGTGCAAAAAAAATAAGATAAAGCAAGAAATCAATAAATGTAAACCAAATTAAAAATAATAAGACAAAGCAACAGTAAGACGGCAAAAAGTTCAGAAACTAAAAATTAAGGTTGACACACAAGAACAGGTTCGGACAAACGAACATAACGTTCTAACTTCAAGAAAAGACTGACCAGGACTGATCAGATGAAGCTGAAAACAGTCCTATTTTATTGGCTAGGAAGAAATCCCAGCATGCATTTATATGCTTCTGTCTATAAATTGCTTCTGTCTATACCTGTGATCGACCTTTTCAAAAATGGGTAGCTTTTGCTGCTTTTCAGAAGTTAGCCACGCTTGGAAATGCACGTATCAAGATTTTTTTTTCAGCTAAGCAGTGAGGCATCAAAGCACCTTAGCGATCCACATATCTAAGTGTTTTCAAATACTTTACGATAGATGTTGAGTAGAATATCTCTGCGATATCCCGTGTCGTGTGGGTTGCATTAATTTTAATCGCCATTTCGATTTGGTCCTCATGAAAGATACAGACTTGACGTAATAATTCTTTCAGATCAAAATTTTCAATTCAGAACTTATTGAGCCACATACGAACAGAACTCTCAGCTATGGTACCGTTTCCATAAATGGCACATAGCTTATTTTTCTGTTAGTACATCAAATCTTCTCCTTCCTGGAAATGCATCGCATTTTCCTCTAAATTTACTTTTAATATGAGACATTTGTAATTTACTTTTAACATAAAAACATTTAGAATTCACAATCCATACACGAGTCATAGAAAGACGGCGTTAGCACGGAACCCTTCTCCACTTCGAAAAATTTTTTTACCAACACTGAGATTTGCACTGGCGGTCGGCTCCCCCCCCCCGGGGTCACGCACTAGCTGACCCGTGCTCAATGCAGCACCCTCCTACACTTTGCGGCATCACATTTCAGAATATGAATATACGACACTTCTAAACAAAACATATACTGAGAATTAGAACAAGAAAGCCAACATTTCATAATGAAGTCAGGAGGATTGGAAAATTAGAACCTCACAAGGCCTTATGACAAGAACGAGAGAGGGAAATTGCAAGTGACCTAACTAGTTCATGTAAATGAACGTCAGAACAAGGACTGTATAGGATAGTAAAATGACATATATTGCTAAGAGCTACAAAGGTAGGAAGTTGTGGAGAGTAATGATCAACCTACCTAACTAGTTCATGTAAATGAACGTCAGAACAAGGACTGTATAGGATAGTAAAATGACATACATTGCTAAGAGCTACAAAGGTAGGAAGTTGTGGAGAGTAATGATCAACCTACCTAAGAAGTTCATGTAAATGGATGGCAGAACAAGGACTGGATGGGATAGTAAAATGACATACATTACTAAGAGCTACAAAGATAGGAAGTTGTGAAGAGCCGTGATTTCTGACGTCCTGAAAAAAGACACCACATAAAAAATCACGTAAGAAACAAAATCACAAATCACGTCACAAATCATGTCACAAATCACGTAAGAAACAAAATCTCGTTTTCAAACGCCACCTATGATAAACGTTACAAACTTTTGTCCCGGTCCAATACATTTTAAATGCGAAGTAAGTTAATATCGGGAAACTTCCCTAAATTAATCTTAGAAACAAAGAATTCATTAGAAAATGAAGTAGGCATCCATTTATCTCGTGAGATAAAGGCAACATCCTGCTTGGTGAAAATTCAGTCCTTCGGGGGATGAAACTGCAATGAAACTGATGTGACCCTCTCCAGGACAATGGTATATTAGGCTAGGTTGATTTTTCACTTTCTTTAGATAATCAATATTGCATTCTCTGTGAAAGTTGGATTTTAAGGTGATAAGTATTGACATCAAAAACGTGATTCATAGCTTTTACCGGTTTTTGTGCATTTAATTTTAAAGAACGACAGAAAAAAATGTACCTAGTTTTCACAGGATTTTGCTTACAAACTAATTCCAAATTATTTATTTCAATAATAAATCTAAATAACCTTAAAATCTTTTGGATTATATGCATTGAATGGAAAATATATTCAAACCAGAATTCTGATTATGAATCACCACAAGCATAATATGTAATTTTTATACAGTATTCGATGAATAAAAACTGTAAAAAAAATTTAAATGATTACAAAAAAAGATACTCAATGAGTAAAATTTCTTTGATTATTTCTCTGATAATAAGTAATAAAAACAAAAAATACATAAAAGTGTATATGACACGATAATACTGATTGGCAGAATTTATAAGACAAATATTTTAAATTTGCATTGTTTATTGAAAATTGCACTAAAACTACTGCACTGTATAACATATTACATCGTAAGATAGCTAAATTGTTCAGTATAATTTCCCTTTGAAATAAATGAAGGCCTTATTTGATGCCACAATGATTTAGTAATAATGTGCTTTTGTCATGCGTCTTGTCCATATACAATATGTAAAGCTTCAGTAAATTATAAATTTTATAAGGCTATTCTATAAGTTATTCACTGATCACCGGAATGAAATTCCAACGATACCTAAACTTTATCTTTAAAATCGTTTTAGAAATAAATATTTTGTGTCTTTATTTATTATACGGAACCCTAACTTTCAAATTGAATCCAATACCACGGTTCCAAAGTTGACCTGCCCTAAGGGTATATGGAAGCCATGCGTTGCCCAGATCAAATTGTCCTCTCCCTGGCCTTACCGAAATGTTCCAAGGAATACAGAAAAAATTTGGAAGGTTTCACGAATTTACGAGTTATTCTTGCACAGATTAGCGTGCCCTAGATTCGACCACTGAAACTAACTTTTGTTCAAAGAAAATAGTTTTATGGCAGAAAATAATGTTGATCAAAATGGCTGTTGATATTAAAGACTCACAGATGTGTTTTACAAGCTTTTCCTTTTAATCTCACTTCTTTACTTCCCAAACAAAATAGAATATTCATAAATGCATTCGTAAAAATGTACATGAAAGGGAGATTTTTATTAGCAGTGACTAGACGTCTGGATTTTTACGTTGCGATTTTTTTTATATTTCGAAGGTTGGTGTTGAGTGTTAAGTGATAAGTTTTTTGTCTGCCAAATTCTTTTTCAGACAAAGACTCCAAACAGAATAATTTTGAAAGAAATTTTCTTGTGTGTGTGTGCATTCGTAAGTGCGTGCGTGTGTGTATGTGTTTTAGTGTTTTAAGAAAAAGGCTTGAGTCGCGTATTTAATAGTTCAAGAGAGGCGAAAATAAACTGATAAATAATCCTCGATTAACGACCTCCAATGTCTTGGAGAAGTTCATTATACAGCCCGAACTGTTTAATCTGGCACCCTTGGGACCAGGCCACTACCGAACCACAGAAAATGCTGTATGGCAGAAATCACGCCTAAAAAAAAAACTCATATTCTAAACTGCCTTGCCAGCTCATTCCACATGTACGGGATGGTCTGAAAGTCATGTTACTCTCTAAGAAAAAGTAATACAGTAATACAAAGCACATGTGCTGGATTCAGTTTATTCACTTTCATTGACGCTGTCACACATCGAGAAGGTTTGTGTGAAAGTCATCATTTTCCTGTAGGAGTTCGTGTCAGCCATCTGAAATAGAAAATTATGCTATGTAGACGTGACAAGACTTCGGACCATCCTTTATAATTATTCATTTGAAAAGTAAAAAATTCACTGAAATACGTTTAACGGTTTGCAAGTTTTCATCTGAAATCAAGAAAACAGGAACATTCTGTCAGGAATTTACAATATATTAGAAAGAGGCATCAGTTGAATTTGACTCCAGAAGGATGATGGTTGAAATCATTGCCTATTTCTTTTTCGTAAATTATGAACTATTAGTATAAGTTAAGTACTGAAAAGTAAAAAATTAGGGTATAATTACTAGATTGCTATGTGTGTTTATATTTTGGAATACAGTTTAATTTCTTTAAGAAATTGTAGGATATTATATGGATTAATGTCATGAAATTGTAGGATATTATATGGATTAATGTCATGAAATTGTAGGATATCATATGGATTAATGTCATGAAATTGTAGGATATCATATGGATTAATGTCATGAAATTGTAGGATATTATATGGATTAATGTCATGAACGTTATTTTATGTTGGTTCTTTGGTAGTATTTTAAACGGATTTGGATGAAGTCACTACAATTTGTTAGTATAAGCGTATTGTTGGTAAATTTACTATAAATATGTATTGTTGGTAATCTGACCTATAATTATAAATTACAATACTGAAAATTAAAATTTTCACAGAAATTTATAGAAAAAATCAAATTCTTCATTTGAAATCAAAAAATACAATCGTCAAACAAAATGGTAAAAATATACATAAAAAAAGAAACCAGAAATTAAAACTGGTAACAGAAGGATATGCGTTAATAAAGTCACGTTCAATAATGTTAACTGAATTCTTTTTTCGTTTTTTTAACTAAATGCCCAGGTAAAATAATTTCCACTGATACAATAAAGCGTTATTTGACCCAGATTAAAACTTTAACACGTTACTAAAAAGCCAATGATAAAATCATTTCCCCATATCTCATAGTCCTGAAATTAAGAAGTATCAGATTGGGAACAGAGTTGTATTTCGTTGTCCTGAAGGTTGAAATTGATAATATCAAACAGCATTAAAATCGTGAATTAAGCTTTTAACCGTGAAACGTTTAGTTCACAAATGAAAGAATGAAAATTACTGAATATTTTTTAGATTAACCTCGGGCATCTAAAGGTTAATTTCATATGAGACGATTGGGAAAAAATCATTTTCCATTACAAAATAACAAATGTGTTAAAATGTATACACGAATGACATTACTGTTATAGGTTATGGCAGACCAGCCAAAATAAAACAATTCAGCATTTGATTGATTGATTGATTTGTGTTTTTAACGGCATATCAATTCCTCATGGGTCATTTAATGCCGAAATTTCTTGGAGGATTTGAAGTAATAAAAATATGATATATTCTGCATTCACAATTGAATACATGGTAGGTGATGCTTAGCTTTTGTGCATATACATGTTTGTGTGAACATAATTACTAGAGGCAGTGATATTATGTCATGTTGTAGTTTTGATGAAGTTATATTTTGAGATACAGTTTGATTTAAGAAATTGTAGGATATTATATTGATTAATGTCATGAAAGATTTTTTTAATGTTGGTTGTTTAGTTGATTTTGTTTAGTGGCATATCAACACATCTATGGGTTATTTAATGCCGAAATCTAAAAATTTTGTACGTAATTTTATGCTTTCAACTACAGATATTTTGTACATGATTTTATATTTTCAGACTAAAGGCATGTTTCTATATGTTTGGATATATACAGGGTGTTTCAAAAAATTTGATATCCTTTGAGATGTAAATATCACAGAAAGTACATGATTAAGGCAAATGAAATTAAAAAGTATTAATGTTGAAGAATGAGAAAATCTGAATGAGAAATTCAAAAGCATGTGGATTATGTGAACGATTTAACAAATGTTCAATAGGCGCACCGCCTGAGACACGGCATTTTTATACCTGTAAAGAAAAAAGATTAAAGATTAAAGAACATAAAAATACAAATAAGAAAAACACAAAAACATAAAGACATAAAAACATAAAACAAACATTAAACATAAAGATGCTATTAAAATTTGAAGTCATTTGAAGGAGATCTAACAAAGTTATTAGATTGCGAAATGATATCAAATTTTTTGAAATACCCTGTATATTGTAGATCATAAAATGTATTGTTGGTAATTTTACTATAAAAATGTATTTTTATATTTTATTGGTGTTGCATTCATTTTGCTATTGTGTATTGTGAGTTTGATTCTATCACTTCCACCTCGTCTATCAGGATGTCGAGTTTGGTATAGCGAATGTGGTTCTCAGTAGAAGCGTACCTGATTGACGGAGACAAGTGGGAAACGAAGTCACAGCCGAACTCCATCCTTGGAAAGGTAGAAATCTTTCGTGTGAGATGGCATTGGTGGCCGTACATAATAACGATCTGATGGCATACAGGGCTACTGGAAGAAGATTTTCCCAATTATCTGTTGAGCATTTGTGTGCTGAAGCAGCCAATTAAATTGTTTTCCAAATTAAGCCGTTATATCTCTCGCATTGACCGTTACCCTGGGGGTTGTACGGTGTTGTCCGAATAACCGCCACTCTGCGTTCTTGTAAGAATTGCCGAAGCTGCTCGGACATGGAAGAAGCTCCTCGGTCTAAATGTGTGTATGCCGATACTGACGGTAAATAAAGGACAAAGGCATTGTATAATTGTTGTAGTCATATCTGGCTGTATCCTTTGGAACTGGTACAGCCGGTCAAAGGAAACCGTGGGTATTCGTCTACACTAGTTAGCATGTATCGGTTTCGTGTTTTCGATGGTAACGGGTCTTTAAAGTCCAGACTGAGTCTTTCAAATGGCTGCGTTGCTTTTATTAGGGCCCCAGGCATAGGTCTGTAAAATTTAGATTTTATCTCCGCACACGTTCGGCAGAAATTTGTAACTTTCCTAACGTCCTCCACTGAATAAAGCAAATTCGTACTCCTTACTATGTCAACCACCCGTGTTATGCCCGGGTGGCACAGTTCTTCGTATAGTGTCTGGAGTTCTTTTATACTTGTAATTATACTGCATATTCTTGACTGTGCGTCTGCTGCCAGATTCTCCTTGCCGGGCCGGTAAGTAATATCGATCGAGAAATAAGATAGTTCAATTCTCCACCTTGTTATTTTTTTTCATTTTTTTTATTTTACTGGTAGCTTTTGAGTTGAATATGACCGAAACAGATTTTTGGTCTGTAACTAATCTGAAGTGACGTCCGATTAAATAGTGTCTTCACTATCTTAACTCCGCAACTATGGCGTAGGCTTCATTTTTAATCGCCGTACGCCATCGTTCAGATTGAGAGAGAGCGAGAGAGTCCCTGAAAAGAAGGCTTACAGGGCCGTTGGCTTGACTTAATGAAACGGCATTTGCGCAGCCTGATGCATCAGTTTCAACTACCAGTGGGACAGAATGATCTATAGTTGTGATTACAGATTTTTCAATGTCTTGCTTGAGTTTTTCGAATGCTTCTATTGCTGGGCGAGATAAGGGATAAGATCTTACTTGTATTAATGGACGTATCTTCTCTGAGAAAGAGGCGACCCATTGTGAATAGTAGGCAAACATACCCATAGTTCGTCGCAGCACACGTATGTTATCTGGGATTGGCAATCAGAGCAAAGGTTTTAATTGCTCTGGGTCCGGCGCCATTGACCCGTTGTTCATTGTATAGCCCAAAAGATTGATTTTATTTTGCCCAAACGAGCATATGTCATTATTTAGTGTAAGGTTATATTTGCATACGGCATTCACAAACAGTCGAAGGTTTTCGTCGCCGTCCTTCTGATTGTAGCCACATATAGTTACATTATCTATACAAGCAAAAGCACTTTCCAGTTCATCATCCATTATGATTTTGTCGATTATTCTTTGAAAACTGGCTACTCCATTAGTTACCCCAAAAGGTATCCTCCGGAACTGGTAGAGCCAGCCAACTGCTTCACATGCAGTGTAGGGTCTTTTGGCTTAATGAGCACCTCATGATAAGCACTTTTCAAATCTAACGTGCTGAAAATACTATATTTAGCTATTTCACATAGCATTTCGTCTATGCGTGGCAACGGAAAAGAGTCCAGAAGTGTAAACCGGTTAATTGTCTGAGAATAATCGATAACCATCCTTTTTTTTCTTTTTTGTTTTTCTGTGTTTGTTATTAATACTTAGGCCCTCCATGGGGACGTACTTGGCTCAATTATTCTTTCTTAAAGCATTCTTTTTATTCCTATAAATTGTCGTCATGCGAATAACGTCGGCTCTTAATAGCTATTAGCTTACAGTCCTTTGTCAAGTTTTCAAAAAGTGAGGGGTACGGAATGTTGGCTGCAGTCAGTCCGCAAATCTTTAATACAGGTTTATCTCCGCCGTACGGGATTTCTATGCTAGAGTGTTGCCGGAAAAAATCGTGGCCCAGTATTAACTCACAACAAAGGTCTTTCATTATCAATAACTTAACAGCTTTATATGAGATGCCGTTATAATGTAGGTCGGCCAAACAATATCCACTTACATGTGATGACAAAGCTACGTTCGCCATTGTTACTGTCTTGAGGGAAGGAACATAATGCCATTTGTGAATATTTACTAGACTGTATCCCATATAGTTTTCCGAACTGGAGTGTCTAATAACGCGTTGGTGAGGGCTCCGTTAATTTTAACTTTTTATAATAGTTTTTGAAAGACAGTCAGGGAACACGGCCAATGTTGCAGAAAATGATAACGAACTGACAGGACGGTTAGCTTTGTAAGAGATATTTTTTGAACAAACGACATTCCTTTGAAAAATGTCCTGTTTTTTTTTTTTCCCACACTTGTGACAACGAGCTTCCCTGGCAGGATATGAAAGTGGTGAACGTAGATATAGACCGCAATAGTAACATGTCCTTTTGGTTGATGCAACAGTGACAGATTGTTCTGGTTTAAAGGTGGTGACATACTGGTCAGAAGATCAAGTCGATTCATCATAGAGAGGAGGGATATTAGGAACAGGTTGTTTTAGAGCGGCGCCCACAGTATCGGGTTGAAAATACGAACTGGACTGCTGTATAGCAAGCTCGCAAGTATAAGCTTTGTTAATAAGCAGCTTTCAATGTAAGGGTCTTATTTTCAAGAAGGCGTTTCCTTACCTGAACATTACGCAAGCCATTGACGAAGGTGTCTAGAATATGTTTCTCTTGTGCCTCCAAAGCGGCCATGGAACGAAAATTGCAGTCCCTGCTTAATGCCTAAAGGGTCTCTAGGAAATGATCTAATGTTTCGCCAGATTCCTGCCCCCCGGTACCAAGTATATATCGGGCAAATAGTTCATTTTTGGGTTTCACGTAGGTTGTGTGTAATCTTTTTATCGCTTCTTCATAAGTTTTACAGTCTACAATATCATTGATTGAATGAGAGACATATTTGGTCAAAAGAGTACGCTTGTTAATAAACCGATTCGGTTTGTCAAGGAGTAGACTTTCAACGAAGTTTGTAAAAGTTTCGAGCCCGTGTGTCCAACGTTTATGACCCAGAGTCATAGATAAATCGTTCTGGCGGCATATAAAGTTCCACTGAAAGTGCAATAAATTGTAGTAAAAACGGAGCCAGTGAATAAACTTATACCAATGCTTTATTGCAATTTACTCTGACTACTCGTCTACTGACGGGTACAACAGTGTGCTTCTTATACACCTTAGATCTTAAGGGGAGGTAACTGATGATTTATCAGTACAAACATTTATATAAAAAAATAATGTTTCATGATTTATGGAATCAAGTTAGGGTTCTTTAATATCGTTATGAATTGCCACGAAAATTTAATTTTGACTTTTTACGTAAAACGTTTATGATCTGAAACTAGTAAAAAAAAAGCGGTAGAAAGACGAGAAAGAAATAGTGAAGCGTTTAAAACCAATCACGTCATATGTTTTTTTTTTTTTTTTTTTTGTAGAGCAGACTGAAAAACAGTCCCACATAATCCCTCAGATAAAGAATATCCATGCTTAGAAACCGACTAAAAATCAAAGAGAATGCACTGAGTAGTCTGGGCAGACTGAAAAACAACTGGTATGGAAAACAGACTTCGAAGAACAATAAGGAGAAATCTTGTCAATAACTAACATTACAAGGATAGAAACATCCAAGGAAAGTGAAAGGATCTATAGCCAAAGAATTAGCACAAGGCTAGGCGTCATACAATTATAGCTTTTGCTGTATAAAGCCGTAATTGCGCGATCAGTTCACCGCGATAGTCCCCCCCCACCGCCCTCGGCGTGGCCTAACGGTTAGCAAGTTAGGTTTGTTACACATTGATAGCGAGTTCGATCCACACTTGTGGCCTTGTAATAAGCTATGTTGAGTAACACGTACGGAATTTTCATTATTTCTTCTTATGACAGACGAGCAGAATCAATATAGTTTTAAAAACCGTTTTCGGCTGAAATGAAATGGAAAGACTACACTGAATTAATTGCTAAATCTGCAGCTAAAAAAGTTGGTTCACTTTTCCATGATTCTTGCCAGAATCTATTTTACCCATTTATAAGTCTGCCATTCGTCCTTACTTTAAATATTGCTGCTACAACTGTGCTCATACTCCTGCTACATATCTAAATATTCTTGAGAAAATACAAAGTATCTGTTATATTATTAGCCTTGACCTGGTATCTCAGCTTCAGTCCTTTTTTTTCCACCGCCATAATGTAGTTTCTCTGTGCCTTTTCTATAAATAATTTCATCGTAATTGTTCGGATGAGCTATATGGTGTGATATTTTAAATGTTATTTTCATCTCCCCCCCCCGCCAGACATATGGGAACGACAGTGTGATTAAAAAGTAACTCCCTATCTTATGTATAATGGACTCTCCCGTCTAACTATAATTTTTACAAAACGGGAGAGTTCATCATACATAAAATAGAGAGTTACTTTTCAATTACCCTGTCGTTAGGACTTCATAGAGACTTGAGGCATTACGGAGGGTGTAGTAAGAATACTAAGTTGTTTTGGTGTCATGGTTTGTTTTGTTTTACGACATATCAACCTCAGTGGCTAATAATGCCGACAAAATTTTTATTGCTGGTAATATTTTTTTTTCAAAAATGTATGCTGATAATATTTTGTTTTTTCAAAAATAATTTTTTTCCTTCAAAAATTCATTGCTGGTAATAATTTTTTACAAAAATGTATTGCTGGTACTAAAACCTTTTTTTACACTTTCATAG
This sequence comes from Acanthosepion pharaonis, assembly GCA_903632075.3. Classification (NCBI taxonomy): domain Eukaryota; kingdom Metazoa; phylum Mollusca; class Cephalopoda; order Sepiida; family Sepiidae; genus Acanthosepion; species Acanthosepion pharaonis. Next base: position 359,716 of record CAHIKZ030000994.1, on the reverse strand, counting down.
TGTTCTGACCACAGTTTAGGAGTTAACTTGCCCATAACTGGGACCCTAACAGGTGCTACTACCCGGGGTCAGGGTGGACCTGGGAACACCAGCAATTAAGAGATGGTTCCCTGCTCCTCAAAATCTCCTGATCAGGGGCCTTGCTGTTGGATATAGTTTATCGTCTTACTCAGGACGCAGGGATTTTGGTTTGCTTTATTTTATTTTACGGTATATCAACCTCAATTAGTTATTTAACGACAACAAGATTTTTTAGGATAGATTCGTATGAATAGAATATGCATTCTTTGTAAGAAATCTGTTTGTAGATCAGGTTTCATTTACGTATTTTTATAAAAAGGGTTTTTCTCGAGAGTCAAATGTATTGCTGGTAATATTTTTTTTCAAAAAATGGATTGCTGCTATTTTTACTATAAAAACTTATTTATACACTTTCATAGTGTTTTTGCCCGAGTTTGGAGGTTAACTATTTTCCCATAGCTAGGACCCCAACAGGCGCTACCACTCTGGGTCAGGATGAACCTGGGAACACCAGCAATTATGAGGTGGTTCCACGCTCCTCAAAACCTCCTGATCACAGGCCTTGATGTCAGATGTAGTTTATCATCTTACCCAGGACGCAGATGTAGTTTATTGTCTTACCCAGGACGCGGATGAAGTTTATTGTCTTACCCAGGACGCGGATGTAGTTTATTGTCATACCCAGGACGATCATAATTTGATATTGTATCACTACTTTTACTCTGTCTTGTTTTATGACTAGTTTTATTCCATCTTAGCATTGTCGTTTTTTATCCCAATACTCTTCCAACAATAATAAAATGCTTAATAGATTTATTTTTAATCAGACATTTTTATTACTTCGAACATTATAATAATGGATACTTCACTCATATTTGCTCAGTTTTGTAGCTGGTTTGGTTTGGGTTTTTTACGGCATATCAACCTCAATGGGTTATTCAATGCCAACAAAACCCCCATTGCTGGTAACATTTTTTTTTTTCCAAAAATGTATTGCTGACATTTTTTTTTCAAAAATGTATTGCTGGCAATAATGTATTGCTGGTAATAATTTTTCTTCAAAAATTTATTTGCTGGTAATAATTTTTTACAGAATATTTCTGGTATTAAAACCTATTTTTACACTTTCATAGTGTTTTGAACCCAATTTGGGGGTTAACTATTCACCTGTAGATGGAACGCTAACGGGTCAGGATGGAGCTGAGAACACCATCAATTAAGAGATAATTCCACACTCCTCAAAACCTCCTCATGTTGTTGGACGTAGTTTATCGTCTAACCCAGGACGGTTTGATGCCATGTATACTGTGTTATATTTGGGTCAGTAATCATGGCTAAGATAAGACAGATTGAAGGCCAGCTTTCCCCTCACCCCATTGTTGGCTATTTGCCACATTTTCGTACTATTCAAAATAAATATTGCTTTCCGCTATGGTACCTAGACTTTACGAATTTAAACGCAGTACTCGATTGGCGGGAAGCTGTGATCATTTTGCAGTTCAAATGGCTGGATGTAACCGTAAGTTCTATGCTAATAGTTTCTTCTATCGCACTTCAGCATTGTGGAATTCTCTTCTGGTTTCTTGCTTCAATTTTGATCTTCAAAAATATAAGTGCAATGTTAATCGTTATCTTCTGTCTTCTTAATTCTTGTTCTATTATCGTCCTTTCTCCTTAATAATGTTTTTGCTCATATTCTCTAACACTCATTAATCCTTTGTGCCCTTGTGGCTTTATTGCTTTACTTATTTTAAAAGAAAAAGAACCATTCAGCAATCAATAAAATCGCAAAATAAATACTATGGAGAAGAATAAAGCTATTGGAATTTTGGCACGGTGTCATATTTTTTTCATTAGTTCTGATTTGCAAAGCGAGTTATTACATTAAACTGCTACGTGTTTTGTTTCAACCTTGTGCAACTTACTGTTAAACATAACATCTTTCTTATATTGCAGGCTTACGGCCATATCACGTTGAAACACCAGTTCACATAGTTTCACCATAATTAAGCAATATCAAGCCTGGTCAATACCTAGCTGGGGATACCACTTGGGAATACCAGCTGCTATCAGCTTGCCTATGCGAATGGATAATGGCTCGGAATTGTTAATCAGCGAGCCGAGTTTCAATTCAAGTTGCATTCTTATATTTATTTACAAATACCCTTGGGAAAGCTATGAATCACTCCCACTCCCACCAACTGTTTGTTCATTAATAAGAAATGCATGCCTAAATCATTATTGTCTCCCCACCAAATTCTTATAATCTAAAAATATTTTATGGCTTTAAATAACCTGCAAAGGGTTGACAAACCGTAAAAAAATAAATCAATCAATGAAATACTGATTAGCTACACAGGCCTCTCTCTTACATTTATTTACATTATATGAAATATAAATGGAAATAAACTAGCTTGATCACAAAGTGGGGGATCAGTTTACATATTGATTAATATGGGATTGATCCCCCACTTTATATCTACATTGTGTTTTCTTCTTTGTTTATCAAATTCTGATGATATATAAATTCACCTCTTCACCCCCCCCAGTTATCGGTTAATTAGTAAAATTTGTATCACTAAAACATTATTATCTCAAAAAAAATTCTTACAATATAAAAATATTTTCCGGCTTTAAATAACTTGCAAACATCTGATAAGCCGTAAAAATCGAATCAATCAATCAATCAAATGCTGATTAACTACACATGCTTGTCTTTAAGATTTCTTTACATTCCCTGGAATATCAATGCATAGAAACTGCTATGGCTACAAAGTGAGTGATCAGTTTATATATTGATTTTAATATAGAATTGATCCCCCACTTTACATCCCTATTATAATTTTTTGTTTGTTTATCAAATTCTGATTAAGTGTGAATTCACCTCTTTTCCCCCAGCTATAGGTTAATTAGATCTGCATCATTAAACCAGCGGAGGACCAAAAATTATTGTAGGAAATTTTGGCGTCTCTTTGCGATGAAAAATACATTGACTTGGAAATTCTTGCAAAAATCAAATAATCGTCGGATTTTAATTAAATTATTTTAGATCTTTTTTTTTTTTTTGGTTAAAACGAAACATCAGTTACCAAAAATCTGCCCTGAATCGTAAAATAAAAATGCAATAGAATTATGACATTATTTAATCAGAAAAGCTTTTAATTGTTTTTATGAATAAGTTATTTTAAGGACACTATTTTCTTAAGAAAAAATTTTCGATGAATAATGAAGTTTTACAAGAATTGTTATTTTTTTCATTTTAATTGGAATAATTTATTAAGTTTCAAATCACTTAAATTTCGGTATTAATTTGTCCCTGTCAGGTAATATTGTTATTAACTAAAAACTATATTTATCAATCATCAATGAAAAAGCTTAGTACAAATCATCAAACACCAATATTTAAAAAAAGAATTTTGAATTCTTTTGTATATGTATAAACGTACATTCTTGTAGGTACGGATGTTCAGATACGACATTATTAGAAAGCGATAACTATAGTAAATTTAAAGCAAAGTATCTAAAATTCAATAAAGCATTACATTTTGGACAATATTTTCTTAAATTTTTAATATTACTGAGTACTTAAATATCATATAAAAAGGCGCCCACGCTATAGTCTTCAATTATTTTTACAGATATAGCCACTGGAGAATAACATTTAATTTAATAAACATCTATCTGTCATCAAGCTGCTGACAGCTTAAATAAACAGCTAACGCTATGTTAAAAAAAAGCATTTCTGAGATTAAACTGACCAATATTTGTTTCAAATCAGATTAATTATACTTTAAATCAGCTAATATTCCCCAAATAAAGTTTCAAAAGCTATATTTTATTTTGGGGATATTTAATAAAGAGAATTACATTGCGATGAACGAAAAAACATTTTTTAGCAAAAAAAAAAAAAAAATACTTCCAGTCAATTTAAATTATTTTTTATATCGAGCAAAGGAATTTTGCTTATTGGGAATATTGAATAATTTAATCTGTTAGCTTGGAATTAAAGCTAAAATAAAAAAGCTTCAAGAAAGTTTTTTTTTTTTAAATAAATTTTAAAACTTAGATATCTCGAATCTATGGAAGTACATAGATAATAGCTTCTAATTCTAAACTCTTCTTTACTCAGTTCATTAATCTGACATGACATATTTTTATTTATTTATTTATTTATTTATTTATTTTTACTGTCCGGGTCATACGTAATACGAAACATTATGAATTTTCGTGATACATATTTCCTATGGAAAAACAAACATCAAAAGCATGCGAAATAGCTTACTAAGATCTTCAATTAAATATATTTATTGACTTTAGTGATGTTTTAGTGCATATCCCACAACGCAACAAAGGCCAACAACAGAATCGACACACAAGACAAAACCGAATATCTATATTATAACAATATTATAACACTATTATAACAATATTATATAATATTAGTAACGATACTCACACTTGTACGCATGTGCGGAAAAGAGAGAAAAGTGTGTGTGTGTGCATAATGTTAGTATGTCAGATTCAGAGTGGACAAGCAATTACATATTCATTACATAAAAGATAAAAGTCTTCATAGCCGATTTCGTGCCATCCCGAAATACATTGAACCGTTACCGGGTGATTTATTCGCTCGTTAATCAGACCGTCTTTTTGAGGAGAAAGCATTATTTTGCCAGCAAAAAGTATCAAAGCCTTCAAGGGAGAAAAGATATTTCTGCGTTTATGGCCACGAATGCGGACCAGATTTTTGGAAAATGGCCAAATTGAACAAGCGAAATTTACTCCCTCGGCATAATCGAAAAAAAGGCTTATATCATGTCAGATGAACAATCTAGTAAAGAAGAGTTTAAAATTAGAAGTTATTATTTGAAGTCAAAGCAAGAATGCTAGGCTTGGTTGCCGGGGGGGGGTCTCTCTTAAATTGTCGCAAATAAGCTGTATTACCCTCCAAATAAGGAATTACATCAACTGTCTTCCTCCCATAGACCCAGGGATTTAGTAAGCCGAGTAAGACCCAAGGATTTATTAAGAACCAGGGTATTAGTAAGTCTATGGTTTTTGCCTTGTAGCGATTTACTAAGTGAAGCTTAGATGTGGCACAAGGTCGTACTTATGGAGCACCCAGTGAATAATGAATCTACTACCCATTCGTAATTGATCTTCCTTGAAGTACACTGTGGCTTTTGCCTTCTATTGATTTACTAATCATAGCTTAGATGTGGCACAAGGCTAGAAGTATTGAACACCTAGTGAGGATCGAACTCATTAGAAGCTTTTCAATCACATCGAGAAAGAAGGTATTAAAGCATGATAGCTTAAATTCGTATAACGGTTCTAGGAAGAAGTTGTTTAGCGGTATGTCAACATCTGTATGGGTTATTTAATGCTGAAATCTAAATATTTTGAAGAGAATTGTATGTCTTCAACTACAGATAAATTGTATTGTTGGTCATTTTGCCATAAAATGTATTGTTGGTTTGGTTTATTTTGTTTTACATATCAACCTCAATGGCTTATTTAATACCGACAAGATTTTTAGGTGAGCTTCGTATGAATAGAATATGTATACTTTGTAAGAAATCTGTAGACTAGGGTTTGTTTGTTTTTTATTTTTGTTTATTTTTTTGTTTTTTTGTTGGGGGTACATTTTTTTTGTAGAAAGGTTTTTTTTTGTAGGGAATCAAATGTATTGGAAGCAACTTTTTTTTTTCAAAAATGTATTGCAGGTCATTCTTTTTCCTTCAAAAATGTATTGCTCTTAATTTGTTTCAAAAATGTATGGCTGGAAATATTTTTTAGAAAAATGTATTGCTGGTATTTTTACTAAAATATCTATTTTTATATTTTGTTGGTGTTTTGATTTTGGTTTAGGGGTTCACTATTTGCCCATAGCTTGGACGCAAACAGGTCCTACCACCCCCCGGGATCAGTATGGACTGGGAACAATTGCAATTAACAGTTGATTCCACACATCTCAAAACCTCCAATCTCCCGATCAGAGGCTTTGCTGCTGGATGTAGTTTATCGTCATACCTAGGACAGTGTATTGTTAATAATTTCAATATAACTCGGTATTGTTGGTAATTTTACTATATAAAAATGTATTACTTGTATGTTTATTAAAAGTATATAATGTTATACCTTCATAGTGTTTTCTTTTTGTTTGGAGGTTCACTATATGCTCATAGCTTGGACCCTAACAGGTGCTACCACTCCGGGTCAGGATGGACATGGGAACAACAGGTTGTTAAACGCTCCACAAATCTCTCAATCAACCGATCAGAGTCCTTGCTGTCGGATGTAGCTTACTGTCTTACCCAGGACTGGGTTCTAGGAAGAAATATACAGAAAATATCTTGAAAAAGTTTAGTTTAGAGTCTGTCTATATTTCTGAGATGAGGTATTATGTACAGTATTTACATTATTCGGACTATTGTCCTCATCTTTGTCGCCATATTTATCACAACGTTTCGGCCGTTGTACGCTCCGGCCTTCTTCAGGTGGTTGGAATTTCGAACTGAACCCTTTATTTCGATCACTGGGGTAGACTGTTCTAGTTCCACGTGCCATGTTTGATGGATGTCAGTTATCAGTTATCTCCTGTTAATTTTCCCTCTGAAAGTTCTCCACTACCTTAACCGGGTATTGAACTCACACTTTTTGGGTCTGTCACTGGATCTAACCAACGCCTTTATCCACTGTGCCATGTGTCCTTGAGGACACATGGCACAGTGGCCGAAACGTTGTGATAAATATGGCGACAAAGATGAGGACAATAGTCCGAATAAGGTAAATACTGAAGTTTAGTTTAATTTGAGCAATATCTTCGTGGCGATCGGTTTAAACAAACACTTTTTTTTCTTTCATACATTCTAACCATTTTGGTGGTGGGGGAGTTGGTTCTTCTTCTTTATTATGTGCCGTGTTCCCTTAGGACACAGGCGATCATGGCTCTCCACAATTTCCTGTCCCTTGCAGCTAAATAAATTCTATCCCTTCTTTATTTCTAAACCCTCTTCCGTGATCCATTCTCTCAACCTTGTCAAGTATCATGCGTTCTTTCCCCGTGTCTTTCCTTGCCCTCAATTCGCCTTGTGTGTAACAGACTTTCCAAGACTTCCTTCTTCATTATGTGTCCCCAAAATTTCAAGTGTCTCTTCCTGATGTGAAGTATAAGTTTTCTTTCAGATTATATTTCCTCTAAAACCTTGTCGTTGCTCACATATTCGGTTCATGGCATCCTCACCATCTTTCTGTAGGATCACATCTCAGTTGCTTCATGTCTCTTCTTCATCTTTGAGGATATTATCCAACATTCACTGACATACCGTAGGACAGATATCACGTAAGAGTTCAGCAGTCTTTTCTTTTTTTCTAACGAAGTTTTTTCTATCTCTTAATACTCTGCTTAGCTTTTGGAATGCATCTTTAGTTATCCCAATGCGTCTTCGGATTTCAGCGTCGTTTGCGATTATGGCTCTCCACAATTTCCTTTCCTTTGCAGCCCTTGATGAATTTTGTCTTTTTGTTGTTTCTCCTGAATCAAGCTTTAATCAAGCTTCCTGGGTAGGTTAGGCCTTGTTTTCATCTGTCCCTCCAATGAGTCTTGGGTGTATCAAATTTTCGAAGCCCACTTTCCTCATTATGCGCCCAAGAAATTTCAACTCTCTTTATGGTGTTATGTACAAGTGTCCTTTTTATTTTCCTTAAAACTTTATCGTTGTTCACATATTTACTCCATGGTATTCTCATCATCCCTCTGTAGAACCACATTTCTGTTGATTCAAGTCTCTTTTTCCTCTGTGAGGAGATTATCCAGCATTCAGTGCCATATAGGAAGACTGATATTACATAACAGTTGAATACTCTTTTCTTGGTTTCTAAAATGTTTTCCCACTTTCTTAATACTTTGCAACTTTCACTATACCAATTCGCCTTCGGATTTCAGTGTCGCATTTTACGTCGTCTGTTAGAACCTATCCCAGATATTTAAATTGTTGTGATTGGTTGATTATTTCCGATTTCTAATTTGCTTTTTGGGCGCATCCTTTGACTAATAACCATGCATACTGTCTTCTTGTTGTTGATGTTTACATGTTGCTTAAAGTTCGTATATATTTTATTTCAGATGAAAATACGTCTCCTTTTCAAATATTTTCAAATCTGGCTAATTCCTGGAGTACGTGGAATGGGAAATGAGTTTCATCGCCTTTTTTTTTTCTTATAAACTGTTAATGTTCATCTGAATCAAACAATGCTGCTTATTCTGTTTCCAGAGATTATCTTTCTCTCTTGTTTTTAATTATTTTTACTTCAGCCATTATTATTGAGTCTATTGCTATTTATATATGTGTGTGTCTGTGTGTATGTGAATGTCACTGTGTCAGTTTAACACATTTTTCAACTGTATCCCAACATATTATATCATTTTGGAATCAAACCGACTCAGTGAGGAAATTAAAATCATTTCTGGTCGGATCCGAACCCCTAATCCTGAAATTCTGGATTCACAAATTTTCATTACTGTGTAGAGGGCCGTGGCTGTTATGTTGTTGATAGAAGTCAGACGTAGAAGAAACGCATGTAAGGTTCAGATACTCCTGCTCGCCGGGCCCAACTACATAAAAAGGTTGGACTCTGATTAAGTCCAAAGAAGAAGGCAAAGAAAGCAAACAAAACACAAGACCGATAATATATGTATATACAAATATATATTAATAACAAGTTACAATACATGGAAACAGTACAAAGGATGAAGTGTATGGGAATATTCTGTATGTGCGTGCGTGTGTGAATATTCTGTATGTGCGTGCGTGTGTATTGTGATTAGCGTGTTTCCACGCTATCCCTTGTTAGCGCCTACATTTCGAGGTTCATACCTGAAAGCCTGAGGAAAAGGAGAGATTTACCTCAAGGTGTCGGCGCACAGGCCTGAGGGAAAAATAGATAGAGGCGAAGGGTCCGCGGCTATTTATAGCAGCGAAGAGTGACCCCTGGTGAAAGGGTTAATGTTCTAAAGGAGGAATTAACTCCGACAACTGCGATTGTTTTTGGCGTATTTTTTATGTGATTTTCGCGACGAATTTTTTGTATGATAACAATTTTTACAATTTGGAAATAAATTTGGGAATAATCGAAATTAATTGCGAAATCCAGAGAAAGTCACTCATGAAATAAAAATAGTTGTTTGTGCCGAAATTATTGCAACTACATTAAATTGTCTTTAAATTAAGTGACACCACAGAATTATCGTTGAACTTTTAAAAGGTAAGCTTAAATATTAATGCAATACTTAAATGCTGCGATCAATTTTGAGTTCTTCTGTAGTAGATTGTTGCTTATCGCATACGGCATCAGTATGCCTTTCAAAAAGAACTCTTTGCCAACAGAGGACGAGGTTGCGATCAAAACAAAAAAGGATGTAGCGAGGAAATGAAAGTACCCTGCGAATCAAAACCCGAATCAAAAGGCAGCCAGAAAAGATTCCATTGCTGAGAATGTGCAAAGACTTAGGGATTCTCAAACTCCTGGACAAGCCGAAGGCTAAATCAAGTGCCCTCTCCGTAGGAGCTAGCTTAAATGTCGTCTAAGAGGGCGGCTTTAAAGGTTGTAATAAATGTTATTAACAATCTTAAATAGGGAGTTTCCACCCAGCCGCTGTTCATATATTTTGCCTAATGTTAAAACTTTAAAAG
>CAHIKZ030000994.1:270000-347500 GCA_903632075.3 Acanthosepion pharaonis | reverse complement strand
TTCATCACGTACAGAAGTTTTAAGTAGTAGGACTTCCTCTGTGGTTGAAATGCTGTATTACTAAACAATCACTCCTAATGAAGGTGGTTATGCCTTGATTGGAGTCTGAATTGCTTCAGCTAATTTGGACCAGCCATTGAGAGTGATACGAGAGGAGCTGATGTAAATTCCGTTTCTCTGGCAAGTTTAAGCAGTTCATTTTTAGCCTACAAACAAATCGTTGTTGACTCATGTTAGAATTCTTTTTAAATTTCTGAAATATTACACAATAATAGTGAAGACATACGAACATAGTTTAAAAATTAGAATCATGATTTGTCGGGCCTAAAAATCAGGTAGTGGGTTGATTTGTTTTCTACGGCTTATCAACCCTTTGCAGGTTATTTAAAGCCAAAAATAATTTTTAGATCGTAAGAACTTTATTTTTTTTATTCGGTTGGTGCATAATTATCAGGCGTTTTTCTAGGCGAGTTATTTGTTAATAAAAATTGCTCTTTTTTTTTACTTTTTTAAATAAAAATATTATTCCATTTCCAGGTTATAAAAATGCCTGTCGATAATCATAATCTCCAGAATAATCATTTAAAAATGTTATTGTTGAATTGTTATGTTTCTTTTTTTTCATAATAAATATTGTTTAAAAAACGCCTGATAATTATGCACCAACCCAATAGGTAATAACTATTTAACTTACTAATAGCCCATAGCTAGTGGAGCAGAGATGGATTCAGACCTAGTCAGAATTTGAAAATCAAACAAGAAATTATGATGTGGATATATAGTGGGGGTTCAATTCTATATCACAACAATATAAAAAAATGGTCCTTCACTTTGTGCCCATTGCTGTTTTTATTCATTTATATTCCAGATAATATAGTTAAATATCCAGATCAATTCTGTGGACAAGACAGATTGGTATAAAATGACAATTGGAAAAAAAAATATTAGATTTTTAACTGTAACAACAAAAACATTTCGATTTCATTTTTGCCTTGAAAAAGTCGGAAGACGAAACGCGTCGGCAAAATCTAAGATTTTTTCCCAATTATCATTTTATACCATTCCAGATAATGTAAATAAATCTAAAAGATATGCCTCTGTAACTAATCAGTATTTCCTTGATTGATTCGTTTTCTACGGCTTATTAAATCTTTACAGGTTATTTAAAGCCAGAAAATATTTTTACGTTGTAAGAATTCTTTTGGAGAGGGACGTAATAGTGATTTAGTTATACAAATCTTATCCCAGGGGAGAGGAGGTAGATTCATGCCTAATCAGAATTTGATAAACAAACAAGAAATTATAATGTGAATATAAATTGGGGGATCAATTCTATATTAAAATCAATGTATAAACTGATCCCTCACTTTGTGGTCACGTTTATGTATATACATTTATATTCCAGAGAATGTAAATAAATTTAAAAACATACCTGTGTAGCTAATCAGTATTTCATTGATTGATTGATTGGTTTTCTACGGTTTATCAAACGTTTGCAGGTAAGAATAAGGATTTACTGATAAAGTCTTACTAATTAACCCGTAGCTAGGGGAGAAAAGATTGAGTGATACCTTTTCCAAGTGCGTAAGTGAATATAACGAACACAACTGAAATTAGAACTCGGCTCTCCGATTAACAATTCCAAGTCGTTATCAATTGCACCACCTGCACACCCAAGCTTACAACATCTGATATACCCAAACGGTCACCCACGTACGTAGGCTTGACGTTGCTTAACTTCAGTGATCGTATGGGAACAGGTGAATGTTTTAATGTGATATATAATTTCTATGGTTTAAATGGTTTAAATTCAATTTTACTGGTGTTGGATTATCTCACTTATTTGCCAGGAAATTTATAACGTTCGCCAGATGGCGTTGCCCAAAAAATAACAGCATAAAAGATAAAGGCACAAACGATCTTTCTTTTCTTTTGTCTCCTGTAAGATGTCGCAGAAGACAAGACGTGTTTCATTTCCCTTCTCAATGACTTTTTGTTCCTAGCGAACCACGTGTCACATATATACATAATTAATATTATCCCTCTTCAACCACTAGCAATCTTAATACACTGGTAAATAATAATTCATATTTAACTTTAATTTTTTTTAAAAGTCATGGTTAAGATAAATAATGCTTAAAACCTTGAATATTAGCCTACGATATCCATCCTTTAACAAATGTAAATACCAGACGAATAATTGTTCTTATTAATAGTTAAATATGACAGGTTATTATAGTAAGACATCTAACAATTTAAGCGAAAACAAAAACGTAACTCGATGAATATTTAATGCAAATCAATGTTACCTTTCAGAGACAAGTTAAAAAAATGGCTATTTCATCTTGACAAGTGCCACTCTCATTTTCACAACAACGTCTGTTCTTTTTCTTCGTTTTCATGTCTTCCCTCCTCGAAAAGGATTGCTCGCAAAGGTACGTTGTAATAAACTATCTGAGTATCTCAAGAGCTTTCTTAGCAATAAGAGTGTAGGCTACAATTTGGTGACACCAAAACGTTGAGAGCGTTGTTGTTCTGAAGAGTTTCTCTTAAACCTGACTCTGATGAAGTTCAATGATTTCGTCGAGGTATTCATCATTGACATATCTTGACCCCCGCCGAGCCCCTAAAGATGACTCATCGAACCCCTGGGGTTTTATCGAACCCAGATTAAGAACCACTTGTCTAGAGCAAGACAGCCTGAAAGCCAATCCTCTTCAGGTCGGTTTTGAATAGAATTTCCCTTCAATTTGACTAGTTGTTAGCTAAGGCAACAGATCTCAGTCTGTTCTGCTATTTAACCCATATATGGAGGAAGATGTATGCCTGTCTTTTCCATGATCATTAGTGCGTATTAAATGAAAGATAAATGACATCAATTTGAATTCGGTTCGCTGATTTTAATTTCTGCGTCGATAACCGCTACACTATCCGCACAGCTGATATGTAATAGTAAAAGCCTTTAGAATTCAATTTAAATAAATCGTATGATGATTTCGTGACGTCAGTTACCGAATTTTCTGCGTTGGCTTTATGCCCGCTGGTTGCAACGACGGCAGCCTTGCTGCCTCGGACGATAACCAGGGACGGTCGTTGGCGTGGAATAGTGATTTCGCAGATGACGAACATGACACAAACGGTACGATGTCCAATTTTGTCGATAAGAGCGCTCGCTTCGTCGCCGTAGGTGGCAACCGTCTCGAAGGCCAGCGGTTCGAAATTGCAGCAGTCTTTGAGACCAGCATATTTCACACTATTCGTGTCTTCAACTGCGAAGCGTGGACGTCGGGACCGATGTCAGCAGACGGGACAGAGCAAAGTATTCTCATGCGACTATACATACGCATTATTTACCGTTACTGGTCGAGAACAGTGTCAATCCAAAGTTATGAATAAATACACAATTCAACTAATGCGGTAAAGATATCTGAAAAAGCAGTAACTCCAAGAACTAGTATATTCTGGCTTCTAGCAAAATATCATGGGGCAAATAAAGCATAGCTGAATTCTGCCCCCCCCCCCAGTGCTTGCTGTAAACTTTATATTTTGTTGTTTATATTCAAAGCCAACCGCTGATGTGTTAACTGTTATCACTGGATATCTATCAGGCTTTAGATAAGGACGATGAGGCTCAGACTGTGGCTTTAGATATCTAGAAGGCGTATGATAGGGTTTTGGCCTGATGGCCTTCTCCGCGAGTTATCGTGTTGGATATTTGACTTAATCGAATCGTTCTTAACAAATCGGCTAATGAATGTCCAGTTGAACCATAACGCTTCTAGATTATTCCACATTAATTCAGAGGTCCCCCAGAGCTCTATGCTTCGACATACGTTGTTTCTTATTTACATCAACAACCTTTCCACTGTCATTAGTTACCAACTAGATATCTATGCAGATATAACTATTTACTCCTATCTTAATAGTAAATCTGATAGACTCAACAAATTAAAAATGGCAGCTGTAACGGCTAACCCTTTTAACTCAAAGTTTGAAATAAACCTAATATCTAACAGTTCTAACGATATCAAAATTTATGAGATGAGGAGTTATTATTATTTACACTATTTATGCGGACAAATGTTTTTATCATCTCATAGCACTGGGCATGACGATAATCTACGTCCGGCAGCAAACAATTCGCCCTTGCATGGAGTATTGCTGCCATATATGGTCTGGAGCTCCTTCTGTTTGCCTCGGGGTTCTTGATAGGCTCCAGAGGCGGATATGCAATATAATTGGCCCTGCTCTGGCATCTCGTCTACAGTCACTTTCTCACAGACGCGCCGTCGCCTCTCTCTGTCTGTTCTACAAATACTTTCATGGCAATTGCTCCGAGGAGCTGCATTCGCTGGTTCCCAGACTTCATGATTTCAAGCGCCCTACGAGGCTGGCATCCCGCTCTCACCCTTTCACTTTCGAAACTACTAAATGTAGGCGTCTCTTCTACTCCAATAGCTTCATGTCTCGCACCTCTCGCCTGTGGAACTCCCTTCTCTATTCCAGTTTCCCTGAGAGCTATAATCTCCAGCTATTGAAATGTAATGTCAATCGACATCTCCAGTTGCCTTGATCTATCCACTACCCTTCTCCTCATCCTTTCTTCTATCACTCCTATCTGATCTTGATCCAAATTTTCTATAACCCCTTGCGTCCTAGTGGCTTCCCGCCTTGCTTGGGGGAAACGCTTAAAAAAAAAAAAAAGGGTTTTGATCGGGAGATTGGAGGTTTTCAGGAGCATAGAACCACAACTTAATTGCTGTTATTCCCAAGTCCACCCTGACCCGGGGCGGTAGAACTTGTTAGGGTCCCATCTATGGGTTAATAGTGAACCCCCAAACAAAGACAAGACGCTAAAAACGTATCAAAATAAATACTTATAGCAAAATGACCAGCAATACATTTTATGTGTAGCTGAAGGCGATCAAAATATTCAGATTTCGGCATTAAATAACCCATAGAGGTGTTGATATGCCGCTAAACAAAATCAACCAAACAAACAATATGAATAAACTCTTTCATGACATTAATCTATAAAATATCCTACAATTTCTTAAACTTCATCAAAACTCCAACATGACATATATATCACTGCCCCTTTAAAGAAATTAAACTGTATTCCAAAATATAAGTTCAACAAAACTACAGCATAAAACACACATATCACCACCTCTAGTAATCATATCTACGCAAATGTGCATACGCACAAAAGCTGAGTATTATCTACCATGTATTCAATTGTGAAAGCAGAATAACATATATTTTTATTACTTCAAAGCTCCCAAGAAAAAAATTAATTTCAAAATTAAATGACACATGAGTTGATATACCGTTAAATAAACAAAAATGATAAACCTTGTTATCATCGGTGTTGTTACGACGTTTCGGTCGTTATGTGACCTGGTTTTAATCAGGAGTGTGTTTTATTTGATCTACGGTGTAGACTGTTCTCCTTCCACTGCCCATGGCTAACCTCATTTTCTTGACTCTTTAGATTATTTTGATCATAATCGTTGAGAAGGATTTAACTTTGAAAAGCAAGAAAAAAGAAACGAATGCCATTCGTTTTCACTAATTTTCTTGGGAAAATAAAGAAAAAATAACATTTGTCAAATTCTAGAACCATGGAACAGACGAATTGGAATCATCAACTAATATGTGGTGTCAGGTTTTCTTCTGTGATAAACTACACTTAATATACAATAATGTTTGTCATTTCACTGATAACTAGATAGATAGATAGATAGATAGATAGATAGATAGATAGATAGATAGATATAAACGCATAAACTGAGAGATATTAATAGATAGATTAAAAGACTGAAAGAAAGAGAGACGAAATGACGATAGATAGAAATGAGATAGATAGATAGATAGATAGGAATATACGTACTATGATAGATAGAAACGAATAGATAGATAGATAGATAGATAGATAGATAGATAGATATAGACGCATAAACTGAGAGATATTAATAGATAGATTAAAAGACTGAAAGAAAGAGCGAGACGCTTCAAATGAGATAGATAGATAGATAGATAGATAGATAGATAGATAGAAAGGAATATACGTATTATGATAGGTAGAAACGAATATATGAGATAGATAGATAGATAGATAGATAGATAGATAATGGACATTCTGAAATAGATAGATAGATAGATAGATAGATAGATAGATAGATAGATAGATAGATAGATAGATTTTTTTAATCCTTTAACCCCACCCAAACAAGAAAAAAGAAAAAAAAGAGAAGACTATGTTTAGAGAGAGTTGAGGAAAAAACAGAAGTAGAACGGGATTTAAGAAAATAGAAGATGGCGATTGATGTTGCATTTAATTTTTGAAGATTGTATTTATCAGGAAAGCAAGCAAACGGAATGGTTTTCCACGTGCAGGAAGTGCGAGAAAAGAAACTGTTGGAGTAGAAAGGGCAATTAACTTTAACTATTTCAACAATAAAAGGGTAGGGCCTAGATTCCAATCTAGTAACACGCTTCAAATTCATGCAGTCGGGGCACCAGAGAAAAACGCTCGTCAGCGTAGTTGACATGAAAATATTTCTAGAAAAGACAGAGGAAAGCCATGCCACGTCGGTGAGAAAGTAACTGGAGTCGTGATGCCAAGTTAGGATTGATTACATTGCAGACCATTCTTTGGATTTTATGTTGAGATTAATAGCAGGGGCACCAGACCAGATATGGCAGCAGTATTCAATGAAAGGATTGACATAGATAGATAGATAGATAGATAGATAGATAGATAGATAGTGTTATAGTGGAACATACATATTCTATAGTTAATAGACTCTCCCACCTATAATAAGTAGGAGTAGTAGCAGTCGCTGAGTCACTCAGCGAATTGGTCAGTCAGTCGATGCCGGACGACCGTTTGTCGGATACTAAAGTAGCAGCGACCACCACTAGATTTCTCTGCGCCATTACCTATTATATCAAGTTCCTAACGTTTTGTACGTCGAACCTATTTTAGGACCGACTTAGTGAAATACAATCCACCCACTGTGAAACTACTCTACAACAGATAGATAGATAGATAGATAGATAGATAGATAGATAGATAGATAGATAGATAGATAGGGTGAGTTGTATAAATTGTCGTATGAATTACGCAGAAATGAAAATAACGCTGACATCTCATTTTAAAAGATATATTTCCCATAAAATGACACAAAAATATCTTGAAATATTAAAGGATAGATTTATTTCATAAAATCAACATTGCCTTCAACCGCAGCCTCCAGACGACTTCGATATCTTCTGCCACTCTTCTGCAACTCCTTGCTTAAATTGGTAAATGCTGCCGTAATCCTTGCATTCATTTCATCTTTGGTGTTACAAAGAGTTTTGCTGGTCTCTCCCTGAACTGCATCCCATACATAATAATCAATGGGGTGCAGTCTAGCAAGTTAGATGCCCAGATGTAAGGAGTAATATGGTCGTAGAAATTGTTTGACTGCTGTCACTATGTTTTCCTGCTTGTGTGGTACTGTGCAGTATCCTTTTGCCAGACATTAGATCTTCCAGCAGCCACCCTCTTGACCCAAGGCAGCACTACCTCCAGAAGGCACTTGATGTAAACCTGAGGCCCACAGCAACAAATTCGGGAGTTCTTTTCTTATCAGAACGATCCGGGCGAGTTTTACGAGTTGCTGTACGTTCGTAATCACCATTAGACTCATCCAACTCTTTCTGAATCCTCTATCCTCCGATTGGAGCCCAAATACTCTGAAATGCTCAAAGTGGTGAACCCAGGTTTCATCTTGAGTTACTAATCTTCGGTGGACATTCTTAGGGTCAGCCTGGAAGCGTGTAAGAAGTGTCCTGGAAATGTCAACCGTTTTCAGCTCCTTCTCTGGTGTTAGCATTCTTGGTACCCATCTTGCTCATCCCCAAGATCTCAGTTAAAACAATATGGACCGAACCAGAACTAATGCCTAGGGACTTAACTATCAACTGGACTTAAAGACGTCAGTCAATCAATACCATATTGTGAATGGCATCAATTTGTTCATCAGTGATTAAAATTTTTGGACGACCTGACCGAGGGTCATCTTCTGTGTTGTCCCTGTCCCGCTTAAATCCTGCAGCCCACTTCTTCACAGATGCATAGAAAGACAAGGCGTTCTCCTGCTCAGGGGGGGGGGCGGAGGTTCGAATCCTACTGGCAGGAACATATGCTCTAGTGTGTAGGCTAATAGACGAAATAAACACTGTTTAAAAAATAAAAAAGGAGTTTTTGCTAAAAATAACATTTGAAATAATAAAGATATGTCGGATTAAAAATAAAATCCATGAATTCTTTATATATATATATATATATATATATATATATATATATATATATATATATATAGCTGGCCACTCGTATTCGAGGATATCCGTCTATTAGGGCGGCTAGCCAATACCTATTGCAGACGCCTGTTCAGGCACATCTGTATTTGTTTAACATCTACAGAGACCACCTGCAGTTTATACTGCAACTATGCTGTGCAGACCTTAGTTACAGTTTCTGGGAAAGATCGTGTTATCTCGTGTGATCAACAATGTGAACAAGGCCAGCACCCTTCGGTCAACATAATTTGTGACTTCGTGCTAGGACAGCTATCGATGGCCTCCGAGAGTACCGTCTAACCAATTTCACTCACAAGGCTTGTGTTAACCTGTGGTATGGTTTCAGGTACTTTCCAACGGTGACGCACGTTTGGATTGCCCCCTCCAGATGGATGGCATCAGGAAGTCACCTTCTTGACAAATCGGCCATGATGAGATTCAAACCTGGGTTTCATGGTCAGAAAGCGGACATTCTAAGAACACGGCCACGTACCCGTATATATATATATATATATATATATATATATATATATATATATATATATATATATATATATATATATATATGGGGAGGAGACAGTGAGGAGAGAGAGATGTATAATATTATGCAAAAAACAGTAGAGATGATCAGACAAAGTGCAAAAATCTTTTAAACAGCATGTTTCGCCGACGACAATGAGGGACAGAGCGTATATAAATATAAAAAAGTGTGGTCATAGGTATCAACTATGGATAGTTACAGTTTGTTTATTATCTGTAACATCTACGAAAACCTACTGGGTTGGTTTTACTGCTGCCTTTTCCGGGGTTTAAAACCAGACTTGTTCTTTTATACTCTCTCTCTCTCTCTCTCTCTCTCTCTCTCTCTCTCTCTCTCAACCTACTTTGATATTTAACCCGCAGTTGAGAGGGGATGAAGAAATGCATTTCGCCTTTTTCATGGGCATTTTTGACTCAGTAAACAGGTTAATATTAAAATTGATACTAAATACGAGTGAGTTGATATTATTCAACCATTTATTTTCACAATTTGCATTTGAATACATATTCGACTCCTAGTTGGCAGTAAATATAGGCTGACGCTACACAGACACAAAGGGCTCTGGCAAAACCATATCACTTGAACACTTCCAACGCCAGCACCAACACAAATGGGTAACGCATGTAAGCATTCGGGAACATAATGGTATAACTGAGATGCTGACTTTTCACGCTATTACAGAGGTAGGGAAGGTAACTCTCGTCAGTACTAGAAATAGCAAAAGCAATTTACTAAGACGAAATTGTATAGAAAGTGCTTTAATCGCTAGATCATCCAGAGAAAACATTTCTCCTTTCTTGGTGAATCTTCTGTTTTCGCAAAGTGGGATGATATTAAATACACCGGCTCCTACACGACCTACCGGAAGGTCGTAATAGTAGGCCTTCAAGGCCCACACGACCTTCCGGTAATGTGACTGACCATAGTTTTGATTTTAAAAAAGTTGCTTTAATTAAAAGAGAAAGCTATTTACTAAGACGAAAATGTATAGAAAGTGCTTTAATCGCTAGATCATCTAGAGAAAATTTACGTCTAAGTTCTTCCGACATTTCTCCTTTCTTTGTGAATCTTGTGTTTTCACAATGTGGGATACTTAATAAACTGGCTCCCACACGACCCACCGGAAGGACGTGATAGCAGGTCTGCAAAGCCCAAACGAACCTCCGGTGGGTTGTTTTCCAATTTCCTTTCTATGAGGATTATTGAGAGTTGGATGATATTTAATACTCACGATTGATAGCTTATAAGACCATGGTACACCAGAACCACATTTTTTCCAAAAGAATTTGAATATTTTTTGAATATAGAAAAATGAGTGTTAGTGTCAATGGAATACTTGTATATTCTAAAATAGTCAAATGGAACTCTGGGTTGTAAAATGGATTCAGGTACCGAACGACACACTGGTGGGTCGCGAGTAATCATACTTATTATAAAACCCAAGAGGGTGTGTGTGTGTGTGTGTGTGTGTGTGTGTGTGTGTGTGTGTGTACGTTTATATATTGGATCGGATTTCCTACATTTTTCAACCAATTTCAACAAAACTTCACAAGACGGCGTAAAATTACCTTGCGGTGGTTCTGACAGCGCCAAAAATTGAAAAACATAATTGTTTTTGCACGAAATCAATTTGAAAACACGATTGAGAGGCATCGCTGTCGAGAATGAAAGGGGGACAACTCATATCGAGTTATACTTATTATAAAATCCAGTTTTTTTTTGTTTTTTTTTTGTGTGTGTGTGTGTGTGTGTGTGTGTGTGTGTGTGTGTGTGTGTGTGTGTGTGTGTGTTCGTTTATATATGGGATCGGATTTCCTACATTTTTCAACCGATTTCAACAAAACTTCACTTTTTTTGGCAGGTAGTGTTTCTTATTGTCTTGCACACTTTTTTTTTTTTTTTTTTACATTCAGAATGCTTTAAAAATTCTATTTACAAGACAATTGTTTATAATAAAATTCTATTCAATCGGTAAACTCATAACAATTGAAAACAATGTTTTTGTTTGAGTTTGGGTTTGACCAATTCGTAAAAAAAAAACTAAAAAAAAAAAACTAATTAAGACATGCGTGTCCGTCAACCTTAAACAATAATCTTTGTCAATTTTTCTTTTTAAGTCTTTATGATGGTCGATACTTGATCTATCTCTTACTGTTACATCCCCGGGCAATGCCGGGCTCTACTGCTAGTACATTCTACCTATGCTGTCCTTGCCTCATATATGAAACAATCTTAAATTAATCATTAATATTTCATAAAAGATATATTTCTACTTGTTGTTATGTTTTTCTTTCTCTCTCTACCATCTATAAATTTGCATGATTCCTTATTAGATTTTCCTTTTGGATATTTTGAACACATTAAATCTTGCATATAAAGATCAAATCATCAACATGTTTGATCCCACTCAACCGACCAAAGGGTCATGTGTTATGTCTGCATGGCCTAAACGATCCTATGAATTCTTTCTTGAATGATAATTCTATCGGTGCAATAGACACCTGAAAAGTTTCCACCTAAATTAATCTCGAAAAATGTATGAGCTGAAATATTATTAAAAAGAGAGTAAAAATTCAATGAATAATATGTCTCGTCTTCTCTAAATTTGAAACAATGATAACGAGGATCTACAAATTTCTTGGATGGAACATTTTTATTATTAATTTTTTACTAGTTTTTCATCCGTCTTTTTTTTTTATTGCAGCCTTCATGTCATTTTACATCCTACAAAAATTAACACATTGGCTCCCACACAATCCACCGGAGTGTTATGGTGATATATCTGCAAGACTCACGTGATCCTCTAGTGGGTCATTTTCCAATTTCTTTTCTGTGAGGATTATTGGGAGTAGGATGCTATGATTGATTATGAGATCATGGTACAACAGAAGAACAAAAATTTAATCTTTTTTTAAATTTTTTTTGTGTTTTATTTCATATTGCTTTTGGAATTTCTACTGTTTTTTATGGCCAGTTTTTTTTTTATTTTTTTTTTTACATACATAGATCTGTACAATGTATTCATGTGAAACGGTGGCTTGTAAAATGGATTATGATACTGAGCGACACACCAGTGGGTTGTGGGTAATAAATAATACCTATAATATACTTGCCTCATATTGGAATCAATGTTAAAACATAAATTCCCTTGTACCAAGATTAATTAAGACATAGTGTTGGGACCTTGATGCCACAGGGGAAATGAGGCTTGAGAGCCAATGTGTTAATAGCAAAATTGATAAAAGCATAAAGAGAAACTAAATAAAATAGTGTAGACTATATACCCAAATATATCTAAAAAAAATAAATAAATAAATTTAAAATGTCAGGGTCTCCTTCCATTCGTGCGTATAGTTAGTTATATCAACCAAAACATCACTTTAATCCGATTAAGTCCAAAAAACGAAACGTGTCAAACAATTTTTTCTTACTTTGTCATTAATTTTCTTAACAGTTGAGAAGTCGAATTTCCTGAAAAAAAAAAACGTTTTCCTGAAAAGACTTTATAAATTACAACTGACAGTAACACTAATCGGTCAATGAATCCGGCCAATATATGCAAACAGCTAATTTTTTTTTTTACTATGACCATTAACTCTTTCGTTCGTCATGGGGCTAACTTAATCGCAAGGGAACTTCCAGTCCATGCAAAATCGAGCGTAAAGTATGGCTACACTGATCTGATGAATGCTGGAACAAATGCACACGTCTCACCAATTTGTTGAACACTGAACCGACAAAGATGTCACTGACGATTCCACGTAAACAAAAAAGGTTACTACTGAAGAAAAGGCATAAAATAGTTTAGCATTCGCTGAAAAGTTTTTGAATCACTCGAATGATTACTTGGATACATTTTATTTGATCAGACAAGATAACAATTGATCTTTGAAGATATAACCAGAAACGTTACGTTTATGGAGAAAAAAATGAATACAGCACACGATGTGTAAAAAACACCTTTCCAACAGTAAAGCATCGTTGTGTCGTTATTATTTTCATAAGGTTGAGTTAACAGGAAACTCACCATTTTTGAGGGGCAAGTGGATTCACAAAAATATCAGTTCATTGTTTACGGTCTGTTATTCTGTTTTTCACTTGGCAGACGATCTATCTTCCGAGACAACTATTCGAAACATACTTCGAAAATTACCCCCAGAATGGCTTTAGAATATAATTGTTATAATGGATTGGCACTTTTAATCGGTTTGCCTAAATCCAATCGAATATTTGTGGCATGTATTGAAAATGGCTCTTCTTAAAAGGAAGCCATCGAATGTGAATGCTTTGGAAGCGATTCAGAAAAGAGGAATCTTTAAAAACAGTCGAGAGACGCAGAAGCCTTATCGAACGCAATAGAATCTGTCTGGAACTGATCGGTACCGAAGGTAATACTAGTAATTGTTGAGGACGATGTCCATTATGCTAAAATCTTTATGAGGAAATTTTGATTATTATGGAAATAAATTAAAAATACGTTTAAATAAGTTTAAAGTCAGCCCACCCGAAAATCAATATTAGTAACAACAATTTGGTGCAACTAAGGCATATCCCCAAATGGGGGGGTGTAACAATTTGATGGGGTGGTGGCCCTGAAAATGGCCGTTTTTGCGTTCACAATTTTGCAAGGACCGTCATAATAATAATATACGATAATTTTTATTTATAATATAATTTTTTTTATAACTCTAATAATCTTTTGCGTTAGATTTCAACACGCTAAATTGATTGTACGCTGTTTTTTAAAGATATTAAATTTTGCCTTTGATTTTTGTGCAAAGTGTAAAAAATCAGTTTTCTCGATTTTTCACCTTCAAGGTTGTAATTTTTCCAGTCAATTTGAACTCAAAACCAGCACTGAAGAATTATCAATCAAACAAAACAAAATCATCGAAATCGGATGGAAACTGTGGAAACGCATAAACAACATCCAATCACACACACACACATACATACACACAATTGAGAATTATAGATATAGATTTCTGTATTGAACAGTTTTACTAACACCAACTGAACATATAACTGTGATCAAATCCAATTAGGGTGACGATGCAACCTGAAATAATCATTTTTTCAACATTTTTATTTTTCCTATTTATATAGCTTAAGCCCTTCATACCACGAATATAAGAAAGAAATTATAAAAAAAATTAAAGTTAAAAGGGAGCTTCGATTTTCTCTGTGAATTCATTGTAAATTGATCCCCCCCCCATCCCTACGGAAGCCAAAACAGCTATCATCATACGACATGATTTCTTTAAAAAAAAAAAATGAAATTGAACCACCGGTTCCCGTACCTAAGTTAAACAACGTCGAGCCTGGGCAGTACTTAGATGGGTAACTGCTTAGGAATACCAGGTGCTATAAGCTTAGACGTATGGTTGGTGTAATGGATGATAGCTCGGAATTGTTAATCGGAGAGACGAGTTTTAATTCCCGTTGGGTTCGTTATATTCATTTGCGCGGTATGGGAATGGTATGAATCCACCTCTCCTACCCCCAGCTATAGATTAATTAGTATGATTTGTAGCACTATTATTATCTAAAAACAAAAAAATATCTTACAATCTAAAAATATTTTCTGGCTTTAAATAACCTGCAGGGGTTTGATAAGCCATAGACAACGAATCACTCAATTAAAGGCTTTAAACACATGAGAGCGTTATCGTCTCCTCTATCTTATCTCTCTCTCTCTCTTTCTTTCTTTCTTTTTCTTTATTTATCAGCGATTCTGATACCTTTTCCCTCTTTCTTCGCTTTCAAAACGGAATAGTCGATTATTTATGAGATATTGGCCAGACGTGATGTACGCGCTAACTAGCTAACAAATGAGCGAAGGGACAAGCGGAATAATATGATGTTTGATCACTGAAATATTGATTTTGGGAGGTGGCTGAGGATATTCTTAACAAAGTAAAAAAAAAAAATATGATTCGTAATCTGGAATGACCAATCGATATTAATATGTGGAAAAAAAATCAGGAATAAAAAAAGTCAATTTTTTAATTATTTATTTTTAAATTTTAAGAAATCACGTGTCATGAGTATATATTGTTTTGGGGGATCAATTTTAAATGAATTTACATGACAAACTTGTTCCTCTCGATTAGCTTTTATAAATCTTTATATTTTTCATATATTCATGGTTTAGAGCATTTAATCTATGAAACACTTGAAACAAATGATTCTCTGGGAAAATTAAATAAAGCCAATAGATAAAATAATTATATATATATATATATATATATATATATATATATATATATATAAAACAGAGTATGTCTGTGTGTCTGTCTGTGTGATACCTTTTCAGTCGAGATCCATCCAACCGATTTTGACCAAAGTTGGCACATACACTGTACCATGTAAAAGATAGGTTCTTATAAGAAATTGATAATTTGAAAAAATCAACAATCGATAAAGCCAATCAAAAATCGATAAATTCAACTTTTTCCTCCGATTTCGTTCAAACTCCGTATGTAGGTTTCTTACATCATGACGAGCTCAACGATACCTTATTTTTTTTTATTCCTACGCTACTGCGTTTAGCGAAAAGCCGCGAAAAACGAAAAATCGATTTCAACACAATTCGATTTCAACACAAATTTTAAACTCAAAACTCCCTCAGTTTTCAAGCAATCTAATACAAACTTCACTCAGTTGTATCCAACAATAAGTTGATTGTTTAACAGTCATTTAACTTGATAATTGAGTTCAGCCATATAGTGAAAACCCACGTAAATAGCGAAAAATGACGATTTTTATTGATTTCTTTATTTTTCATTAATCTTTAAACCAATTTTCATCAAACTTAACAATTGCTTTATAAATGTATCCTCTTTTACATCCCTGGCAGTGCACTGACAAAGTGAATTTCAAGAACTCCAAAATAATTATAGTCTGTAGTGGGTCTTCATATTGCCTGTTTTATCCCATCATATCGTCGGATAGCTTCGATTGAATAAATACAGACAACTTTTGTTATATCAGTAACCGCATTAATTCAAAATGTTTTTGTTTTTTTTAATGAAAGTACTAAATATGATGCTATTTTTGCTCCATTCTAATTGAACGCTTTTTCTGATTGACCAGCTGGGTATGGATGCTAGTAAAGAATAAAAAAAGAAAAATAAATTAATTTTCCCATTACGCAATTTATAAAACGATTTTTGGTCACGTGCGTGATTTTATGAACCCACTTCTGGAAAAGACAGAATCTTTCTCTTTTCCACTTTCCAATGACATCGTTCGTACGTGATTTGGCAACCCTTCTCAGGAAGTAAATGAATTGGTCATCCCAACTAAGTGCATATATCTTTTTACATCAGTTGCTACACACCACTTATTCAATTTTATGGAATTTGGAGAAATTCATTTTTACAGAGATGAATGATTATATTGGTTATAAATCCTTGAAGAATTTAAATCATCAATTTTTTTTGAAACTCAAAATCTGCTCCAAATCGTAAAATAAAAAATTGTAAGACGTTATCTAATTAGAAAATATTTTAATTGCTTTTATGATTGAGATATATTATGGATATTATTGTCTTAAGAAAATATTCGATGAATAATGAATTTTTCCAAGAATTATTTCCATTTTTTTTAATACATTTTAATTATAATAATCTATGAAGTTTTATTTTTTTTAATTCTATAATAATTGGCAGCGGTTAAGTTATAGATGGGTAAAGAAAAGATACAGAATTAATATTAACGTTTTTTTTTTTACAAAGTCACTAAATATCATTCTTTGCTTTCATCAAAATAAACGCCAGTTTAGCAAAAAAAAAAGTACGAATGATTTATTATTTAAGTATACACACAAATGCACACACACACACATACGAGGTCAGTCTGAAAAGTAACAGGACATTCGTTTTTCGAAATGAGAAGCATCGTCCGCAATGAATCCTTGCCACAAGGCCAGACGATCACTCAACAAGTCTACAAAGAGATCCTGCGGCGCTTGCTTCACTCAGTGCGCGAGAAGAGACGAGCGTTGTGGCCGGACACATCGTGGCTGCTTCACCACGGCAGTGCACTTGCTCACAGCGCCCTGAGCCTCCAGCAATTCGCCGTAATAGAACAACCTCCCTATTCACCTGGTCTTGTGTGACTTTTTTCTTTTCCTCACACTCAAAAGTATCATCAAGGGGAACCGTTTTGAAGACGTGCAAGCCATGAAGAGGGCCGTAACGACTGAGTTGAGGGGCATCCATAGAAGTGCATAGAAGGGGTAGTGACCCTGAAAAGGGCCGTTCTTGCATAGAAGCGCGGCTGAGAAGATAGGAAAAGTGCGTTAGTCTCGTGAGGATTACTTTGAAGGGGAAACAATGTAGTTTGTTGTTTGGAATAAATTGTTTGTGATGCCAGAAAGAAAAAGAACGTATTGACTGAGATAGATAGATAGATAGATAGATATGAAGAATAAAATAGATGTGAACAAAGTTAAAAAAACTGATAGATAGATAGATAGACAGATAGATATTAACAAAGAAAGACTGATAGATAGATAGATAGACAGATAGATATTAACAAAGAAAGACTGATAGATAGATAGATAGATAGATAGATAGATAGATAGATATATGAAGAATAAAATAGATGTGAACAAAGTTAAAAAAACTGACAGATAGATATTAACATAGATAGATAGATAGATAGATAGATAGATAGATAGATAGATAGATAGATAGAACAAAAGGCATAAACTTAGATAGCAACGAATAGACTGAAATATATGGAAAAACACATCGACTGAGATAGAACAAAATGAATAAACTTCGATTGATAGAAACGAAAAGACTGAGATAGAAAGTGTTGTGGAGGTCCGAATGTCGATGTTAGACAAACCTCGCAAACATTAATATTGAAAAAGTAACACAGGCCAAAGCAAAGATAATGAGAACAAGGAGTTTAGATGTGCTAAAATTTATTATTGGCAGAAAAATACAATCGAAAAATCCGGATGTTTCAAATGCCCTAGGTGGCGGTGCTGGTAGTTGAATGTTGGTCTTAGATGTGTCGGCATTTGATGATAAACGGAGCAACTTCAGTGGTGCCGAAGGTTGATAGTTGGTGTGCTGAGCTGGTACTACCAGGCCATCGTAGCCGAGGTTAAGCGGTTTAAACCACTGGGGTCCACGAAATGATGAGCAGCAGGGAGTGAAACCTGAATCGCAGAGTGTATTGGCAAAAGACGTGGTCGGCGGGAGTCAGTTGGTCGCTGATGGCTGCTGGCGGTGATGATCGCTGGTAGTATTACCCCATCATTTTCTACCTCTCCCGTTACCACCGCTTCCCACTGAGTTAGGATGCGACACAAGGTTAGTTTATTTAAACGTGGGGAAACTGAGTGTCTCAATTCGTGACACTTGTCAATTTCTGGTCTTAGCTAGTCATAGACAGTCAAAAATCCACGCTACGGAACAGATCCGATGATTCTATCCAAGCAGCGGAGATAGGACTCAGGATCTACTCCGCACCATATCTTCCTCTGACGAGCGGCTGGTCGCTGCTTGTTTTATGGCGTAGTAGTGTTACATGCTCAGAATGTTATCAGAAAGAGCAATACAGATGCAGAAGGAGGTGCACCTATGTTTCATAGGCTACGCAAAGGCCTTCGACAAAGTACGCCACATGGATCTGATGGGACTGCTCAGCAACCTCGATATATTCGGGAAAGATATCAGAATAATCAAGAACCTACACTGGCAGCAAACAGCATGCATGCGCATAGGGAACGAGTATACAAATGAGAAAGGGTCGTAAGGCAAGGATGCGTCTTCTCACCTGACCGGTTCAACCTATACAGCGAGGCAATCCTGAGAGAGTTGAAAACCCTACTGGGATTTAGCATTGACAGCCACAATCTTAGCGACATAAGACAGAACTGATAGCAGACACGGAAATGAAATTACAAAATCTCCTACAGAAGGTAGCGACGGAGAGTGAGAAGAAAGGATTAAGCATAAACTACAAGAAGACGAAGTGCATGGTCGTCAGTAAGAGGACGGACCCGAAATGCGATCTGAAGGTCGGGAACACGAGAATCAAGCAGACGCGGAAGTACCTGGGAAGCGTATTGACAGAGGACGGTAAGTGCGACACTGATATCCGTAGACGTATTCGGATGGCCAAGGACACATTTCAAAACCTGGGCAGAGTATTGCGACAAGAGGATTTCTTTGGTAACAAAAAATACTGAGCTGTTACGTGACATCCGTCTTTCTTTACGGCTTCCTCAAAGACGAAGAAGAGATTCGAGGCGACAGAGATGTTGTTCTACAGAATGATGCTAAAGATACCATTAACCGAGCGTGTGAGAAACGATGTGGTCTTAGAAAGGAAAAGCAAACAATTATATTCACAGGTCGAATAGAGGGAAAGAGAGACAAGGGAAAACAACGTGTGACATATCTGGCGGACTTAAGCAAGTGGATGACAGAAAGTGGTCTGGGAGCGGGGTGGAAGCAGAAGGAAGGAAGTTGTTGAGAGCTGCAAGGGATAGACGGGGGTGGAGAGCCATGATCGCCTACGTCCTGAAAAGACATGAAAAGAAAGTGTTGCAACGGCGCAGGGCTTTATCATACTACTTCCGATTATAAATGAAAATCGTAAAAACAACTCTAGGTTATAAAGTAAACTGCAATTGGTCATAATAAAACTAAGAACAGGAAAAAAAAGAGTATTGGTTTTGGATAACCAATGTAAAATGTCTCCGAAACGATGTTCAGAATTAATAAACTGTTTAAAGTTAAATAGAAGGAGTCCGTTTGCTGAAACCAAAATAATAGAGTAGGATGTCACTACGTTGATAGATAGATAGATAGATAGATAGATAGATAGATAGATAGATATAAACACATAAACTCGGATAGGCAGATATTAACAGATAGATAGATAGATAGTGTTGAAACTTGACTAATGCATGGAATAATAATGCAACACAAAATGTACTTAGAAGAAAATGTATTGAAACAAGAAAGTGTACACAATATTTACATATAGTCTTTTGTATATTCCTGGTAAGACCGTTCCTGGAGAATGTGTTGACTGAGTCGCAGTCGGGCAGAGTCTCTGGTTGAATCTCTTGATTCCTTCCCGGTACCAACCATATTTATATGGTCGGTACTCCACTATGCAAATTAGGTGGATCCTACCACAACAGATAGATAGATAGATAGATAGATAGATAGATATAAACTCAGATAGGCAGATATTAACAGATAGATAGATAGATAGATAGATAGATAGATAGATAGATAGATAGACCAGTGAACGAACCAATGAGTGCAGTACTAAGAGGACAAGGGAGAAAGAATGTATAAAACAAGTGACGAGTGGAGAAATCAGGAGAAGTTTAGGCAGAATGAAACTATTTTAGTTTTGTGCTAGAAATACAATAAATGTATACAATAATATTAAGCAAGATTAAAAAGGGTGTCAAAAATTGCTTTGAAGTGCTGGAAGTTTATAAAATATATATAAAAAAGAGTGTAACTTTATAATATAGTTACTCTTGTAGAGTGCGTGTTCTATAAAGGAAAGTTAAGAACAATTTCAATGAAATCTAATGTGAAAATTGTCTTGTTTCATAGGTAATTCTGTCTTGTAACTTGTGCCTATTAATTGAGAAAGAACTTTTTGTGATTGGGCTCAGTATTCGGGATAGAAAAATCTTATACACAGAGTTCAATGGCTACTTAGCGTTGCGTGAAGTTTCTGAAGAAAATATTTAGTTGTCTCTATTTATTGGCTCAAATCGGCTCACAAAGGCAATTTTTTTCGTTAATGAAATCTAGCGTTTAGATTGGTTCAAAAGTGCCTGTTTGGGTTGCCAATTGTCAAGTTATAATAAAAGACACAGCGAAAAATATATACATCGTAAATTGTGATTTAATTTCTTATCGATATTACTTGAAAATGACAGTGTTCTTTACTTTCCAAATTCAAAATGCATCAATGTAGAGTGAGAGAATCGAATAGACCGATATATATATATATATATATATATATATATATATATATATATATAGAGAGAGAGAGAGAGAGAGAGAGAGAGAGAGTTTGTGATACCAATCCCGTTACTTTTCAGACAGACCTCGTATTTCTTTCGTTTTTGATTTGATAAATCCTTTAAAAATGTGGATTAAATGCGTAATGAAAACTAGTTTCAATTAAACGGTTTTCCGTCTGTCATATTTCTTCAAACTTTTCTGGGTTTCTGTATCCTATTTTATACATAATGAATATACTGAGACAGATAGATAGATCCCATTAAGCGATGTAGATGATTATATATATATATATATCGACAGTTTATCTTTTCTTTAATCTGTGTCAGCTGTGCATTGCCCCGTTTGGCCTTGGGAATAAAAACGAAGTGCTTTCCCGATTGACTTCTCTCCGATTTGGAATTGAAAGTTTAACGTCTTGTAAGGAGAGAAGATGAAGTCGTCCATTCTGCACTTCTTTTCACTAATAGACGATGGAAGATAGAAGTGAATTAGTTGCTCTTCCAAGAACATCAGTGCAAAAGAAACGTAAAACTGTCCCAACCGGAAATTAAATTCAAATCACAGATTCTATTGCCCGCTTTCTTAACAATTAGTCCCCTTGCACCTCCTCAGATGAAAATACAAAGAGACGTCAGGATTTTTCTTTTTATTTTCGATTATAATTAGTTTATAGGTGATTTGTATTTAAACGTTTTCTAACAAACAAACACATAGATAGATAGATAGATAGATAGATAGATAGATATGCATAAACTGCGATAGATGGACAGATATTAACAGACAGATAGATAGATAGATAGATAGATAGAAACGCATAAACTGCGATAGATGGACAGATATTAACAGACAGACAGAGATAGATAGATAGATAGATAGATAGATAGATAGATAGATAGATAGATAGATAGATAGATAAAAATGCATAAACCGAGATAGATATTGATAGATTAAAAGATTGAAAGCAAGAGTGAGACGCTTCAACTGAGATAGATAGAAAGGAATATACGTACCGTATAGATGACATAGATAGCTATTGGACATAGATAGATAGATAGATAGATAGATAGATAGAAACTGAGATAGATATTAATAGATAAATTAAAAGACTGAAAGAAAGAGCGAGTCGCTTCAACTGAGATAGATAGATAGATAGATAGATAGATAGATAGATAGATAGGAATATACGTACCATGATAGATAGATAGATAGATAGATAGATAGATAGATAGATATATACGTACCATGATAGATAGATAGATAGATACCATGATAGATATAGGAATATACGAATAGATGAGATAAATAGATAGATAGATAGATAGATAGAAACGAATATACGTACCAAGATAGATAGATAGATAATAGATGAGATAGATAATGAACATAGATATGATAGATAGATATATAATAGATAATACTGAGATAGATAATATACGTAATGATAGATAAATTAAAAGATAGATAGATAGATAGATAGATAGATAGATAGATTCAAACTGAGATAGATAGAATAGATAAATTAAATAGATGAAAGAAAGAATATACGTGCAACTGAGATAGATAGATAGATAGATAGATAGATAGATAGATAGATAGATAGATAGATAGACAGGAATACACGTACCATGATAGATAGAAACGAATAGATGAGATAAATAGATAGATAGATAGATAGAAACGAATATACGTACCAAGATAGATAGAAAAGAATAGATGAGATAGATAATGAACATAGATAGATAGATAGATATAAACGCATAAACTGAGATAGATATTAATAGATAAATTAAAAGACTGAAAGAAAGAGCGAGACGCTTCAACTGAGATAGATAGATAGATAGATAGATAGATAGATAGATAGATAGATAGATTGTTGCAGTGTATAAACTTTCCACCTATAAAAGACAATGACCGTAGTTTACTATTAAGAGAGACAAGGGAGGAAGAATGTATAAAACAAGTGACGAGTGGAGAAATCGGGAGAG
Organism: Acanthosepion pharaonis; assembly: GCA_903632075.3. Classification (NCBI taxonomy): domain Eukaryota; kingdom Metazoa; phylum Mollusca; class Cephalopoda; order Sepiida; family Sepiidae; genus Acanthosepion; species Acanthosepion pharaonis. The sequence continues at coordinate 324,596 of CAHIKZ030000994.1, read as the reverse complement.
GTTTAGGCAGAATGAAACTATTTTAGTTTTGTGCAAGAAATACAATAAATGTATACAATAATATTAAACAAGATTAAAAAGGGTGTCAAAAATTGCTTTGAAGTGTTGGAAGTTTATAAAATATATATGAAAAAGAGTAGTTACTTTAGTAGTGTATGCGTTCTATAAAGGAAAGTTAAGGGCACTTTCAATGAAGGTTAATGTGAAAATTGTCTTGTGTTGCATGTAATTCTGTCTTGTAAGAAATGACTATTAATTGAGAAGAAAGAATTTATTGTGACTGGACTCAATGTGTAGGAGTGAAAAATCTTATGCCCAGAGTTCAATGGTTATTTAGCGTTGCTTGAAGTTACTGAAGAAAAATATTTAGTCGTGTCATTTTATTGTCTCAAAGCGTCGCACAAAGGCAGTTAATGAAAAATAGCGTTTTGATTGGTTCTAAATTGTCTTTTGTGGTTGACAACTGTCAAGTTTTAATAAAGAACACAGAGAAAAATATATACATAGTAAATTTTAATTTAATTCCTATCTATATACAATATACTTGAAAATGAGATTGTTCTTTACTTTCCAAATTCGATAGAGTTCAAGGACAAAGCTAAATAAATATATTGTCTTTCCAATAGAGAATGATTGGTAACGGTTGCTAGCTGAATTTCCTTTTTCATTTTCGTAGTTGAATTTCCATTTTTTATATGTTGAGTCTCAAAATTGATTAGCACACGCTTTAGGTTATATTACAATTTTAATCATTGCTTTTTAAAACAATAAACATTGTCGAAGAGTAAAGGTGGTTAAAAAATCGGTGTCAATGGAAAAAACGTATTGTTGGCATGTTCTGTACTTTCTCCAATTGTTAGCTCCAAGACAAGAACAGTTCTAACAAAAATAATCTCTATAGTTCTTGGATTCTAAACGTGAACGATACCAATCCCTTGTGGCAGTATAAAAACTAGGAGGGGGCAGTTAAGAAAAAATCCGACTGGGGATGACAGAGTGGCATTAGAAACAAGTAATTAATTCCTTTTTTATAATATCTATATGACAAAAAATGACGGGGTTTCCCTCTTTGAAGATACAAGAACCAACTCAAAACGACACTGAAAGCCAGTGGACTTGAGCCTAAATCATTTGAAACACATGCACAACACTGTACCAACTTTTGATGTTCCATCAGTGTCTGAACCACAGATATCGAATAGAAGAGAAAACGAAGAAGTCAAACAAAAACAGAGAGAGACTTGACAGAACCGACCTCGTCCTCCATTAACATTACCATGCAGTCAATGCCAATGGCTCTTCCATGTAAGAATTGGTCTACTTATTCATCAATGCCGTCATCATAAAGGAAGCAATCAGAAAAGAAGTAATTAAATTTTTGGATATGAGATAAAGCCGACGACGATATGACAATTTTTTACTCAAACTGAAGAAAAAATAACGAACACGTGGTTTCATTTATTATTATTATTAGTAGTAGTAGTTGTAGTATTAATAGTAGTAGTAGTTGTAGTATCATTGTTTTAGTTTTCTAAAATTAAAAGTTTAAACAATAGTTTCTATCTTGGAGGTTATCTGGGCAGTACACGCCACACGTCAGTTACATCAGACATCCGATGTCTGAAGAGTACAATGATGTGTGGGCAATATAGATTCGAATGTACGTCTGACGACATTTTATCGAATGACATCTGAGACCAGGTGAAAAAGTATCTATATTGGATTGGACAATAATTCTTGGCGTTTAAATACGTATTTAATTTCACACCTGACTGAAACTCATAATGTGTATACAAATTCTGAAAGCTGATATTCCAAGGTGTGTTTCCATAAGATTTGTATGTGGATTAAAATTTTTAAGTATTGTTTACGTAATAAAGGAAAATATGATCAATTTTCGTTATTTCATACACTTTAATTTCCCGAAAGGAAAAAGTGCAGTATAAACAGCAAAAAAGGTAAGTGACGTTTATGGAGATGGTGCTGTAACTGAGAGTACTTTTCGTAAGAGGTTCACTGGGTTCTGAAGCGGAATATTTGATCTGGAAAACTGAGAACGTTCCAGAATGTATGTAGTCGTTGTTGATGATCAAATTGACATGCTGATTAAAAGATAATCCAGATCACACGACACGGGAGATCGTAGAGATGCCCCATATTATTTATACGAACGTTGTAAGGCGTTTGAAAACACATGGACACGTGAATTGTCATGATGTTTGAGTGCCTCAATATTTAACGAAAAAAACTGAACTGACTTCGTTTCCATTTGTGATGTTCAGCTCAAACTTATGAGTCAGTCATCCATTTTTGAAAAGAACGATATCAGACGATGAAAAATAGATAGTTTACAACAATGGGGAAAATAAAATGAACCACCGGCAACCTTAAAAAAGCCGGTCTAAATCCAAAGAAAGTGTTGGGCCCGGAATGGCACTGATCATTGTGAGCTAGCTCTGCAAAAATTAGACTTTTAATTCCTACAAGTACTGATCCCCACTCGGCCGATCAAGAGCAGTAATCGATGGAAAGTGTACGGATTTGGTAAATCAGAAGGTTAGTGTAGTCAATGACATAAATAAATAATGAAATTATATGACTTCAACTACAGATTAAATGTATTGTTGGTCATTTTACTATAAATAAGTAATGTTGATGATTTTACTATAAATATGTATTGTTGGTTGGTCGTTTTTGTTTAGTGGCATATCAATCTCTCTGGGTTATTTAATTCCGGAATCTAAATATTTTGTATGTAATTGTATGGTTTCAACTACAGATATTTGGGACTTAATTTATACTTACAGGTAGATCATACAACGTATTCTTAATGTTTTTTATGTATTGGAGTTATTGTTGGTAAATTTTGTTATATAAAATGTATATAAAATGTATTTTTATACTTTTTTAGTGTTGCACTGACTGTCATTTTACCATAAAAATGTATTGTTTATTTTTGTTTGGGGTTTCACTATTTACTGATAGCTGTAACCCTAAAAGGTTCTACCACCCTGGGTCAGAGTGGACCTGGGAACAACAGCAGTTAAGAAGTGATTCCACGCTCCTCAAAATCTATCGACCAGAAGCCTTGCTGCCGGATGTAGTTTATCGTCATATCCAGGACGAGTTAAATTGGGTGAATAATATAATTATTTTTGTTCCGACCCAATATTTTTACAATGTTATGGTAGTTTTCATTTTGACCTTTCAGCGTACATAAAACCAAGAAGGAAGTTTTCTTCATACGGCTATGAGAGTGGGGTATTAGGTGTGTGACCTGGGAGCCAATATGATATCAGCTAAAAAAAATGGGGATTCACTTATTTAATCCACTCAGGAGGTTAATAAAATCCCCGTCAGTAAATGAATATTTTTCGTTTATCTGATTGATATTATTAATAAGTTTACATTGATTTTTTTTTTATGAAGTCTAGATAAGCAACGAATTTGATTACTTGAGTGTCCTTCGCCATTTTTCTGTTTTCTTTACATTTTAAGCCACCACTAGTTTAAACCAGATATTTCAGTCTGTCACGTTCTTATTTAACAGTGTTGCTTAGTTGGTTTGAGGAGCTTTTTAGTCGGTCTTCAACTTCTCAAACTTGTGGAAGCAATACAAAAAAAAAGAGTTCTTGTACACAAGAGAATTTAAACAACTCAATCCGGATATTATGTGCTTGATTTGAGCTGCTCAAACTAAATCTTTTCAGCTCTGACCAATGCAATCTGGTACGCCGAAAATCTTGCATAATCTTTAAGTAGATTATGACCAAAGTTACAATGTCTGAGACATGAATTTATATGTAAGACTTCTATTGGAATTGCTACCTGTATGAACTTCTTTGTGCGTTTGTGAGATGCATATACATATATGTTAAAACTGTACCCAGTTGTAAGTCATTTTTGCTTGATGTCCTCGTTCTCTCTGTTCGATTCTGTCTGGAAGATATTTTTTTACAAGATTTTCATGAACGTTTCTACAAAGACATAAACAACTGTTTTCTTTTCAACCATTTCCTATTTGCTTTCTTCACGAACTTTGTTTGGGTGTAGATATTCTAGACTGGTATACACAAAGGAGCATGAATAATAGCAAAAGGAACGAAAAGATAAAAACAGTGGGACACAAGACAAATCTCTATATATAAAGTTGTAACCTCTATCTTATCTGTTTGTTATCAAACTCTTCCTAGAGTTTTGGAGATAAACCCCATAATCATGTATATTCTGGAACTACATTACCCAGGGTACTTGGATAAGTATATTTAATTTTAATTAAAGAGGTTCTCCCCCACCACACACACACTGATTTTTTCCCTTTGATATAAATCAAATTTAAATTTGAACAAGGGAATGACTTCTGTGGTACTTGGATAAGTATATTTCGTTTTGATCAAAGGAGATCTCCGGATGCACCCCCTTCATTGATTTTTTCCGTTTGATTTAAATTAAACTTAAATTTGAACTATTCAAAATATAGTAGGAGAAAGCCAGAAGATAGAGGTCACATCACCAAAATCAATATGTGACAATATGGACGTCAAGTTCAGCAAGAAATCGCCAATCAATGGGGAATGCCTTATAATACAAATTTGTTACGACAATTAAACTGTCACGTCAATGTTGAAATCTGCACATCAATTCATTCAATCAAGTATTGTATCAAATACATATCAAACTGTTTTTGCACACACACTCCCACTGATTTTTTTTCATTTGATTTAAATTAAATTTAAATTTGAACAAGGGAATGACTCCTATCCAAAATATAGGAGAAAGCCGGAAGATCGAAGTCACTGCAGCAAGGTCATTGAGTAATATTTAAATACATCATTTTTCTCTAAAAATTATAACGATGATTTAAAATCAATTATCATTTTCTTACAAAAAATGTATGACACGCAGCAAGGTGCGGGTAATTTGGCCACTAAACAATAAATGTATTAACAAGACATGTTACAGAAAGGTAAGGAACGAAAGAAAGTTGAAGTTATGAAAAGTTCAATACAATCTTCAGTCTGTGTCTCTGAAGTACTTACATGCCTTTGCGACTGTCCGAGGCAAAAGAGAAATGTGTTGCCGTTCTCAAAGTTAAAAGAAAAAGAGAAAGACATGCCACCTGTATATATATATATATATATATATATATATATATATATATATATATATATAATTATAATTTAGGCTCTACTTCTGTATCGAACTTTTAAAAATAAGAACAAAAAATACTTAGGATCATCAATCTAATATTTATTTCCTATTATATCAATACACACACACACATACGAATATATATATATATATATATATATATATATATATATATATATATAAAAAAAAAAGGGTGGTGCCGCAAACGTTTTTGGTTGTAATGTGGATTTATTGAGAAAAAATATTATACTTTGTTTTACATAATTTCACGACACGTGTGTTGGCAATCCGAATTTTCTTTCTAGAAAGAAAATTCGGATTGCCAACACACAAACAGAATGTCTCATATCGAGAATATTCCACATTGAACATGAAGAAAAATTAATTATTTTTAATAATATGTAGAAATCTCCACTTTCACCTGAAGACGGTTACGAGACCAGAAACACGTGTCGTGAAATTATGTAAAACAAAGTATAATATTTTTTCTCAATAAATCCACATTACAACGAAAAACTTTTGCGGCACCACCCTTCTTTTTAATATACATACTTTTCTCTCGTTGGAACCACTACAACATATTTCTTTTATATATATATATATATATATATATATATATATATATATAAAGAAAGAAAGAACAGCAAGATATATAATCCGGTGTTCTTATAGATATTTTTATTTTTACAAAATAGTGCTCAATGTAAATTTACAGAGCAATATTTAATAAATAGATTAATCTGTAACCTTAGAAACATGAATTTTGTTTTAGCTGTGTATTTAAAACCCAGTAATTTTAAAAAGTTACTCTAAAATTCGCTTGAGGATGAAATGGAACTAATGTCTTTAATTTAATCACAAAATTAAATTCGTGGCTTTTAGCTTCCATTTTTGAAACATGGTTAGAACTGTGTAGCGAAAAAACCATATTTTAAATCAATTAATATATATATATATATATATATATATATATATATATATATATATATATATATATATTAAATAAAATAAAAACAGACCACTTTAAGGTTCCATGTAATAAATTATTTCACCCCAGCAGCCCTTTTAAAGGACTGCGGATCATCAGACTTTACTTCCAAAAGTTGAAACGAAAATTTACTTCTAAAGTTTGAAACAAAAATTTTTCGTTTCAGTTTTTTCGTTTCAACATTTGGAAGTAAAGTCTGATAATCCGCAGTCCTTTAAAAGGGCTGAGGTGAAATAATTTATTACATGGAACCTTAAAGTGGTCTGTTTTATTTAAATTATTTGCTCTGGATTTACATTGAGCTCTCTGGATTTTATCCTCCTTGGGTCTACCCATACGGATTACCTAGTTTTCCATAAAACTAATATATATATATATATATATATATATATATATATATATATATATATATATATATAAAAAAAAGAGAAAGAACAGGCAGATTAAGAATCCACGGTTGTAGCATTTACTTAAAAGTGCTCGATACAACGAAGAGCAAAATATTTTAATAATATTTAAAAAAATATTTTACATCGCTACATAAAAATTTCTATGTTTCGGAATTTTAAATTGTTCCATCATCAGGCGATGTTTGGTAACTTGTGATGCGAATGATTTACTTTTGAAAGCAGAAAACAATACGGTAGCTTATTTAAGAGTTAAAAAGGACGGGGGAACAAGATTTCAGAATTTTGTGGCTATTTCTAGGTTAACTAATCAAAAGACGGATCAATGCTGACGCAGTAAAGTGAGAAATATAGGCTAGAGTTAGGTGTGTTATTCATTCATGTTTAAATCAATTGACATTTTTAAGACGCTTCACCATTATCTGACAACCGGTTATAAATGTAACTTTAAAATACATAGTCAGAGAGCTTTATTTAGCAAAATGTTAATCTTAAAGAATTTCAAGATTTAAAAAGAAATTGTATATACTTGAGAACTATCTTAAAGGGGCCTTTAGTGTGATTAAATCATTTATATATATATTATTTTGAGCCTAAAACACAATACTTATGTTACCAACATTAAAGTTAAAAATTCAAGGAATAAAATATTATATTTGCCATTCTATATTGATAAAATAATGGATATATAATTGTAATGCATAGAATTTTTATGAAAAATTCTATTAACTATATTTTAAAGTAAACATTGTACAATGCCTACAAATTACTGTTAGTTCATTACGCTGATTTAGATCATTATTTTTAGGAAACTTAATAATATGTAGCTTTTCATGTCGACACAAGGGACATGGGTCCTTTAAGGACTTACAAATTCTTATGTTTTTTAATATTTTTCATTTTACTCTTGGGGTTTTATTGATTTCTTTTAAATACCAAAAATACTTAGAGAGGGATGTTCGGTTACAGTACGCATGATTGTTAAAAGAAGAAATATGATACCACTTTGTTTAAAAGTTTGCTTGTTTTGTGCTACTAATATAAAATTTCTTAACATCTGGGTTTTCTGTAGATTACATGGGGCATTAGTAGACAATAGATTCAGTAAGACATTTATTTTGCAATGGACAATTTATGGGATTTCTACAATTACATAATTTTTTTATCAACAGTATTGATTTCCGCTTTGAAATTACTATTATTATTGTTTAGGATTAAGTTTTTATTCAAAATTTTATTATGTTTTTTAATAATTTTTTCTAGATTATAAGTACTATTATAACTTAATTTAAGCGTATTTTATTGGAAATCTTGCTTAGAGGATTATTACTTGGAAAATGTTTCTTAATTAAAGCAAGAAACTTTTGGCCTAACTTAGTGCTAACCATGTGGTTAAATGGGTGGATGTACCAACTGATTTTTCTAATTCTATTTTTTTCCGGCTATCATTATTTTCTTTTCTGTATTTAATATCGGGGCATTTATGGCCACTATTTTTAAAGCATTATTGTAAAAATTGCAATGTTTATAAAATATATCTGCGTTTGCACAGTTAATACCAATTCTATATTCTATGGATGAGGGCACGTGTTTTATTATAGATGGAGTGTGATTAGACTTTGAAAATATATATATATATATATATATATATATATGTGTGTGTGTGTGTGTGTGTGTGTATATATATGAAATCAAAGGAGTAGAAAAGTAGTAAATATAATCTTTTGTTAAAGTTTTGTTGTGTAATTGGTACTCAGAAAACTGTAGTTTCGAGAAGATATTTAAATAGAAGGTCCACGAAAAAAAAACTGCGTTTGAGAAAAGATTTTTAAATACTTGGTTCACAGTCAACGCTGTTTTTGAAAAATTACTTTTGTCGTTATTGAAAATTCAAAGATCGTCTTTGTTGTCGTAGCTGTTGTTGGAGATGGTTCGTTTGAAGTCGCCGACTGGCCGTCCACGTGTTATTGGAAATGATTCGTTTGAAGTTACGGACAAATGTTACTTTCAGCTGCAGGCGGGTGCGCATCTTCTTTTGTGTGCAACTTAGAGACAACACATCTCTGCTCTCTGAAAGTCGAAATCTGTGGGATTTAAGCTTGAGAAAATAGGGTGTCGGTTTTCTCTGCTTGACCAAACATGGTGATGTTAATTTCTAGGCACTTAAATGGTGTGTGTTGTACTGTGGAATCTTTTCTAAGATTGTCTGTTATTGGGTAGAAAATAAAGTTTGGGTGTCTGTTAATATGGTATGTATGTGTGCATGCAATTGTATTGGAAATAGGATTTATATATATATATATATATATATATATATATATATATATATATATATATATATATATATGTATGTATGTATGTATGTATGTATATACATCTATATATATGTATATATATATATATATATATATATATATATATATATATATATATATATATGTATATATACATATATACATGTATATATATGTGTGTGTGTTAAAAAAGAGAGAAACCCCAAACGTTTTTGTTTATAATATGGATTTGTTTTAGTGGATTTATCATAATTATGTTTTATTTTTGTTTTAGTGTATCTATCATAATTTATTCTTCATTTAATAATCTTCATATATATATATATATATATATATATATATATATATATATATATATAGATAGATAATATTAGTGGAAAATATACATACATATGCAAAATATATAAAAAAAATTCCCATACATGTATATTTTCAGAAAAAAAATTTCAAGAGGAAGGATCCAGGTAGAACTCAATGTCCAGGACAGAGTAAGGATATAATAAAAAGACTTAAACACTAATATTCCATGGTCATAATTTATTCCATGTGTACATATATATATATATATATATATATATATATATATATGTACACACACAATACAGTTCAAAAGTTGGACGCCACCGTTGGTATTTTTTAAATTAGCCTCAAACGTAGTCGTTTTATACTTAAAATAAGAGAAAATTATTATACATGGTTAAAAAGAAATGAGACATGATTTTTTATACTAATATTATTACGACAAAAAGAAAAAAAAATTTGATTAAATTTTGCTCTTGTTAAAATATCCTTGATTACTGCAGCACAAATTTGGGGTATTCGTTTGCAAAGTTTTTCTCAAAGTGTAACTTTGCTAATTGATTCCATTCTTCTTTCAATGACTCTAAGACCATTTTTGGCGGGGTTGTCGAAAGATTTCACTTTTCTGTCAAGTTCATAATATGCGAATACCGGGGCTTTTTTCAAACTCTTGAACTGCATTCTTCCCTCATATATATATATATATATATATATATATATATATATATATATATAAAATATTTCCTCCCGCTGGGCCGAGAAAAACACAGTTCATTGATATAGACCTATCATGGTCTGACGTCAAAATCTAACAACTCCGGACTTTCTCCAATCTAATAATATTCCCCTTATAATTTTTGTGATACCGAATATGAAAGGACTCACTCAACACTATCACTAAAATAAAAAAATATTATTTACCTTATACACCTTGCTCTAGTTTCGTTTATTTCAAAGTTTTCAGTAAAGAAAATAACACCTATCTACAGCGGTAATATTTAACAGATCTTTTTATTACATGTGGCATTGTCGGTCATTATAAAATTTGGACGTGTATTTATTTCATATTAATTTCTGTTGATAAATACTAAACTAGTAGTATTATTAGCAGTAATACTTTCTTGAATTTGATTGTTAACTACTTTTAAGTATTTCTTTCATCTTGATTTCAGTTACTTTTTACAGCAACTACTCAGACCATCAATCTATGGCTGTTGTAATATTTTCTCGAATTTTCATCGGGAGAAACATTAACTATTATTAATTTTTGCTAGTATTTCTTTCTTCACAAGTTATGTTGCTTTTCATGGCAACAATTCATAGCGTCATTAATGAAAATCAACTCAAATTAAGGGGGAAAAATACACATCAAAAGTTGGTTAACACAAACGGGAAATATTTTGATATGAGAAATATTTTAATTAATTTTAAATCACCCTAATGACTTGCAGCAAAAAGTAGAAGTTCAAATAAAGGGAATGTAAAAAGAATTAATAACGAAAGATGGTAAGCTTTAGAGCTACGAGAGAAATTGTTCTCTAAGACTCAGTATGAGAAGATAATCAATAACCTTTTCTTTATCAATGATATCTTTTCTTATGAACACACACACTTATATATATATATATATATATATATATATATATATAAAGTTGAAAGTATCTACCAAAAATATACTTGAAGGCAGGGAATCAATATTCAATTTCCAAAGAAATATTATGGAAGCCAGTTTTAATATTCCAATGTTTGTTTATTTACGTTATACTTAAAATTTCATGAATAAGGTTGATTGTCCTATTTATGTACTGGAGTACATAAATGCCAAAAATGAAACACACACACATATATATATATATATATATATATATATATATATATATATATATATATATATTTTTAAAATTTCCGATGATTATGGGTGAAAGTGCTCAGTATCGGAGATCGTTTGTAAATACAGTGTGGACATAGAAATCAACACTGGATGGTGACTATAAATTTCACGTCTTAATTCAATGTTCAGACTAAGCCTGAAGGCATGAAACTGACAGTCACCATCCAGTGTTGATTCCTATGTCCACATTCTCTAAATCTCAATCTTTCTCGCTGTCTGTCTGTCTGTGTCGGTCTATCTGTCTCTCTCTCTCTCTCTCTATATATATATATATATATATATATCCCGATCAGAGGCTTGGCTGCCGGATGTAGTTCATCGGCATACCCAGGATGTGGTAGACTTATAAATGTGTAAGATGAATTATGGCGAGGAAAGTTGAACGACGCAATGAACCAACTTTCAAAGCAACAGATCTAGCAATTGACATATAATATAATCTTTCCGTTTCATGTCAGCGAAAAAACGTCAGCCCGAGAAGGCTCAAGGGACCACTCTCCTCGAGCTTACCATCAGACATGCTGATGGAATTATTTTATTCATTTTACTAACTCCTACCCAGCAACATTTCCCCCTCCCCACTCTCTCTTTCTCTATCTATCTATCTATCTATATATATATATATATATATATATATATATATATATATTATAGGTATATACATTTTAGACATTCTGAGCAGATTCTTAAACCACCAAAACGTAGGACTGTACAGAGATGATGGACTTATTGTTATATTTAATACCAACGGTTCTCTAACATCCCAACTACAGAAGAAAATAACTAAGGCCTTCCAATTTTGGGGGGTTAAAATCGAAATATCATCCAACCTAAAAATCGTAAATTTTCTTCCCTTCCAAAAGGAAAACCAATCGCCCATATACATAAATATCAACTCATACCACCCAAAAGCAGTTATAAACCAAATTCCAAATACAGTAAATACCAGAATAAAAAACTGTCTTCTAGTAAAACAATCTTTAACTAAAACAGATCGACATATAATCAAACCCTATTAAAAAGTAAATTTAAACAAACATTAAATTATATAGATAAACCAATTAATAAAACATCCACTAAGTTCAAATATAGAAAAAGAAAGTTTATATGGTTCAACCCCACTTTCTGTAAATTATCCAATATCAATATAGGGAGATACTTCCTAAGGCTAATACATAAGCATTTGAGTAAAGATAAGCTATTGAAAAAATGTTTAATCAAATGAAATCTTAAAATCAGTTATTCATGCATGAACAATGTAGAAAAAATTATAAGCTCTCACAATAGCAAACTTATTAGAGAATTTTACAATAAATAGTTACAAAGGGATCTTAATGCTAACCAATTGAATAAAGAAACATCTACCTGCTTTTGCAGAGTAGGATCTGATTGTCCAATTGGGGGAATCTGCATGGCAGAAAACGTGATATACGAAGCTACAATTTCTCCCAAGGAAAATTTAAGACATATATATATATATATATATATATATATATATATATATATAATAGGAATATCTGCGGGAAACTGGAAACAGCGTTTTTACAACCATCGCCAGTCCTTCACAAATTAATCCAAAAGACACCAAACAGCACTATCCAAACACTATTGGGATTTATTGGAAACACTATAAGTGAAATGGAGAATCATTTCTAGGGCTCAAACTCCAAGAAAATTCAGAGATCGATGTGACCTGTGTATTAAAAAGAAGATCCTAATGATAAAGCATAAAGATCCTGATAATTTACTAACCCAACATAATGAGATGATCTTTAAATGCAGACATAGAAATCATCTCAATTTAACTCACTACTTAAAAAAAAAACACTATCAGTTAAAATATACTATATGTAAGCAGTTGTATAGGGGTACTTTGATATACATCTTTTTTGGCCATGATTTAATGTTGGTATATTTAATGGTGGTATATGTATGTGTAGATATTTATGTATGATGGTAAATATTGATTTATTTTTAAATATGAGGATGATAGTATGCACACATGTGTACGGATATATAATTGTATGTAATATAAATATGTATATCGGCTTGCATATGGATGTGTGAATTTATTTGTGTATGTATATGCATGGGTATATATATATATATATATATATATATATATATATATATATATATGGGTGGATATGTGTGTAAATATGTATATGTGTATGTGTTCGTAAATTTAGATAGGTATGTGTGTATATATATTGATTCATATATATGGGGTTGCATATATGTTTGTATATGGATATGTATATATATATTTACGAACTTCTATATTTCATATGTAGGATAGAGTTGTATGAATATATAAGTATACATGGATGTTTGTTTATGCATATAGAATTATAATGGAAGGAAAAAAAGTTTTGTTACCAGTTAATCTTAATTTCTCTTGAAATAATTTCTAATTAGACTTGAAAGATTGGAAATTTTACTCATCTGGAGATAATCTCACTTCGAGTTAAATTAAAAACAAAAAAATATTACACCTTAACCATTATTCATGATATTAAAAATATTAAAATTTAAAATATATTTTTTAAATTTAAACACTTAATTCACCATCTAACGTTAACTGTAAAATTTAAGAAAAAAATTAAATATGTATAAAGATGGGTGTGTATGGAGATATGTAAATGTACATGTAAATATTAGTATACGTATATGCGTATATAACTATGTATATCGATACATGTGTATGTGGTTATATATGTAATTGTACATGTATATGAATGTATGTGTAGGTGGTTTTACATAAATATGTATGTGGTGTGTCTAAAAAAAAACAGTATTTTTTTTTACTATTACGTTGAAAACATACTCCATCTTGATTTGAAATCTAAACTTTAATTAAGAAATATTACCCATCTAAAAATAGCTACAAATTAAATTCATATATTAGACTCAAACTGATAAAGATTTTAACTTAACAGTCATTCACAGTATTAATATATTACTATTAATTTTTTTTTTATTTATATGATATTCGGCTTATAATAAATCCCTAATTTATTTGTGGACAAGTTTAATATTTAAATAACTAACAAACATTAAATTTAATTTCTTTGTAGAGTTTTTTAAAATTTTTTTTTAAATTGCTATCAAACGTTAAAATCTGTTTTTATCTTAATTGCTAAAGTTATGTCACCCACCTCCTTCCTCCCAAAAAACCATACGTAGATCTCTTATCTCTTTACTTCCCCCTTTTTCTTTTTCTTTTTTCTTCTTTCTTCCTTTTCCCATATCATTTCCGTTAAGTTGACCGATTAAATAGGTCAATATGTGATCCTTACCACCTCCTTCTTTAATATTAAGTATTATAATAAAAAGAAATATAAAGATAAATTTTAAACTCTCCCTTCCCTCTCTAAACTCGACCATGTCTCTCACACCATTCCTCATCACCCTCTAATTCAACTTACACAAGCTTAATGCTGCCCGTCAAAAGTGTAAGTTTTAAATTCATTTTTCGTTTCACCTTTGAAAGTGAAGTCTGAAGAAAATTCTCTGGTGAAATAAATTATTACAATGGAACCTTAAAGTGGTCTGTTTTTCATTTAAATTATATATATATATATATATATATATATATATATATATATATATATATATATATATATATATATATATATATATATATATATATATACCAGAGAATTTTCTTTCAGACTTATATATATATATATATATATATATATATATATATATATGCGATAAACATATAGTTTAAGGTATGCTATGTTTGTAGCTAAAAGTGATCACCATCAGGGACAGAGCGTGCGTAAATATAAGATAAGAGTGTGCACTGATATCAACATCGACCAGTTGAACGCGTTCGTTGCGCAGTAGCTTGATTATTTATATATGCTGGTCAATGGGTTATTATGAGTAGTTAGGTCTGGTGTATCTGGTTAACGAGTACATTTTAAATTATTGTAAACTCTATTTAGAGATAATTACGGCGCGGATATATTATAGTTATTATATAGGATGGATCCTAAGTACACTGTATGCACTGATGCAGCAGTGGAAGAGTATCTTGAGGATGCTTCAGCTTCCACTGTCGTCACTCAGCTCATCTAGGCATCACCAGAACATCGCTTCAGAAGATTCTGAAACTGAATTTAAAAAATCTTTCCATACAAAATTCAAATGCTCCGAACTTTACTACGCCAACATACTGATGTGTTTGTAAAAATTATTTTTTGATTTATATCATTCAGTTTTTCAGTGGCCACCCTGTAGAACCAACCACCATCTTGCTTATTCTACAAATGACCTGAAGTGTTTAGCAGGGTAGTCAGTTATGTGGATCCCGAATCATTCTGTCTTAATAATGATATAATGAAACCAGCATAATATTGCAGAAACTTAATGGATCACAGAATTAAACACTATGAAATGCTTTAGAAATGATACTGATATATATATATATATATATATATATATATATATATATATATATATATATATATATATATATATGTTATGTATCCAATAATTACGGGATCTCTTACTCTAAAATTATTTTATGGTCGATAAAGATTTGGACACCAGTTCGTAAAATTTTCATTACTGGACTAACCATTAAGTAAACACATTCTCTGGAAATTTTATGGAAGGATAAATTTTATGTGGGTCCTGTAATAGCACGAAAGTGACATTATAGATTATAGAAACAATAACAAAGTAAAGCTTTTCTTTAGAAATGATATGGAAGGCTAAATACTATGTGGGTCCCGTAATAGTAGGCAAGTAATATTATAGATTATAGAATCAACAAAGTACGCCTGTTTTCTAGAACTAATATGGAAGGTTAAATGCTATGTGGGTCTCGTAAAAGCATGAAAGTGACATTATAGTTTCAAGTAAACCTTTTCTCTAGAAATGATATGAAAGGCTATGAAATGCTATGTGGGACTCCATTATAGATTACAGTACGAACCGCCATGTTAGCATTTCTCTAGAAAGGATATGAAAGGTTATAAATAAATAACAGACAAATGACATTATAGATTACAAAACTAAAACATCAAGTCAACCTTTTCTCTAGAAATGACATAGAAGGCAAATAATATGTAAAGCAAGAACTAGCACAGAATTGACATTATAGTTTATTGAATCGACTATCATGTAAACCCTTGTTTTAAAAATAATATAGAAATATAGATAGCATGTTGAGACCAGCAAGGCATGCTATAAGTATTAATGATTACAAACCCAATCAACTTTCTCTAAAAAATCTGAAAAACTCTTCATTTCACTATGAAAATCTTCTGAATCATTTTAGTAGCCACCAAATAAACTTATCTGCCTTTAAATCCAGTACTGAGACCGCCATCTTGACTTAGATGATGACTAATGAAAATCCGTATTACATTTCATGAGAAAGTAGATGATGAAACCAAGCCCAAAGTTACTCCTTTGTCCGGATATTGTCCCGGTGAGCTCATCATGGTAACAGTTATCAAGTATTTCGCCCTTCTACTAAAAATAAAATGGAGGAATTAACATTTCACACTTACAGTCTCTGAGATTACAGAATCAATTATTATGAAACCTAAGTAGAGTAAATAATCTAGACATAGCACCATGGCAGTCACTGTGATTATGAAACCAACTGATAAAATATGAAATTAATGGGAAAATACATTCTTTCTGTCATTTAAATGTGACTAAATTGAAGTGATAAATTTGTTTTAAAAAAATGCAGCCAATGAACTGTTAAATAAATAAGATTTTCTAAAATAATCATTTTACTTGGGGCCAAAATATAGACAATTCAGCTCCTAAAACTTTTCTTTCTGTAAAGTATTTTAAAACCTAATAAATCTTTCCAAATTGTTTTTTCTAATGTTTGTTTTGATATCATTAACAGATAAACCAAATGTTCTGCCACAATAGATCTGCACGAAAGCCTCTTCGTTTATAGAAAAGACATCCTGAGATACTGAAGGTGGGAAACTTGCCAAGTATACACTTCAACCGAGAAGTTTACACTATATTAAAGAAGAAAAAAAAAAAAAGATTGAAAATATTTCCTAATGTCATTGGAAGTGTGAAACTCAAACACGAGGAAAAAAAAAATAAAACGTTGATAAAATTAAGCTCAAGAAAGTTTATAATCTTCCGGCAATTATATCTTGACATTATTAGAGTAGTCTTTCATAACAAAAATAGAATCAGAAAAGAAAAAAATATGTTCGATAATAATTACTGTCTGTTACGCTGATGAAAATAAACCAAGAGAATTATTCTAAAACCAACTGTCTTTAATAGGAATGATGATGGTGAAATTAGCATACAAGAAACATTTAGCATTCATTAACCAAACAGTTATCGTAAAATCATTTCCAATGCATTTAATAGTGAACTAATTTCCAATGAACTTTTATAGTAAAATCATTTCCAATGCAATTTTATACTAACATTTCCTATGTATTTTTATACTAAAATAATTTGCAATGAAATTTTATAGTAAATGCAATTTTATAATAAAATAATTTCCAATACATTTTCATAGTAAAATCATTTCCAAAAGCATTTATAATAAAATCATATCAATGCATTTTATAGTAAAAACATTTTCAATGTTTTTTATATTAAAATAGTTTCCAATGTATTTTTATATTAAAATAATTTGCAATGCATTTTCAAATTAAAATCATTTGCAATGCATTTTATCGTAAAATCATTTCCAATTCATGTTTATGTTTACTAACATTTATGTTTACTAACAGTATGGCCCAGCGTTACACGTGCTTGATTCAAAAATTGTACGACTCATACAGCAATCGCTATCACGAGACTTAAAATATTTTTGCCCTTCCTTTCCTTTAAAGGAGTGCCCTTTGCCGTGCTGATGTTGCTACATGCCTTACTTCTTGCCTATCTCACACTGCAATTTTTTTGTAAGCTCTATACTAAACATTAAATCTGTTACGAAAAAAGAACAAAGCTTTAAAAAAGGACTCGTAACTGGAAAAACCGAATGTAAAAAGAATGTTAACAACAAATACTTTTTCACACCCAACCCATTTCTGCGGAATCAGAATCAACGTTGAGTTTAAGCAAGACTATCACTCTAGCCAGTAGAAAATGGCCGCAAACTACACGAAAACTGCCGTAGAAGCATGAAAAAATCGATTACTTCCACTATCGATGGGAGTTGGGAAATGCAAAGTCGGTCTTGGCCTTTCCGCTAACTTGGAGCATGTGCATGTAAATTTTGGTGCAAATCCGTCGAAAATTGCGGCCGTGCATTCGTCACACACACACACACACACACACACACACACACACACACACACACACACACACATATCCTGACTTTTATAGATAGAGATCATTTGCAATGCATTTTTATAATGAAATCACTTGCAATACATTTTTATACTAAAATTATCCCCAATGCATTTTTATAATAAAATCATTACCAATGTATTTTTATAGTAAAATTATTTCCAATGCTTTTTTATAGTAAAATAATTTGCAATTCATTTTTATAGTAAAATCCCTTCTGTTGCATTTTTATATTAAAATAATTTGCAATGCGTTTTTATTATAAAATCCTTTCGAATGTATTTTTATAGTAAAATCCTTTCCAGTGCATTTTTATAGTAAAATCCTTTCCAATGCATTTTTATAGTAAAATTATTTCCAATGCTTTTTTTATATTAAAATAATTTGCAATGCATTTTTATTATAAAATCCTTTCGAATGTATTTTTATAGTAAAATCCTTTCCAGTGCATTTTTATAGTAAAATCCTTTCCAATACATTTTTATAGTAAAATTATTTCCAATGCTTTTTTATATTAAAATAATTTGCAATGCATTTTTATTATAAAATCCTTTCGAATGTATTTTTATAGTAAAATCCTTTCCAGTGCATTTTTATAGTAAAATCCTTTCCAGTGCATTTTTATAGTAAAATCCTTTCCAATGCATTTTTATAGTAAAATTATTTCCAGTGCATTTTTATAGTAAAATCCATTCCGGTGCATTTTTATAGTAAAATCATTCGCAATGCTAATTAGCTGTTTCTGTAGAGAAAATATTCGGTATTCATTGTTAGTGATAAATATTTTTTTTCTTTTAAAAGTATTTTTCAATAAATTAGTTTTCTCGAGGGACATATCACATTGAAACACCGGTTCTTGTATGATCACCGAAATTAAGCAACGTCAAACCTGGTCAGTACCTAGATGGGTGACCACTTGGGAATACCAGGTACTGTAAGCTTGGATGTGTGGGTGGTGTAATGTATAACGGCTCGGGATTGGAAATCTTTTGCACTGTGTACCTTCACACACGTCGACGATCATGACTCTCCATATTTTCCAATGCTAATTTCATTTGAACGATGAACCATGCATTCAGTTAACTTTGATATTATTCGATAGAATTTGCAAATCAACATTTCCAGTCTCTTGTGGCTTACCGCAGCATAATCGACATTTCAAGTCTCTTGTGGCTTCCTCAGCGAAATATGTCCTTTATGCAAAATTCACAAGCCCTTTACAGCGTATGAGAGAACCTCTTAAAATCTTGATGAACAGAACCTTGCTGCTGAACTCTCCTCTTCTTCTTTATGTGTTGTGTCCCATCAGGGAATTGACGATTATAGCTCTCCACAATATCCTCTCCTTGGATGGATTATCCTAATACACACACCGTACTCATCTGACATCAAATATTCAGATTACCAGTAATTTCGAATTCTCTCAGTGCAAAGAACTTCCAATTCTTTGGAAGTTTGTAAACAAAACTAATTCCTTAGACCCAGAAAGATGCCAAGTTCTGGTAGGATGAAATCATGAGGCTCCCTAAAAGATGGTAAAATATAGGGAAACAAAATGGCATCATCTTTATGTGCCGTGTCCATTCAGGACGTAGGCGATTATGTCTCTCCACAATTTCCTCTCCTTTGTAGCTCTTAATAATGTTTGTCTTTCTGTTACGTCTCCTAAGCCATGTTCTTATAAGTAAGATTAGATATAACTGCCATTAATGTTCATTCACGATATTGGCAGTCATGGCTCTTCACAATTTCCTGTCCTTTGTAGCTCTTAATCATTTTTGTCTCTCTGTTATTTCTCCTAGGCCTAGACCCTGTTCTGCCATCCATTTACTCAAGGTCACAAAGTATGTTATGTTTTGCTTTCCTCTGTCCCTCTTGCCTTTAATCTGCCCTGTGAGTATCATATTTTTCAGGCCATCTTTCCTCATTATGGACCTTAGAAATTTCAACTTTCTCTTCCTGATGTTAAATATAAGTTTCTTTTTTGTTTACATTTTCGCCAAAACTTCGTCGTTGCTCAAATATTCAGTCCATGTTATCCTCAGCGTCTTTCTTTACAATCACATTTCTGTTGCTTCAAATCTCTTCTTCATCTTCGAGGAGATTATCCAGCATTCATTGTCATATAGGAGGATATATATTACGTAACAGTTCAGTAGCTTTTTCTTTGTTTTTAACGAAGTATTTCTACCTAGTTCTAACAGGTCAATGAGAAAAACAGGCCTGTAACATTCAATATCTCCAAAACCACGCTAAACACTCACCTATTTCTGTTACGGTTTTTGGGGTATATACTACATATAACTAGTGAGCGAGTCAGAATGACTTATTTCCCTTTATAGTCGACCAATAGAAGGTTGACCAATCAGAAGCCGCACAACACGGTATTCGTCGTGTATAAAGGCGGCCATCTTGTTTCCTCTACCGGAAGGACCAAAGGCGACCAGGAGAAGGATGAACTACACTCTGCTGTGATATCCACTGCGAACCTCCACTATGCTTTCCTACTGTCTCCGAAATATTCACTGCTAACCTCTGGATTCTATACTCGAGGACGACCGTCATGAAAATGTCTAACAATTTCATCATCGCGGAAACACCAAATATTCGCCTGTCATGATGATCGGATATACTATCAAAGAGGCGGCACCTTGAAGGTCGAAATAAACTCAAGTTAACTCCAGATATCGTTGAACATATTTATGATCAGTCGTTAAATGGTTCCCTGTACCACCCCTGAAAGTAACAGACTCCTTCTGATATGGTCTATCTTTACAAGTCAAATTAAGCTAAAAATTGGATCATTGCTGCCATTCAAAGAAGGATCTGCAATGTAACTGATCCTGACCTGGCATCTCGACTTCTCACTTTCTCACAGACGGCTTCCCACTGTCTTTTCTAGAAATATTTTCATGGCAGTTGTTCTGATGAACTTGCCTCCTTTGGACCTCTACTACATAAATTTAAGCGTACTACTAGATTGGAAACTAGGTCTCACTGTTTTTACTGTTGAACTAGCAAGATGCAACCGCCACTTCTAAACTAACCGTTTTCTCTCGCACTTCCCACCTGTGGATATCTTTTCCAATTTCTCGCTTGCCTGCCAAAGACAATCTTCAAAAATTTAAATTCAACGTCAAGTGGCATCTTTTGTTTTCTTGAACCCTATTCATTTTTGTCCTTACCTAAATCCAAGATTTTCTTAATCTCTTTCACTCCCTGTAAACTCCTGCGTCTTAGTGGCATTATCGCCTTGCCTGCGGTGAAACGATTAAAAAAATATCTGAGACAAGGCTGCCCAATCCTCACATTCCAGCCTTGACAGAATTACCTCAACCGCTGAAATCGTAATATCCTTAATCCTACGAGCAACTGTTAGCTATCCAATATATCCTTATCTGCACATCTTCACTTACATCCATACAAAATTTCATTCAGTAAGCCTCTACTTTGGGTGACTCTTGGGTCTTATATTGATTTAAAAACAGCAAAAAATCACGTACTGCTTCAAACCAAACCATCTCATTATATGTGATCAGTGATCTTCCCTTCTGTTTTACCCAACTTGTAATGGAACAACGTACAATGATGCACGTATACTGTCACTTCACAAAGACTTGAACTACTGACGATATTCAGTCACCCCACCCACTGAGGCAGCATGTGACACAAGGTCGGTTATTTATTGTGGGTTCTCCGAGCCCGTGGGCTCGGCCCCAAAATATGCCCATTGAACCCGTATAAACGGGCTCAGGGTCGGTTTAACTCCCCGCACGAGACTCCGCCCTTCGGCGTAGCCTCGTTCGGGTTCCTCCCCGCCAGAAGGCAGAGATTTCAACCGATCTGTCGTTCAAGACTTGAACTACTGACCCTTTGCCTACTTTGAGGCGCAGTATTTATTAAGTATGGAATAGTCCATTATTATTATTATGGGTAAGATCCCATAACAATATATATACATATATATCGAACTAGTTTAATCAGTCTCTCTTTAGTTATCTATGTCTAGTCTTATCTAAGATATATATATATATATATATATATATATATATATATATATATATATATATATATATATATATATATATATATATATAAGACAATAGTCGAATAATGTAAATAATATATATATATATATATATATACATATATATTATTTACATTATTCGGACTATATATATATATATATATATATATATATATATATATATATATATATATATATAGTAGTGCTGGTGTTAATAAAACAGTGTTTGATATAAGAAAACAAAGCGTTTAAGTATATATTGATGAATATACATATTATCTCTCACCGATAGCACGACTCGGATTTTCATGCACAACGCAAATTTAAGGTACTGAGTAGAAACTAAAGTTATATAATTGAAATTTTAATAAAAATATCTGATTACCGCAATGTTGGCGCTGTTTCTGAGATTACAGGTTTTTAATTTTAAAAATATATTTGGCATCTAGAAACGGAATTTATTTATATATAGAGAGAGAGTGAGAGCGAGAGAGAGAGAGAGAGAGAGAGAGAAAGAGAGAGAGATATTACTGGTTCTAGTTTTTTAAAAAACATAATTTACATTAAAATTAATCTAGATCAACGTATTTGAGCAGATATTTTTATGCCTACATGTAATCATCAATTGATTTCGCTTGTTTAATAAGCGAAAGTTATTTAAGCGATTTAAAATAACAAATTTTTCATCAAGACATAAATTACATGTATTGCCTTTTCCATTGTAAGATTAGGCTGTTGTTAGAGTCGTGCTATAGGTGAAGGACATTATCACGTATATATATATATATATATATATATATATGTGTGTGTGTGTGTGTGCGTGTGTGTGTGTATGTGTGTATTTTGGCAGCATGATAATTTAGGCACGTTCTGTCTGCTTATTTTCGATTATATCCTTTCATATTCGCGAATAAGTTTTTTTTGTGTGGTTGTTAAAAGACGAAAGGAAAACACCGTGTTGGCTCATATTGTATTTATTCCGAGTATTTATTTCAATATAGCATAATGTCATCAAGGTATTGTTAAATATAGAGTAAGTATTTAGTGTTGATGGTTGTGAAGGACAAAAATTGTTGTGGACGTCCGTAGATTAACATTTTTATATGTGTCTAAAATATCCTAAAAATTTAATAAAATCTAATTATCTACTATAGACCCCAGTAAAAAAAAAAATAAATCTTATTATATACTACGTTAAATCCACTATAAAATCATTCGTAATGATTCCTCTCCAGCCACTTGCGTGTTACAGAAAACCAACATCGTTTTTATGTCCTCTGGGAGACTGCATCTTTAACGTAAAAATAATATCTATGTTGGGTACACAACAACAACGCTTTCACGTAGACTAAGTTTTCACCTGAATATTCCAATATTTCTAAACAGTTATAATAACGTACAAGTCCACACTTGCAATTCAGAAAAATCCTCGTCGAAAATACCTCCATACTTCTCCACGAAAAGGATAAACACAAACAAAAATACTCGAAGCCATTTATATCAAAAAATTGAAACTAAACCCCAATAAAATTAATTACGAACACTCCACAAACATTTTAAAATGTGTACAATAGATAATCTCTAAACGTTAGCGCTTGTCATTAATAGTTTTTCCTTTATCTGACAACTACTCAAGCCCGGAACTTTTCTACAGCATACCTAATTACCTCCCCTTAAACGGTGTCTGACAACCAGACATGATACAGGGTTTGTGTAGCCACATATAAAAATATATATAAGTTGTGGAGTAATGGATAGCTGCTCGGATTGAGGAATCGGAGAGCCGAGTTCGAATTACAGTCGAATCCATTCACTTACGTGCTAATAACCTTGGGAAAGGTATGAATCCCCTTCTTCTCCCTTCAACTATGGGTAAATGGCAGAACAGACCGGGTTCTATAGCCTTGGATGGCAACTGATCTACCGCAGAAAGAAATGGCTACCTACTGCGGGAAAAAATCAGTTACGAATCGAAAGATACATTATCGCTTAAGCCTGTGTCACGCATGGCACATAACTAACTGATCTACCTATCTATTCGTATCTATCTCAGTTTGTTCATCACCCTCTCTCTCTCTCTTTTTAATTCAATCTTGAATTCAATACCCAGAGGCGACAGTCTATTTCATGCTTAAACGCAATTATCATCAGACCTGATTGCGTTGTTTTAATATATATATATATATATATATATATATATATATATATATATATATATAAAAAGCACTTTGATGCAATTCACTACGAAATTTGGAAACGGCATACTGTACTGCTGGACATTCGCACCGGAAGCTCCCAAACGAACGTTTCAGAGAGTTTGGGTAACAATCTGAAGACACTGCAGAGGATTCGAAAAGAGTTGGATGAGTTTAATGATGATTACGAACGTGCTTCGAGTGATCACAAATGATGATTACATTATACCTTCATTCATCTTCCCACGGGGCCTCAGACTCAACACGGGGACTTACATGGGTAGCTGCTGGAAGACCTGGCAACAGGACTCTACACCATGCCACATAAGCAAGAGAACCCAGTCATGGCTGTCAGACAATTTCTGCAACTACATCCCCCCTTACATCTGGCCACCAAACTTCCCAGACTGCAATCCCCTTTATTATTATGCGTGGGCGCAGTTGAACGAGAGACCAACAAAACACTTTGTAACAGCAAAGATGAACTGAAGGCAAGGGTTATAGCAGCATTCACCAGCTTAAAACAAAGGTGACCGCCATGAAAAGATGCAAGAAATTCCGAAGTCGTCTGGAGGCTGTGGTTAATAAACAGACTAATAAGAAATATACAAAAAATGTTGCATTTTGTTTCCAACATTTAGCTCTGTAAGAGCACCTCAGATATGATATATATATATATATATATATATATATATATATAGGTTCTTCCGGAATTAGAAGGGATATTTGTTTTCACTTAAAACGTAATAAAACGTAATATATATATATATATATATATATAGGTTCTTCCGGAATTAGAAGTGGATATTTGTTTCACTTAAAACGTAAACGGTTAAAAATGCCCACAAAATCTTAAAGATCTTTGAACAGACGTTAAAAATGACAAAAGAGAGCCCCATATATATATATATATATATATATATATATATATATATATATATATATACTGGACTCTTTTTGTCATTTTCAACGTTAAGAGCCAAAAACGCAGCTGAGTTTTTAGAAGCTACAGCCAGACACACGCACATATCATTTGATTATCGTGGTGAAAGCTTATATATATATATATATATATATATATATATATATATATATATATCATCTCATTGACTTTAGTAATCAAAGCGGGCATCCGAATGCAGAAGCTAAATTAAGTCTCCTCCACAACGTTCTATCAATGACAGCGAATATATATATATATATATATATATATATATATATATATATATATATGGAGGCACGGTAGAGTAATGAATGAGGCTATATCCATATATATACTTGGCAAAATGTTCCAGGTATTTAATCAATTTGATCGAATCTGTACGTATTGCCCTCCATGACCAGAGGGGACTATTCTGGCGACATGATGAAATGGTCTGTTAAAGTCTGACATCTAGCCTTTCATGATATTTCAGTGACCAGCAGAGATTGTTGGGGGACATTGTTAGGTTCTGACATTTAAACCTTTATTGCTATCTCCTCTTCAACGCATACTGCAAGGAATCAATATGGACATCGTTAGTTCGCTTGAAAATCTCAACTTTATACGTTAATCAAATCGATCATAGTTTTTACTAGCAAAGGCCCAATTCTTTTTAAAACATGAGTGAACATATTTCTCACAGCCATATGGGATTACTTCATGTAGCAGTAAACTCTATAAATTCACGTTTCTTTGTTGCTTGCCTCATAATAAAGGTTTGAGTTATCAAATTAGATTTAATAATAATGATAAAGGGAAAAATCAGGTTTAATTTCTTTCGGAATTAGAAGGAGATATTTGTTTCCCTTAAAAGGTAAACGGTTAGAAATACCCACCAAAATTTTATAGAACTTACATCAGACGATGGTGTTGCTGGGATAAAATGAGCCGAGTCAAAAAGGAAAAGTCAGTCGTGCAAGAGTTAAAGTATAAAACTAGAAGTCAGCTATTCAATTTCTGCTGCTACGTAACACTCATTATATACCTGGCCTTTATCCAAACAATAACAGCACCAAATATACAGGGATTTTATCTTAGCGATTATAGCACCAAATATATCAAGTTACTTGTCCGTAGTTCCTTAGCAACACAATGAACCTCGATAACTGTTTACAGACCCTATCATGAGGAGTTGGTTACCATATTCTCGTATACACGTATATATATATATATATATATATATATATATATATATATATATATATAAATATATATAAATTGTCACCTGGTAATATACATACCAACGATATGTATATCTTATACCAAGATATGTATATCTTACCAATGTAAGATTATTTTTACTTGATGTGAAAATAATCTTACATGCTGTAAGTAATTCTAATACATTTACTTGTTTTAAAAAGAAATGCAGTATATTAAAAATTAAAAATGAAAAGTAGTTTAATAAAACGTATCCTAACCTAAACACGCCCCAAAAAATCTTTAAGTAGAAAAGAATGCTGTAAGAATTTTTGCCGTTAACAATAATTTTTTTTTTTTTAAATCCAGACGACATGCATTTAACGGATGTCAGAATTCTCTGTATCCTTGGAAACGTGAATTATGAATTTTTGCAGTGCCTTTAAAACCCAGTAATTTAAGTTACTCCAAAATTCGCTTGAGGATGAAATGGAACTAATGTCTTTAATTTAATTACAAAATTAAATTCGAAGCGTTTAGGTTCTATTTTTGAAACATGGTTAGAACTGGGTAGCGAAAAATACATATTTTAAATCAGTTAATTTATAATATATATATATATATATATATATATATATATATATATATATATATCCTACGGCACTATAATGTTCCTGACGGTACCGCCCAATGATAGCACTTTATTTCGAAAACGTTGAATTTCACGGCAGAATTGAATTTCACTGTTGGACTGTGGTAATGCATTTCTCCAAAATCAGGAGATCGGATTGAAATTACAGATGTGAGAGAAAACATCAAAAAGAAAATCCTTAACAACTACAGATTTAATACGATTATATATGTATATGTATATACATGAGTATGTAACCCGCTCATAACCCCACCACTACCACCACCAAAAGAATAATGTTTGAAGGATATAGTTAAATGTAACCTAAATACACTTGGTGTTAATGTTGAATGCTGGGAAACTGTTGCAGGGGACAAATAGTGCTGGAGAAGGTTAATTTGAGAATGTCGCAACAATTTTCAGCAGAAGAGAATTGAGCAAAAGTGAACCATCAGGAAAGGAGAAATACAATCTGTCCCTGAGGTATTAGAACACCAACACGCTAGCAGTATTGGTGAAAAAAATCACTCTTTTGGTTGCTGGTTTAGCTAGTCAAGTGAAATCACACCAAAGAGGTCAGATGCAAACTCCTGTGAATGTAACTCAGCCAGAAAAACATGCAGGTTACTTGTGCAAGTTTTTTGATAAGGTTTGTAAGTCTGTTGTACGACTCAAACATCACATGATTGTACACAGGAACAAGCAAGTTTCCAGCATAGGTAACACAGGCAAACTTTATGTTTCTACCATTCGTCTGTGTATTGAATACTGTTGCTATACATGATCTGGTGCTCCTGTTGTTCAAAGAAGTGTCCGTAAAGTCCCCAATCATGCTCATACATATCAACTTCAGTCACTTTCTCACCGACATGAGTTAGATTCCCTTTGTGTTTTCTATAAATATCTTCTTAGCAACTGTTCGGATGAGCTTTTTTCCGTAGTGACTCGACTTCATGAATTTAAGTGTGCTACTTGATTGGCAACTAGGTCCCACGGTTTTACTGTTGAACTAGCTAGATGCAACCGCCACTTCTATTCGTACAGTTTATTTTCTCGGACTTCTCACCTGTGGAACTTCTTTACGATTTCTTGCTTTCCGGCCATTTAGAGTTTTCCAAAAATTAAATGCAACCTCAATTGCCATCTTCCGTCTTCCTGAACCCTGTTCCTTAATTTTGTCTTTCTTCACTTTTTTCATTCTCTTTCACTACCTGTAAACCCCTATATATATATATATATATATATATATATATATATATATATATATATATATATATATATATATATATTTTGGCCTGATCTAGACCAACCTATCAAATCGTGAAATGAATGTTATCTTGAATGGCCACTCTTCTAGATCCTTTTGTACTAACGCAGGGGTCCTCTAGGGCTCCGTCCTTGACCCTAGTTTGTTTTTAATTTTCCTTAATGACCTTCCCGATGACATCAGCCCTCAACTTGATATCTACAGCGAGGACACCATTTAATCCTATCTCAGTAGTAATTCCGATATGTTCGATTAAATTGGAAGTTGATGTCGTAAACAACTTTCTGTCTGTTGTCAACTGGAGAAAAGGATGGTTGTTAATTTTAACATCCTCCAAAACCAACTGTTCTCTATTAATAATCTGAGAGACCCTTTCTGTCCTCCATCACAATGGCCGATTCTAACCTCGTTACGACTCGTGACTTCTCGAGCTAACATTGTGACTCGTTGCGAATTCTCGAGCTAACATTGTCGGCTGACATGAAGTGGAAAGATTAAATTGAATGCATTGCTAGGTCAGCTGGAAAGAAAGTTGGCTCACTGTGTCCTGCTATAAAAATATTTCTTCCCAATCTGTCATATATCTATACCTACCATGATTAGAATATTGCTACCACTAATGTTTCGATGTTCCTGCTATACATTTAGAGATACTTGATAAAATCCAAAGAATCAGCAATATTATTGGTCCTGACCTGGCGTCTCAGCTTCAGTCACTTTCCCACCTCTATAAGGTTGCCTCACTTTGCCTTTTCCATAAATACTTTCATGGTAATTGTTCGGATGAGCTTTTCAATATTTTTAGTTTCTTGTAAATAGATTTGTACCCATATTGTAAATACTCATTGAGGCTAGTTTTTAAATTGTTGTTTTATTCCCGCCCCTCGCAGACAATGAATTGTAGTTAGGACTTTCATAGAGACAATGAGGTATTATGGTGAATGTAGTAAGAAAGGTAAGTAAGAAATTGTTGTTTTGGTGTTAGGAATATTGTTGTATGATTGGGTCAATGTTTGTGGCTAGATAAGTTTAACCTTAAGACAGAAGACTGTCCTTTTCCCCTATTTCCCATCTTGGCCTTATGCCACATTTTGTAAATAAATTACAAATAAATATCACTCTTCAATAGACCTTAATTTAAGCACAGTGCTAGACTGGCGTCGAGGTCTCATCAATTTACATCTGAGCTGGTTAGATGTAACCGTAAGTTCTATGCTAACAGCTTCTTTTCTCGCTCTTCCCACTTGGGGGAACTCTCTTCCTGCTCTATGCTTTCTAGTTAAATTTGATCTTAAAATTTACTCTCTTCCTGATTACACTTCTATTGCTCTCGCTTCGTAATAATGTTTGTTTCTTAGTTCTTCCCCACCCAGTAACCCCTTGTGCTTTAATGCCTTTACAGTCTTGCTTAGGGGTGAATCCAATTAAAAAATGTAACTGTTTATATCCCTGAGATGAGGTATTATGGTTATTTATATTATTTACATTATTCTCACTGTTATCCACGTTTTTATTGCCATATTCACAACGTTTCAGCTCCGGCTTTCTTCAGGTGATTGGGATTTCTAATCGAACCCTTTATTTCGTTCACCGGGGTAGATTGTTCTAGTTCCATTGCCATGCCTCTTCTGGATGTTTCAGTTATTTCCCTTTAACTCAACTCTTCAAGTTTTTTTGGTTCACCATTGTTGTAGGCTTGTATTGAACTCACAACTCTTTGGGTCTAATCACTGGATCTAACCAACGTCTTTTATCCATTGGGCCATATAAATAATGTAAAGAAAAATATACATTTAAAAATGGGATAGGAATTGTAAGAGTAAAAAGGAAAATCACTCACTAAAGTGGTAGAACGACAAATATAACAACAAAAAAAGAAAAAAAGGGTTAATCAAATATTTCTGCTTGCTCTTCACAGCCATTAGAGGACAAAATATATAAATATTTGCATAACAACCATATTTGTCGAGAAAAATACTACCGTAAAGTCAGCAGTGTAGATCACAGACAGATTACAGAGAGAAAGCAGATTACAGGCAGTAATCACATGGTAAGCAGATGGAGTAACTGTTGAGTCGAAATAGAGCCAGCAGCTATTTGTTCTGTTTACGGAGGGAAGGCAGCTGAGACTTAATATAAGTGGTCTTTAATATGAATCCTCTTTGTTTTATACATTTGTATATATATATATATATATATATATATATATATATATATATATATATATATATATATATATATATATATATATATATATATATGTTTGTGTGTGTGTGTGTGTGTGTGTGTTATAAGAGATTATAATAAAAACATTTTGAAATCGCTACAGAAAAGCTTTCGTGATTTAACACTATGATTGTAATCCTTCAGACAATGGTAACTAACAGTTACTTACCATCGCCTTAAGAAGTACGACTGAAACATGAAAGTTTTTGTGTAACGATTTCAAAATGTTTTTATTATAATCTTTTATAATAATAATAATAATAATAATATATTGCTCTATTTTGTATTGAGAACTTTTTTAAAAGTGCTACGAACAGTGAACTTTTTCTCCATCTGTTCTTTCTCTCATTTGTATGTATATATATATATATATATATATATATATATATATATATATATATATATATATATATATATGTATGTATGTATCTATGTATCTATGTATGTATATGTCCATTTTAGGTTTAATAAATAAATTTACAGTAATCTGCTATTTGGGGTGTAAATATTGTGGTGTATTAAAAATATATTCATTTTTTATTCAAACTCGAACATTTCAATATTTCTTGTACGATTTTTTTATGTTTATGTAATGTTCATCATGTATTATTTTACGGTAGCCCTTTACTCTTTTAAATGTTATCAAATGCTGGTGGTCAGTTTTTATTCTACGTTGATTTTAGAGACTCATAATTGACTGCTGAGCTTCGATCTTTCTGAGTTTTATTTCATCACCCTTCAACCAGTTTCGGGCAGAACAGTCAAATTTTGTTTCAATTCCTCCTGCATTATTTTGAGCACTTTCAGTTGATTGAGGATGAGTTTAAAATAATACCAGAAGAAGAAAAAAGAAAAAAAATGTCACAGACACAGTGCATAACGATTTTTTCTTTTTTTTTTTTTTCTAAAATTATTTTATTCTTGCCGTAACTCCATCCTCGGAATTTACTAAATGATTTCGATGAATACGGCGCGTCCTTGAATATAATTCATCTATCGCAAAAAATGCAAAAAAAAAAGAAAAAATTGAGGTTAAGAAGAAGAAGAAGAAGAAGAAACAGTGGGAGTAGGAGGAGGAAGAGGTGAAAAAGAAGAATGAGGAGGAGGGGAAGAAATAGGAAGAGGCGTAAAAGAAAAAGGAGGAGGAGAAGAAGAAAAATAAGGAGGAGGAGGACGACGAGAATGAAGAGGAGGCGGAGAAAGAGGAAGAGAAGGAGTAGAAGAAGACGAAGAAGGAGGAAAAAAAAGAAGAATGAGGAAGAGGAGAAGATGAATAAAGAAGAAAAATGATGAGAAGAAGAAGAAGAAGAAGAAGAAGAAGAAGAAGAAGAATTGCTAAGGAAAAATTCACAGGTGCAGTGCATAACGTTTTTCTTTCTAAAATTCAGTTATTCTTGCCGTAACTATATAACTCGAATTTCTAAATGTTTTCAATGAATACGGCACATTTTTGAATACAATTCATCTGTCAAAAAAAAATCCCCTAATGCTACCTTGACAAGAGATTCCTAACTATTGTGTAACTAAATATGATTCTTTCTTTTTTTGCTCATCAGATGGCAGTAGGATCAGTTAGTTTTAAATAAGATCGCTTTTCATTGTATTGTAATACTGAATCTTTCTTGTATTTAATATGTGCAAATATGGCACACGGCTTAACGGCGGTGGGAGGGGATGGAAGCTGGTCTTCTTCTGTCATACTTTTAACCTCTCTATTTATGTACCAGGTCCCCTTAGGATCATGGCTCTCTACGATCATCTACGTCCTGAGGGAGCACGGCATATAACATTTCTCTCTAACTTAATAACAGCTTGTCAAGTTGTTATGACGGTAGAGAGAAATGGATTAGGATTGTAGCGTTCAGGGAAGCATTCACGTGGGAGTCTGAAAACACAGAATAGCAGTTCTTGGAAAAAAATCTATCTAAATGGGAACGTTCTTCTTACGGAGGAAATGAGGGTGATACACATCCATGGAAGTAGCATGGCGCGTGCTAGTTGTGAATGTTTGACCTGGTGAAATTAAGGAATGGCTCTTATCTGAAAATTTGTCGTGGAAATCACGAGAGAATAGTAATCGGCCTGCGTAGTTGTGTGTGGGGGGGCTGCAGAGTTGGAAATAAGTCTTTCTCTACACGATGGCATTCATTTTGAACTCGATCAGCTGAAAAGTGACGATTGAGCACCTGCTGCCCAGGTATAGCAGCAATATTTCATTTTTGGTCTAATCTGACTCTTCCAAAGATAATGTGTGGTAGGTATTTTCTGGGGCAATAGAATGAGTTCTGAGCAACTTTCGCAATTGATTGTGTACCACAATCACGAGTCCCGTAACCCATCCGGGTCTAAGGGGCATCACACGTACTGCAGCCACAATAGTAGTGGTGTTTCATGGTTAAGATAGCCTGACGGATCCCAACCCTCTCTCGAGTGGTTTGAATTTGAGTTGTCCTTCTCCTAGACTGGTTGCCACTAAAGGCTATAGGACTCAGTCTGTTCTGCTATTTTACCCATAGCTGGGGGAAGAGATGAAATCATAGCTTTCCCAAGGATATTAGCACCTAAATCAATGTAAAGAACTCGGTTGGAATTCGAACTCGGATCTCCGATTATTCAATCCGAACCGCTATCCACTGTCTGCTATCGTGTATATGGGTCTGCAAATATGGTGAATGTTATGTATTTTTACTTCTACATATACTTGCTACCCAATGTGCACAGAAATCGTTATCGACTTTGGCCTGTCAGAAAAAAAAATAAGAACCAACATGTCGGCGAACTTCACCTCATTGAGTTGATCGTCATGATTAAATACGGAGATGTACTCGGCGTAGAAAGAAAGAACTTCCGACCTGTCACGTGCTGATAACATTTCCTGATCAAGACTAAATTAGAGCAAGACAACAAGTAGATGCACTTGTTTCAGCTGAGATTCCTGCAAGAGACAAACCAAAAATTCGACAATAACTATTTCGACAATATATGGTTGACGTATACGTGAAAGAAGAGTGATGCCTATATTTCAATGAAGCACCTGTCATCTTCATTCTCAGAAACCCCAGAAACAGGAAAAAATATAAGTGTGATACAATGGAAATTCTTTTTTTATACTAAACTTCGGTAAATGCAAGGCTCGAGAGCCACTCCTAATGAGAAAATTGGAGGTTTAAGGTGCGTGGAACCACCTCTTAATTGCTGTTGTTCCCAGGTCCATCTTGACTGTTGTGGAAGCATATGTTAGGGTCCCAGCTATGCACAGGGTTATACTATGATAGTAAAAAAATACATTTTCATAGTAAAAAATACCTGCAATTCATTTTTATATATAAAAAATTGCCATCAACACCTACTGATAGTAAAATTACCAACAATAACTACACCCTTGTGCAAATTAATTGAAACAACCGCTTTAGTTTTCTTTCTTTCCCCATACGGTCAGTTTTAGATCCACTCGAGTGATAGGGTGTAATCGATTTCTATTTTATTCCTCGGATTAGATCATTTGCAGTGGTGTACAGCAATATGAATTTATTTTCGGGGTGTATGATGAAATTTATTTGGCCTTGAAAAATATTGCGTCATCAGATTTGTATCACGCCCGGACACTATTCTCTCGACTGTCGATTAGTTGTTCCATGAACATTGTCTGCCTTGGACATTACTCGAAGGAAGCGTACAAAAACTGCAACGTTGCACGAACACACTGTCAAGCGTTACCAGTGAGCAAATCAAAGTACTATAGATTGAGCCGGAAACTCTCCTGATTTAAACCCAATCGAGAATCTGTGGTTAATCTGCAAGGAACGAATTCGTGTAAACGGACATACGAAATACTAGCATGTGTACTGAGTCACGCCTCATTGGAAAAATACGAAGAAAAGTAAATAATAACGGAATTATTCGCTTTGTTTCAATTAATTTGCACATTTATAGTAAAATTATCAACAATATCTATTTATAGTAGAATTGCCAACAATACATTTTATATTAGAATTACCAATATAAATCAATACATTTAATATTAGAATTACCAATATAAAACAATACATTTTACCTGTAGTTGAAGGCATACGATTGCGTTCAAAATATTTAGATTTTGACATTAAATAACTCATAGATTTTTATAAGACGCTAAACAGAAGGAACCAAACAATTCAACCAACCGAGAGCCACTCAATGTAGTTAAAGTTTTTAAGATTTATGTGGTGTCTGATATGAATGAAGTGAAGATTATGTAGATAAGAAGGATAGATAATGATTGACCTTTGATTTGAAGAGGTTAAGACTATAGAAGCATCCCCGAGAAGACAAAATTAGAAAGCAACAATTGGATGTATGTGTTCTAGTGGAGATTCCACCAAGAGACAATCCACAAACTCGAGAATTATTCATAAGGCTGCTGCTACATTTATCCTCGTGGGATAGAAAATTCAAATTCTCTTTGCACGGCGATTAATATAAAAAAAAAATCCCCCAAAAATTCGGAGAAGAAACAGTTGAAACTATCGACAGCCATTGTTATTTTCCCTTTAATAAATCAGATCTCCAAGCTTATGTTCAACTCTCAACTCTCTAAAGCCCAGTGGATAAAAGCGTTGGTTGAAGTAATTCAGTAACTTAACCCAAAGACTTGTGAGTTTAATACCTGGCCAGAGGTGAACAAAAAACTTGAGAGATTAGTTACTAAAGGGAAATAATATCGAGAAAAAACATGGCACGGTGGAACTAGAACAATCTACCCGCGTGGACGAAATAAAGGGTTCGATTAGAAATTTCAACATATATCATCTGATGAAGAAGGCCGGAGCGAACAACGGCCGAAACGTCGTGAATACGACAATAAAGACGAGGACAACAGTCCGAACAATGTAAATAGTGTAAATAGTCACAATACCTTATCTCAGAAATATAGACAGATCCTGAAGAAGGTCGGAGCATAGAACAGCCGAAACGCCATGAATATGAGGAAACAGTCTAAACAATGTAAATAGTGTAAATATTTACATTACTTCATCTTAGACCTATAAGACAAGATCGTGAAGAAGGCCGAAGCGTACAACGGCCGAAACGTCATGAATATGAGAATAACAGTCCGAACAATGTAAATAATGTAAATAGTCACAATAACTTATCTCAGAAATATAGACAGATCCTGAAGAAAGCCGGAGCGTACAACAGTCGAAACGTCATGACTATGAGGAAACAATGTAAATAGTGTAAATAGTTACTGTTGAAGCTTGAATAAGCATGGAATAATAATAATACAACACAAAATGTACGTAACAAAATGTATTGAAACAATGAAAAAAGGTACACAATATTTACAGGTAGTTTTGGTATATTCTTGGGAAGACTGTTCCTGCAGAATGGGTTGACTAAGTCGCAGTCGGGCAGAGTCTCTGGATTCGATCTCTAATCTTCCGTCGTCTTCCGGTACCAACCCATATTTATATGGTCGGTACTCCACTTATGTAAATTAGGTGTATCATACACAACACCCTCCTCCCAAGCCTTGGAATCCCTTTTGGATTTCAAATTGGCTTCCTATATGGGTTGATGATTATGGCTATTTCTTTGTAGATCCATTTGCCTAATTTTAATATTTTTTCCGTTTTGGATTCACGTTCAATGGGTCCGTCAACTTCCGTTTCCTACCGGATCTTCTTGGTTCAGGTGTATTCTGTGGAGGTTCTACCTGAAACATATCATACATTATATCAATGGGATCTTCGTCCTCATCCGGTATACACTCTTCTTGCTCTATACCGTAATCTTTTTTAAGTTGGTTTTGGTGCCTTTTATAAGTATTCTTCGGCCCTTTAATTATGTAAATCAGGTCACCGATTCTCTTGTCCACTATGCCTCGTTCCCAGAACTCAACGTTGTTTTATAGCACTTGAAAAACACCTTCTCTCCGGGAGTGTATCTTTTTCTTGCTGTATACATGGTATTTTTACTGTATTTTTTCCTGGCAAAAAGCTTGTCAAACACTGACTTAACTTTCCTAGCGAACATTAGTTCAGCTGGTGCCATGTTTGAATGTGTTCTCTGGTTTGGCGTGATTCTGTATACTTGTAAGAATTGCTGAAGCGCCTTTTTCCGTTGGAACTCCTGAGGCTTTCTTCAGAGCACGCTTTAAAGTATCGACAAATCTTTCTGCGAGTCCATTAGACCTCGGATGATACGGAGGCGTCGTTATGTGGTTAATTTGATATAACTCACAAAATTCCTTAAATTCTTCAGAAGTGAATTGTGTACCATTGTCACTCACAATACACTCTGGCACACCGAACCGTGCAAATAGTTCATGCAAAAAAGTTGTTGTGGTATTGGACGTAGGCTTTTTACAGCGTAGTACTTCCGGCCATTTTGTAAAACTATCTACCACTATTAAGTAGTAAAAATCTTCTACTGGACCAGCGAAATCAATGTGTAATCTTGTCCACGGATGATCCGTCTTGGGCCATGGTTTGTATACTATAGGTGGTGCCTTAGCTGCTAACGCACACCCCTTACATCGATGAACCATGTTTTCGATATCCACATCCATTCCTTTCCAATACACAAAGCTTCGCATTAAGCTTTTGTTCTATTAATACCCGGGTGACCCATATGAAAGTCCCGAAGTATTCTTTTCTGCAACTTTTTGGTATTACTACTCTCTCACCATATAATAAAACTCCGTCACCTATTGAATAAATCTCCTGCACTTTTTGGTCATTCGCTACCATTTGGCTTTTAATTTCTAAAATGAAATCATCGCTTTCAGCTTCTTTTTTAATTTCATTTAGCGTAACCGGTAGCTCTCTTTACAATGTTGTTTACCATGCTTTTCACCTCATAATCTGCTCTGATATTTGCAATAATTGATTCTTCGAATCTTTCTTCTTGCCTCGGTACTAGTCTTGATAGACTATCCGCATGAATTATCTTTTTTTTGGATGATAGGTGCTTTATGTGAAAATCATAATTGAGAAGAATGGTTCCCCATCTTAACAGACGATTTGCTGTATAAACGGGTAACCCTTTCTTTGAACCAAAAATGGTGATCAGTGGTTTATGATCCGTTTCAAGGATAAAATGTCTGCCGTGGATGTACCTGTGAAATTTTTTGTATGGCAAAATGATACTCAGTGCCTCTTTTTCTATCTGAGAGTAACTTCTTTCTCCTGGGGAGCAAAGTTCTCGAAGCGTGTGCAATTGGTTTTCTAGAACCATCTGGCATTATGTGTTGAATACACGCTCCTATCCCGTATGAACTAGCGTCACTTGCCACTACAATATCCAGTTTTGGATTGTAATGGGTTAAAAAGAGGTCGGACGTAAGCATTTTCTTTATTTCATCAAAGGCTTTCTGACATTCTACCGTCCATTCCCATGCCTTGTCTTTTTTTTAGCAGTTCATTCAACGGAGCTCTTAAATTGTACATTCCTTTAATGAACGCTTGATAATAATTTGCAAGCCCTAGAAAACTTTGTAGCATCGCCACATTAGTGGGCGTCGGCATGTCTCTAATCGCAATGGACCTTTCCGGATCTGGACATCTGCCATTTTTGTTGATTATGTGCCCCAAATACTTAATTTCCTCCAAACCAAATTCGCACTTTGACCCTTTGACTTTAAATCCAAAGTCCTGAATTTTTTTAAATACTTGATTGAGATGCTCTCGATGTTCGTCGACCGATTCGCTCCTTACTATGATGTCGTCTAAGTAAGCGTACGCAAAGTCTAAATCATTCAGCATGACGTCCATAGCTTGTTGAAAAATGGCAGGTGCCACTTTAATACCAAAAGGAAGCCTGTTGTACTTGAATAACCCTCTATGCGTGTTTATCCCTAGTAACTTCGAACATTCCTCTTCGACGGGAATTTGGAGATAGGCATCTGATAAGTCAATTTTTGAAAATATAACTCCACCATTTAGCTTGTTAAAAATCTCCTCCGGACTCGGTAACGGGTAATGGTAGTCCTAATTACCGAGTTCAACCCTGTCGAAAAATCAACGCAGACTCTGACTTGGTTTGATTTCTTTTTATGCACACAATCGGCGCAGCCCATGAATTAGATTCTACTTTCGAAATAATTCCCATTTTTTCCAACCTATCAAGTTCTTCGTTAATTTTCTACACTTGCGAAAGGCACATTACGTTTCTTTTTTAAAAATTGGCATAGTATTTTCCTTTAATTCGAATTTGGCTTCAAACTTGTTACATCTTCCAAGACCAGGTGTGAAAGTTTCCGGAAACTTTTTTTTTAATTCCTCATTAATGTCCTGTCTTGTTTGCGTATTACTTTCTACTTTTCTGCAGAAAGAGTTTAACGGTTTATCCCACAATTCGAATGTTTCAATAAAATCTGTACCCATCAAGTTTTCTCCATTTTTCAGAATGAAAACTTTTATTTTTTAACTATCCTGTTCAATTTCATGGGAAGTACAACCTCGCCTTCGAATTTAATTTCCTTTCCAGTCACTGTTCGAGCGCGTTTCGTTGACTTCATTATTGTAGGCCTTTTAAAATTTTCCATGTTTTATAGTTCATTATTGTTAAATCTGAACCCGAATCGAGTTGAAATTTGATATTCTTTTTAAATATTTCAGTCGTCACATATTTCCTCAAATCTCTATCTGATTTGATATTTGAATTTGTTTGACTAATTCGGCTATTGACTTTTTCGTTTTACAACACGACCCTTTGTGACCATTCTTGTGGCACACGAAACATTTTTTATTTCTATATGGGCAATTTACCTCCCAATGTCTTTCGTTGCACTGTCTACAATTAAATGGCGGAACCATTTTTTTCCTTCCTCATTCTTTTCATTTAATTTTTTTTTCTATTTTTAAAATACGCCGAATTTTTAATCCAATTTTTTTCTGATGGGTAATTTGACTGTTTCTTCACTTTTTAATATAAGCAATACCAGCTTCTTCAATTTTTGAGACTCTTTCTTTAAACTTACGGCCCGCTGACACTCCTCTGCTAACTTTTGCAGGGTAAGGTTTTGTTCAGATTCGAGTTTAGACAAAACTCTACGTCTTATTTCGGCACTTTTACTGGATACCAGACCTTGAGCAAAAATTAAACACTTGAATTCTTCAACCGTAATCTCTGCCAATCTGAAATTGTCACAATGTCTATTCACTATAGATGCATAAGTTAAGTAATCCTGATCGTCGGATTTAGCGACATTCATGCATAACCATCGCTTATGCCAAAGCGACATATTTGCTCCAAACAACTCCTTTAGTAATTTCACTGTTTCCGAGAATTCCAATTCATTTGTTCTTCTCGGTAGAATAAAATCTACAAATTTGCTATGTTCTGCTGTACCTAGCTTTCTTAGTAATAGACTGAATTTTCTTGAATTCGACCAGTTTTCACAGTCTGTGTGGAAAATATCTTCATATCGTTTAAAGTACGCTTCAAACGTTTTTCCTTCGTCTGGCACATAGTTGAAAGTTTCCAACGAATTAAATATGATGTTATTAGAATATGAAGAGTTACTTTCATTTGCCTGATTGTTGTTTAATTTCTCCAATGTTAACTTTTGAATTTCCAAAACCTTGACATACATTTCTTCCTGTTCCCTTTGACGTTGCTGACTCAACTCCTCTTGCCTTTCTTTATAATTCTGCTGTGCTAATTGCTGTTCTCTTAATAAGGCAAACTGTTCACTTTGTTGTTGCAGACTCAACTGCTAGGATTTGACTAACTCAGCTTGACTCAACTGCTGGGCTTTAAACAATTCAGCTATGACTTTGGATAATTCCTCCATTTTTAGCTGATAGTGTTCATGCAACAAAGAATATACTTTTAAATTGTTTATCCACGAATATACTATAAGCAGACAAAACAAAAAAAAAAAATTGAAACAACTTACGCCTTTTTTAATTTTATGTCTTGCTTTATAAAATATTGTTGAGCAACCAAACAAAAAAAATAAACAAATTTTTCTTTTTTACAAGTTCGCTTACCTTTCAAAGTCGACACGTGGTATTTGTGCTCCTTTTAATTCCATGCATGTTTTTTTTAGTCGGCCAGCTTTTTTTTTTTAGTCGGCCAGCATTTTTTTTTTTTCGCCGTTATTTGTTTACGCCACCTTCCAGATTTTTCTGAGTGAACGTTCCTTTAAGCTTAGTCGTCCTTTAACTAGTTTTAACTGTCCAAACTTCAGAATACTTTTCCGTTCCATTAGATGTTCGACTTTTAATTAATGATTTTTTTTTTCAGCCTGGGTTCTTCCACTTGTCCCAATTATTGAAGGCTATCAATTATTAATTCTTTTTTTTTTCCAAACGTAAAGTTCTTTATACCTCGTCGCCATTGTTGAAGCTTGAATAAGCATGGAATAATAATAATACAACACAAAATGTACGTAACAAAATGTATTGAAACAATGAAAAAAGGTACACAATATTTACAGGTAGTTTTGGTATATTCTTGGGAAGACTGTTCCTGCAGAATGGGTTGACTAAGTCGCAGTCGGGCAGAGTCTCTGGATTCGATCTCTTAATCTTCCGTCACCAACCCATATTTATATGGTCGGTACTCCACTTATGTAAATTAGGTGTATCATACACAACAGTTACATTACTTCTTAGACCTATAAGACAAGATCGTGAAGAAGGCCGAAGCGTACAACGGCCGAAACGTCATGAATATGAGAATAACGGTCCGAACAATGTAAATAGTGTAAATAGTCACAATACCTTATCTCAGAAATATAGACAAGATCGTGAAGAAGGCCGAAGCGTACAACGGCCGAAACGTCATGAATATGAGAATAACAG
Source organism: Acanthosepion pharaonis (assembly GCA_903632075.3). NCBI lineage: Eukaryota > Metazoa > Mollusca > Cephalopoda > Sepiida > Sepiidae > Acanthosepion > Acanthosepion pharaonis. The sequence goes on along the minus strand of CAHIKZ030000994.1, from coordinate 282,996 downwards.
TCCGAACAATGTAAACAGAGTAAATAGTGAGCCAGATGTTGAAAAAGAATACAACGATGATGAAATCATTTTCATTGTACAGACACATTCTCCCGCCTCCAGGCCCTATGTAGTGGCTGTCACGGTATAAGATCAATGGACAATCCTCATGCAGTTTATTGCTCGCTTTACGCTTACTAAATGAACAACATGAGTATTATCAGGAAAGCCAAGGACAGAAAGCTGTTGCCCGCAAATAACTGTGCAATACACACTTGATTACTTGATTCAAATTAAAGCCATACCAATACCCCAGGCTTATTATATTCTCAGATTCTTGAATATTACGTATTAAATTGAAATAAGATTAAATGAAGAAAGAAAATAAGAACGAACAAATTTGCCGTCCGAATATATATCGTAAGTTAAAGATATACAGTGTAACCCGGATGTAAGAGTTGTCGGGACCGGAGAAGAAGTCTCTTATATCCGGGTTTCTCTTATATCCGGGTTTCTCTTATATCCGAGTTTGGTCTATTTTGTTTAGGTAACACAGGCTCTAATTTGGGACCAGATAAAATCTCTCTTATATCCGGGTCTCTTATATCCGGGTTACACTGTACTAGGAAGATCCATATGCGACTGCTTCTGTTCTTCGACGAATTCAGTTTACGATAGAACAGTACATGATGTAGAATTTCTATCATTTAAGGAGGCAATTTTCGTAATCATTTCACTCATGCAAGGCAATAAAGCCCCAAAGGCGCAATGGAGTTACAGAGTGTGAAAGAATATGAGAAAAAGAAAAACACTATAAAGGAGATAAAACAATAAAATAATTAAGAAGACAGAAGATAACGATTGACATTGCATTTAGATTTTTGAAGACCAATATTGACTGGAAAGCAAGAAACTGGAAGAGAGTTCCAAAAGCGAGGAGAAGAAACTGTTAGTATAGAATTTACTGTCATACATAGTCATTCTAACTGTAAAATTATGAGACCTAGCTGCCAATCTAGTACTGCGCTTAAATTCGAAAAATCGAGCTACCAAAACAATTACCAGGAAAATGTTTATAGAAAAGTCACAGGGAAGTTACGCTACGGCGGTGGGAAAACGACTAAAGCCGAGTTGCCAGGTCAAGACCGATAACACTGCAGATTCTTCGTTGGAATATATCAAGAATCACTAAATAAGATCAGTCTCTTTTTTTAGCACCAGATCAGTCGTTTTTCACAACAATGTTTACTCTGTATAAGACCCAAGAGTCACTCGAGTTACAGAGTTAGAGTGTAAGAGGTAGGGGGCACAGTTTATGAAAATATCTGGGGAAGGTAACCGTTAACCTTAGACATGAACAGGTTATTATAGTAATCGGGGAAGCATCCTCTTGGAAGTCGGTTCGTGCGAAGAGGCTGTTAGAGTGGCACTTACATCTCACCAATGGAATACGAAGGGCTTAAGGACATGCATCAGACCGAGTCTCTTCGAAGATCATGCAGAGTTACACATCATTGAACCAGCAACCTTCTGAATTGTGAGACAAGTTTTAAACAAATTTGCAATAACTTATATTTGAATTTCTGGGATGATGTGTTTTCATTATTTCCTTTTTTTTAAATATTCGAAATGTAATCTTTCTCGTTAATCACTTTGGCCTTCTTCAGATATCTGTTAATTCGCGTAACCTTCATGGAGTTTTGAAGTGTACTCTTTATTTATGAATCGTTCTCTTTCCTCGGGATCAGTCACTTACGTGCCATGTGTGATACACGCTTAGGCAATTATGTATCTTTCGATGACGATGCAAAAAGAAATGGTAACCTACTGCGGTAGACCAGTTGCCATCCAAGGCTATAGAACCCGGTCAGTTCTGCTATTTGCCCATAGCTGGTGGGAGAAGAATAGGATTCATACCTTTCCCAAGGGTATTAGCACGTAAGTGAATGTAATGGATTCGACTGGAATTCGAACTCGTCTCTCAGATTCCTCAATCCGAGCTGCTATCCATTACTCCACGGTGCCTCCTCGGGATACGTCATCTTATTCATTTAATAGTGATCAATCATTTCTCGACCAGTTTCCATTGAGTCTTAGTCTGCCCTGCCATGACCTGCCCTGCCCAAGGATTAAACGGAGAATGACCTAGTGGAGTAAAGTTCGTGAATTTTGGAGGCGCAGTTCAGTATCCGAGTCAGGTAGACCAAACGGAAAATGGCGATTGATAAATGGTAAATGAAAACCCGATGACGCTGACAATAAAACGAGAACAATCCCCACTGCATAGATGGAGGAAAGAGTTCGATTCGAAGTTCTCTAAAGAATAACCCGGATCAACAAACATCTAAGCAATCCAGAGGGTACCCCGAAATGTTAGGACAATAACAAAAAAAGGGAAGGGCATTAATTATAAGGAAACATTCGACATTCATTGAGCAAACAGCAAGATCTACTACTGATTGAAATTTATAAAAAATCTTTCTATTAAAGTGATTTTTCAAGAAAATAGGTTTCTCAAGTCCAGTTGCTATCATCGCTCCCTCCACCATTGAAGTTCGCTTCCATTCTAACATTTTGACGTCTTTGGTATGACGACAAACTAGATCCTGCAGCAAGACTTCTGATCAAGAGGTATTAAGGAGCCTAGAATCACCTCTTAATTGCTGATGCTCTCAGGGTGATAGCACATGTTAGGGTCCCAATTATGGACAAATAGTTAACACTTAAACTGAGGTCAAAACACTATGAAACTATAAAAATAGGTTCTTATAGTAAAAAATACCAGCAATATATTTTTGAAAAAAAAATATTTACAGCATCACAAAAAAATATTACTAGCAATACATTTTTGGAAAATATATTACCAGCAATACAATTTAAAAATTATTACCAGCAATACCTTTTTGAAGAAAATATTACCAGTTATACATTTTTTAAATAAAAAAAATATTACGAGCAATACCTTTTTTTCAAAAAAATATTACCAGCAATACATTTTTAAAAAGAAAAAAATATTACCAGCAATACATTTTTGAAAAGAAAAAATATTACCAGCAATACATTTTTGATAAGAAAAAAATATTACCAGCAATGCATTTTTGAAAAGAAAAAAATATTATCAGCAATACATTTTTGAAAAAAAATATTACCAACAATACATTTTTTGACAAAATATTAGTAGTAATACATTTTTGAAAAAGAATATTATCAGTAATAAAAATCTTATCAGCATTAAATAATCCATTGACGTTGATATGCCGTAAACCAAACTAAACCAAACCAAACCAAACCAAACCAAACCAAACCAAACATAACTTTTTGTTTGTACTGTGGAACATCAATATTTTGATTATGTCATGTTTTTCTCTTCGAGTTAAATGTGCTATCCATTTTAGTTGTTTTTGCTGTTGCTAATTTCTCGAGTGATGTGGTTTCTGTTATTTGGTACTTTTTTTTTTATTCCGCACCACCCGTCTACGAGGTTCGAAGTAGGATGGACCTATCGGCTTCACTCGCACGAACCATTTTTAATCATTGATCAGAGAAAGTGGTTGGATATAGATGGCAGTTTGGACATTTCTGCACGGGTTGGGCGCCATGAATGACATGTATATAAAAGTCTCGATCAGACGAGGCTATTTAAGAACATAACTCCAGTTTTTCTATGCATGTATTCACAGTGTAAGATACAACAAATATATTTATGCAACATTGTAATGAAGAAGATTTCATACATTTATTCATATATTCTATAGAATTGGCACTGCTTATGCTTGTACTGCTCTTTGATTTTACCATTCCTACAGACCGTAGCATACTAGCCAACAAAACAGACATAATAAAAAAAAAAGAGCTTACAAAAAAACTAACGGCCATTTTATCTGATAAAAAGTTCTCAACAGAAGAATTTGATAAACCTTGAAAATGTAGTGACCTGGAAATGCAAATTACTAGAATGTGACATCGATAATGTCAAATTGGCAATTGATCTCAAAAATTACCCCCAATCTGCTGTTAACTGAGGCAATAAATGACTTGCTAATTTTAACGGCTTCAAAACAAAACTGCTTCTCTATCAATCATAGGAAAGGTTCCTTTCTGCTTTCCATCAGCATGGCTGATGTTGAACTTCAGGAGAACGACTCGTTGCTCATTCTCGGGGTAACATATTCCGCTGACATGAAGTGGAAAGATTATATTGAATCCATTGCTAGTTCTGCTGCTAAGAAAGTTGGTTCATTGTATCATGTTAGACAATTTTTTTCTCCATAATCTAACTTACATATTTATAAGTCTACGATTCGTCCTTGCTGATGAATACGGCTGCCACAACTGGTCAAGTGCTAGTGGTAAAGACATCCATCTGCAGTTGACAGTGAACATCTGAAAACACTAATCAAACAAAACCCATATCAAAGTTTCAGGGTGTCATGGGTGCTTACCTATAGCTACAGAATGAACTCTTCCTAACACTATGCATACTACGCCTCTCAAGAGAGTGGGTCGAATCAAGCCGAGCTTCTCGGCTTGATGGTCGAACTCTCTGCCTCTGAGCAGAGAGGAACCCGGACGAGGCTCCGCCGAAGGGCAGAGTCTCGTTCGGGGAGGTTGACCAACCCGATCCCGTTCATACAGGTTCTACGGGCATTTTTAGGCCGAGCCTACGGGCTCGGGAAACCCACATAAAACTCGGCCTTGTGCCACATGCAAACCTCGTGGGGGTGGCTAGATACGGAACCGAGTCGAACCGATAGTAGTTCACTCCAAACCAGACTGACAATCATACTAACACCTTTGACATCTTGTAATATTATTTCATGAAATATACCTTCGTTATTTCTACTCTTGTCTTCGTGTTGTTCTTCCTTGGTCCTAACCTGGACCATAACACACGGAAATGTCTCAGATAAAGTGTGACAGGATTTCAACAATATCGGATCATCTCAATGAAATTGGTAAGATGAATAAACTCGATAAATTCGTTCCACATGAACTCGGTGAAAGTCAACAATTTTGAAGTGTGCTAGGTGACATTTTAGAAGAAAAAACGTGCGACTTATATGCCCTCAAACTCGGTACGCGCAAGTATGTGTTATCAGGTAACCTGGTAACGGAAAAAATGCTCAGGGAGATTTATATCCATGCCTTTAAGTCATTTCGCTTCATTTCATCATCTAAATTCTAGAATATATATTAGAAAATATTTAGGCTTTCTTTCAACATTTCACCCTGAGTAAGACAATAAAAACACTAAGGAGTATCTTACAATTTTAAACATAAACATCGCGTCATTGGTTAGTAAGTTAATGCTCTATTAAATTTGTTAGCGAAGAGATTTCGCCACTAATTACATTAACTTTACCGATTAATTCTTATATATATATATATATACGTATGTTTGGGGTGCGACTTAAGTTTCGTTGTTTTAGCAATTCATCAGTCACGAAATATAACTTATGATTTTGAAAACTCATGAGTAATTTTTTGTGTCTGATAAGTTGGTAAAACAACGAAACTTAAGTCGCCCCCCCCCAAACGTAGGTATAAGTATATTTATTAATATATATATTTCTTAGCTCTGTCTAACCATATTGAGCACTGTTAAGCTTCACCTTATAGTAAATTTAGTAAATATTTATTTGCTTACTTGTGTATGCACGCTAATGCGCGCATATACGGTTGGTAATACCTAGTTATTTGATTGTCCCACCTCTCTCTCTCTCTCTCTCTCTCTCGATATATATATATATATATATATATACATATGGTAAAAATGGAGTTTAAGTTTGGCTATATTTATGGATAAAAGTGTTCGATATCAGGGACAGAGTGCATATATAAAGAAACTGACGTCAAAACCCAGAAAAAAATTATAATAAAATAACAAAGAAACAAAAAATAAAAATAAACAAATTAATTAAGTAATAGAAATTAACAAACTACGAATACACGTATAGCATAGATAGAGATAGAGGGTGAGAGGGGAGAGACAGGGAGGGGAGAGAGAGAAAAGAGCGAGAATGAGAGAGGGTGAGGGAGAGAAAGAGATGGAACAAAAGGAAAAGAGAGAGGGGAGAGAGAAAGAGTCTATTTTATGTCATTCGATGAAATCATGAATAGTTTTCAAATTCTTCGAAAGTTATCTCACTTGAAAAATATTTTTTAAACTATCCTACCATTTGCTAAATATTCAGAATTTCATTTCCAGGTAATATGATAGACCAAATTCTTTATTTTATTTTGTTTTATTTTGACTATGCTATGATATGGTTTACATTCCAATGTTACCTTATTATAAAGTTTAATATGGAGAGCTCTTCAAAAATATTTCAACATTTATAATTTTATATATTTACTTGGTAGAAAAGAAGCATCAGTATAAAATTATATTTTATATTGTTTTATTAAAACCAGTTATTGAAACATTCAGAGACGAAGAAAAAGCCTGCTTTTATTATATAATTTCCTTCTATTTAATGAGATTGCAAAATAGACGTAGTTTTCCATATCTCTTGTCGCCTTCAGAGATATTATATATGCTTATGTTAAACGGCGAAGGGCTGCAAAATTTGCATGAATTTAATATTAAAATACCAGTCGGTGAAAGAGACACGGTTGGGTGATGTTATCATATTAGAAGACTGCTTGCTCCTCTGTTAGTACGTTGTTTTTTTTTAGCTAACTCGTACATTATGCTCTGTCATTTCGTCACGTAAATAATGGACTGCTTCGTTTTGATTTCTCTGAAAAAAAAAATATATATTAGTGACGCTCGTTTGTTCTAGTGATAAAAAGAAGGTATATATAACAAGAAAGAAAGAAAGAAAGAAAGAAAGAAAGATTGATTGGTTGAGTTGTTTGTTTAACGGCATATCAACTACTTATGGGTCGTTTAATGCTAGAATTTAAATTTCTTGAGAGATTTGATGTAATAAAAATATGTTATGTGTTATTCTGCCTTCACAATTAAATACATCATATACTCAACTTTTGTGAAGTGAGACATGTTTGTACGGACATGATTACTAGAGGCGGTGATATGTGTGTTTTATGTTGTAGTTTTGTTAAAGTTATATTTTGGAATACAGTTTGATTTCTTTAAGAAATTGTAGGATATTCTATGGACTAATATCATGAAAGAGGTCTTTCATGACAGTTGTTTGGTTGGTTGATTTTATTTAGCGATATCTTAAATCTCTCTGGGTTATTTAATGCCAAAATCTAAATATTTTGTATGTAATTTTATGTTTTCAATTACAGATATTTTGCACATAATGTTGTGGATTCCGGGATGAAATCCGGTACCAATAAATAACAAACGCCAAGAATGAATATAGGAAAATAATGTATTAACGTAATAATACAAACTGGTAATGCAGGTTAGTAGTTCCAGGAATACGGGTTAGTAGCAAAATATATATATACAGTCTTTGGTATTGAAGTATCACTTTATGACTTCTTACTGAGTCTACATGCTCGCTCACTGTGACTCCTACAACGCTGTTACCTCACCCCTCACTCTTCCGGTTACCTATAACCTTTTACTCTGTCACTCTGGACTCGATTCTTCGGTCTTGCTCTCTCGGGTCTTCACGTAGCCGTAGTATATGTATATACTGGGTGAGTCCATTTGTGTAAAAAGGGGTGGTCCGCTCAACACATAATTTTATACTTTCAGGATGAAAGTGTTTTTTTTAGATATATATTTTGCAGATTATGAAATCTCAATTTATAAAAGGCAGGATGTGTGTGTGTGTGTGTGTGTGTGTGTGTGTGTGTGTGTGTGTGTGTGTGTGTGTAACGAATGCACGGCCGCAATTTTCGAAGGATTTGCACCAAAATTTACATGCACATGCTCCAAGTTAGCAGGAAGGCCAAGGCCGACTTTGCATTTCCCAAATCCCATCAATAGTGCAAATAATCGATTTTTCATGCTTCTACGGCAGTTTTCATGTAGTTTGCGGCCATTTTCTACTAGCCAGAGTGAGAGCCTATAGCTGGCTGCCACGAATAGGGAGGAAGATTCTATTGGCCAGCGTGAGAGCCAACAGCTGACTGACACGAATGTTAACTAGCATGCTAGCATGCAAAAAAAATCGACAACTGCATTCGTCACAAGTGGGAAAAATTTAAATCTGCATAGCACTTTACTCCAACTGGCTCATTCGCTTGCTTAAACTCAACGTTGATTCTGATTCCACAGAACTGGGTTGGGTGTGAAAAAGTATTTGTTGTTAACATTTTTTTCATTCGGTTTTTCCAGTTACGAGTCCTTTTTTTAAAGCTGATCGTTTTGTGTTCATTTTGTTTAGTTCTTTTTTCGTAACAGATTTAATGTTTAGTATAGAGCTTAGAAAAAATTCGCACTGTGAGATAGGCAAGAAGTAAGGCATGTAGCAACATCAGCACTGCAAAGGGCACTCTTTTAAAGGCAAGGAAGGACAAAGATATTTTAAGTCTCGTGATATCGATTGCTGTATGAGTCGTGCGATTTTTGAATCAAGCACGGGCAACGCCGGGCCATGCTGCTAGTATATTGTAAATGTCAAAACAACTCAGACACTCTGTTGTTTCTATTTTAAGTCCATTTCCACTGCTTTTCTACATTGATACTGCAGCTTGATACACAGAGTTCTCAAGAGCTTTTAAAAGTATGAAAAATTCAACACCAAGATCTGACGGCGTATTGGACAAGCGAAAGATGCATTCTAAAAGCTAAGCAAGATGCTGATAAAAAAAATCGTTAGAAAGAAGAGTGCTGGATTATATGGCAGTAAATACTGGACTCCTATGGATAAGGATAAAACTAGAGGCGGCAAAAGTGTGGTTCTACAGAAGGATACTGAGAAATCCATGGACGGAGTGAGTAACCAACAAGAAAGTCTTAAATAAAATCTAAACAGAAAAAAAACCCTTATACTCAGTATCATGAAACGACAACTGAACTTCTTTAGATGCCTAATGAGAAAAGAGGGTTTAGAAAACTTAACTCACACGGGGCATATTTTGAGCAAGAGAGATAGGGGAAGGCAGTGAGGACCACTTACCTGTCGAGCTTGTGTGAATGAATGGTGGTATGAAGTGAGCAGTAGCCTGAGTAAAGGTAGAAAACTGATAAGGGCCATGAGTGACAGGAAGTTGGAGAGAAGTACCATCGCCTATGCCCTGAAGTGACGCAGCACATAGAAGAAGCGACGCAGTGTATTTAAGATGGTGACTGCAGAATTTATCAAAACTGTAACTGAGGAAAAATGTATTTTGGGGACATTTTCAATGTGGCTATTTTATTGGCAGCATAGACGATAACTCAAAAAATGTAGGCACACTTTGAATATACATAGGTTTCCATATTGTGTTTAAACTTATAGCCGTTTTTGGTCCAGACACTGCTTAAAATGTGGACACTAGAATCGCAAATATTCCAAATCACTTTGTATCTGGGCATATTTTATTTCAGTTTCGGCATTCTTTTCATTGCTTATTGTCGATATTTCGCGATGAACATTAGCTTTGAAGTTTTCTCATAAAAAAACGAGTCTAAATGATGGCGGTGGGTAGCCATTCAGTCCATCTGTTCGGCAGATTTTCATCAAGATAGGGTTTGACGACAAGACGATCAAGATAATCTGAACTAATCTCATAGATGAATGTTGAAATAAAATTTTTATAATGTACGCTTTTCAGAATACGGCAGACACTCGATTTTGAAAGCTTATCAAACAGATTTTATTTATAGTTTGTTATCGCCTCCTACATAGTTTACGGCCGTATCACGTTGAAACACCGCTTCCCGTACGATCACCGAGGTTAAACAACGTCGAGCCTGGTCAGTATCTAGATGGGTGACCACATGGGAATATCGGGTGCTGTAAGTTTAGAAGTGCGGGTGGTGTAACGGATAACGGCCCGAGATTGTTAATGAGGAGAGCCGAATTCCTATTCCAGTTGGGTTCGTTTTCAGTTTGATGTATTTTTAATCGGTATCATCCTATGCAAGGCAGTAACACCATAAGGGGCTACAGAGTGTGAAAGAATTAGAAAAAGAAACATTAATAATGAGTGGAAGAAAAAAAAAGTAATCAGGAGGACAGTAGATAGAATTAATATTGCATTTAAAATTTTGTAGATTAAATTTGGCTGGAATACATGTCTTCCCAACATGATTTTTCATAACATTGTATGGTCGATTTGCCTGGATTTCCCTATCATTCTGAACGCTGAAATTACAGACGATTGTATGATAACCTCTTCATTCTGTGCAGCTTTTGGTGGTTTACGTTGTCACCAATTCTTTTTGCGAGGGAGGTTGAATGCGCGGCATATTGACTGATATATGTACTGAGTAAACCTGTTATTGCAAGTACACTATCACTTCCAGATATTATATGGTCAGTTGTCTCTGGGAGGGAGTTCCAAAAGCGAGAGGTACGAGAAAGGTAACTGTTAACATAGAATTTACGGTTACATATCGCCTGCTCAAGTGTAACTTGCTGAGATCTCGACGTCAATCTAGTACTGCGCTTAAAGTTAAAGTCTAGGTATAATAACGAAGAGCGATATTTATTTCTGCTATGTACAAAAAAAATGTGGCACAAGGTCAAAAAGGGGAATGGGGAAAAGGATTGTCTTCATCTGTCTTAACAATAAGAACTTAGCTAGCCACAAACACTGACTCAAACATACCACAATATTCCTTACACCAAAACAACGCATTCTTACTTACCTTTCTTACTACACCCACCATAATACCTCATTGTCTCTATGAAAGTCATAACTAGTGCCCATATGTACAAATCATTGTCTGTGGTGGGAGAGGAATAAAATAACAATAGCGACGATCTCATCCAAACAATTACTAAGAAAGTATTTATTAAAAAGGCAAAGGGCGGCAACCTCTTACAGAGTTATGATATAATTCCCATATCAGCTCCACGGAGAGAAACTTTTTTATATACCAAAGGTCACTTAATACAAAGCTCGAGTGTCATCCTAAGTAGAGGGTTACTGTTAAAATAGTTATGATGAATGATTTGCTTGTATGTTTGTTTATCGGCATATCAACTCCTTATGGGTCATTTAATGTCGAAATTTAATTTTCTTGGGAGTAGTAATATTTTTTTTTTTGCAAAATAGTATTACTGATTAGTTTTTTTTTAAATGTTAATTTTTTTAAGTATGAAAATGTATTGCTGGTATTTTTACTATAAAAATGTATTTTATACCTTCATAGTGTTTTCACCCCGCAACAGGTGCTACCACTCCGGGTCAAGGTGGACCTGGGAAGAATAGAAATTAAGAGGTGGTTTCATGCCCCTCAAAAACTCCCGATCAGAGGCCTTGCTGGCGGATGTATTTCATCATCATACCCAGGAGGTTATGATAAATGAAGTGTGTGATATGAATGGAAGAGGAGGCCGAAGGAAGGGAAGATTATGAGGATAAGGAGAATAGATAAAGATTAACCCTTGACTTGAAGGGGTTAAGATTGCCGTGTCCAGGGAAGCACTCACGTGGAATCGGTTTCCAAAATTGGTTGTCCTTCGGAGAATTCTCTCTGGAGGCATCTTTCTTATATTTGGAACGCGAGGGAAACGAAAATTGATTCTATCCCGTGAAAGTAGCATGGTGTTTCCAAGCTGGTAACTAGGGCGGCTGGTCAATCCCTGTTGCAAACGCCTGCTCTGGCACATTTGTGTTTGCTCAACACCCACAGATCCCACAGGGGGGTTTGTACTTCCACTATGCCGAGCGAACCTTATTTACTCTTTGTGGGAGATAGCCAATACCCAAAACGGGAATTACTGCCGATTCGAATTAATATATATTTTTCAAAGTACACAATTTGAAAGGTTGTTAAGCGGGAACCTATTATTATTAAAAAAAGGTTATATATACAATGTGACGCAGATAGATAAGGAATGTTTACGTGGCAACCGCACCGTGACGTCACAGCGTACCGAGGTTTGGAGAACGCCAGTAGAAAGTACTATACCTCAATAGTTATCTGGCCATTAACGCACGAGGTGCTTAGTAATCGACATATTTTCAGAATACAATCGTCGAGATGCTGTTGGGGAGAGTTTTTGTGCCGGCTACAGAGCTAAGAAAATCATTGAATGATAAAACCATGTATCTACGTATCGTAAAACCATGATCTACGACCTTGAAAATTACCTGGGGTCTCAAACGTCAAAGACAATTTCAGGCCTAAATACAAGACTTATAAAAAGTGTTCTGCTGTCATCGGGACACTTGAGATCGTCGCCGATGTTGCCGAGGCTGTCAAGGGGAACCCCAGCAAAAGCATGAGGAAAATCACCAATGAAATTGGCACCAGAAGTCGAACAATCGGGTGTATTGTAAAGGAGGCCTTGAATTATAATTCTTATATGCTCAAGGGGCGCCATTTGCTCACCGTGCCACTGGACGCCTGACTTGTACCCCCAACCCATGTTGCCAGACTGTAATCCTCTCGACTATTTTGCCTGGGTCATCTTGGGGAGAGAGGTGAACAGTAGTCCGTACAACAACAAAAAGGTTTTCAAGGCAGACACCAGGCACGCCATGGTCAACATGGACAGGGACGTCCTCGCTAAGGCCTACTTCAGTTTCCGGTCTCATCTAGATAAAATGTTGGCTGCTAATGGGGGCCACATTAAATTATTTTCCAATCCTTATATGTGTCTAACTCTGTATAAAATTTTATTGAAATATATTAATTTGTTATATAAAAAATGCTGTTTTATTTTCCATTAATTTTTCCGGATTTCTGCGACGAACGCACACACACACATTTGTGTATTTAGGCATCAATCCTTCTTTTATGCACATTTCACTGAATACGACAGACAAGGTGCTTTGATTTAGTTTTTTTATACAATTTCACATGTGATCTAATTTTTTTTTTCTTTTTGGCTGATAAATTATATAAATCTATCCAACTGTTCTTTTTTATCAGATCGCTTTCAACAATACATTTAGGTTGAAATATACTAACTGTTAACAAGAAATAGATTG
>CAHIKZ030000994.1:207500-265000 GCA_903632075.3 Acanthosepion pharaonis | reverse complement strand
AGCCTGGTCAAAAGAATATAAACCTGATGCCTCTGGACTAGAGGCAGATGAGACGAGAAGGGACGACAGGAGATGATGGAACAAAAGAACGCTACTGTGTTTAAATCAGCTATGTGTTAAGAAGCGATTAAGAGGCCATCTGCTACTGACATTTTCGCCCTGTTCAGGGCCGAGAAAAAACACAAAGATTGACACTGACCTAATCTGATATCCATATCATGGTCTTACTTCAAAACGATCACAAATGTACATTTCTCCAGACTGCTACCAATATCCGCCTTATTAACGAACTTATTGCTACATTAAATACTAAAGGATTCACTCATAAAATGAATAAAAATACTAAAGGATTCACTCAGAAAATAAATAAAAGTATATTATTATTATTTATTTTGAAACTTTGAGTCATTTCGTTTTATTACAAAGTTTCCAGTAAAGAAAGTCCTACCTACAACACATTGCCACAGAGTCATAAATGCAATGATAGAAGTGGGATGATGTATCAACGTGGCTTTGCGCAACAACAGGTAATTTCAAAAAATGGTTGTTAGAAATTTTTTAAAATCTCATTATTAAATACGCCCAAGACGAATCACACAGGATGATTTTCTAGATTGCCAAAACCAATCTGATTAATTAGAAATTGAAATTCTACTTATCTGAATTTTTATTTATTTTTACCTGAAGATGTGCGCCGATCCCTATACCAGAGACTAAAGTTTTATTTCTACCTTTCATGTATTGCTAATTCAGTCACACCGCCTATTCTGCGTTATGTGTTCAGGTAGTGGTAATTTCCATAATATATACACATTTGATATTTTGCAACAAGACTGTCAAGAAATCTCCTGTTTTGAATTAAAAGCAATGTCTGAACTTTCCCAAATCCACAAAGTACTAATATTAAACGTGATGAAATTAACATAATGAATATTATCAATGATAACATTTTTAATCTACATAATAGCCTTTTAAATAATGACAATAGGTATATAAAAGTTTCTCTAAAGTCTCAGCTAATAGGAGTTGTCAGGTAGCTAGTTTCGGCCGACTATCGCGAATTTGAAACCTACATATGGCATATAAGATGCAGGGAAATTTTAAAAGATATTTCAGTGCGCCGTATATGCCGTCAAATACGGTAACATTTATTCACATCTGCTAACAGATTTAGTATAGGAGATAAGGAAATTGAAGAGAGAATAATTTGTGGTAGGCGAAGTTTCGCCTAACACCGCAAATGGTTAAAAAATAACAAATAAACCATAAATATTCTTGTCAAATCGTAACTTTCATATAGAAACACTTACAGAAATATCTACACTATAAACTGGTACACAACCGCTTTTTCGCATCAATGATTAAAAATGGCTTTGATTGAGTGAATCTTGGCGAATATTCTCTTTCTTCAAACATTGGGAACTGGCGCAGTCAAACAGAAACGACATTACTTGAGGAATTACAACAGCAGTAACAACTAAAATGGATATCACACGTGACTTGAATAGAAAATGACATAATCACCACTTCAAACAAAAGGTTAGGAAGGAAACCGCCATAATTACTGGAAAGACCTATAAAAGCTACTGTTGTTGAAAAACCTATTTCCTTAAAAAATATTTTATAAATTTCAATCAATTCAAATGTCAACTGGCTGCTCGGTCAGTGAATGCCAATTGTTTCCTTAGGATAAAACAGTGTATATCAATGATTAACTAGAACAAGAAAATGCTTATGAATTTGAATGCTTCCAAAACAAAACTTCTTTCCTTTAACCACCATATATTTAGTATGGAAGATAAGAAAATTGAACTGAGCTGGAGGTAGTTTCGCTTATAAGAGTAAATTACTACAAAACCAAAACATTAACCTGAATATTCGAGTCAAGTCCTTAAACAGTCTTGTCAAATCGTGACTTTCATATAGAAACACTTTCAGAAATATCTAAACTGTCTGCCCGTACTCAACCGATTTATAACATCAATGATTAAAAATGGCTTTGAGTGAGTGAAGCCTGTGAATCTTGGCGAATATCATCTTTCTTCAAACATTGGGGACTGGCGCCACAGAATCACAAGCAAAAAATTTGTATCAAACAGAAACGACATTAATTGAGAAATATCAACAGCAGTAACAACTAAAATAGATATCGCATGTGACTAAAAGGGAAAATAATAATTCTGATGTTCCGTACTACTCCAAGCAAAAGGTTAGGAAGGAAACTTCTGTCAATACTTGAAAGAGTGATAACAGCTACTAGACTTGGGACATTTATTTCCTTGAAAAATTATTTTGTAAATTTCAACCAATTCACTTTATAAATTTTCAACTTTTATCAGGTGAAAACACGTGCCATCGATATTAACAAATCTGCTGTTATTTTTTTATTTTATTTTTTATTCATTCATTTTTTTGTGCTCTCAGTAACATGTGCTGCTTGAAATTCTTATATTCTGTTTACAGACATTCCGAAGCAAAAGTCTTTAGTTTTGGTGACACTAACTTCTGCTTCACCATATCGCGAAAATATACTAAACAATATTGCGTTCTGGCAATTCTTGACAGACACCATTAACACCAGTGTTTCGAAAGTCGATAAACAGTTGGCAACATATTTACATTATTTACATTGTTCGGACTTTTGTCCTCATCTTCGTTGCCATATTCACAACGTTTCTAACCCGGTGGACGAAATAAAGGGTTCAGTTCGAAATTATAGTCACCTGAAGAAAGCCACAGCCTAAAACGTCATGAATATGGCAACGACGATGATGACAACAGTCCAAAAAATGGAAATAAGGTAAATAATTACAATACCTCATCTCAGAAATATAGACAGTTAGTAACGTCATATATTAAGAAATGGACAAAGTCCGACAATTTATTTATTAAAGACATTTTTATGTTTAACGTTCTTTTTTATAGATACAAATATTTAAGTAAATGCTCTGTTTATAATAAACAGTATTAAATAACATTTACCGGCCTGAATGTCCGAGAAATTTTCATAGAAAATATTCGTCCTTTGACAGGATTCGAACCTGCATCCCATACGGAACCGTCATTTACGCTGACGTGCCTTACCGACCAGCCACAAAGGAGCGTTCGGTAGACAAGGTCGAATTTACTGCTTATAAACTTCAATCTTCCATGAATCTCGTACATTCATAACTGCTCTGGCGTATCAAATGTAAACAAATGACGTCATATATTAAGAAATTGAACAAAGTCCGACAATTTATTTATTAAAGACATTTTTATGTTTGACGTTCTTTTTTATAGATACAAGTATTTAAGTAAATGCTCTGTTTATAATTTCTATGAAAATTTCTCGGACATTCAGGCCGGTAAATGTTATTTAATACTGTTTATTATAAACAGAGCATTTACTTAAATACTTGTATCTATAAAAAAGAACGTTAAACATAAAAATGTCTTTAATAAATACAGTTAGTAACCTATTACGTTTGTTCGCCTTACTCTCTCTCTCTCTCTCTCGTTCACTTTCTCTATTTCTCTCTCGCTACGTGTTGTGCCTCTCCTAGAGGGAGATTACGTTTCTCTTCTTATCTTATTTCTTTGAGCAATTATTCCTTCTCTATGACCCCTCTTGTGTGTGTGTGTGTGTGTGCGTGTGCGCGCGCGCGTGTCTGTGTGTGTGTGTGTGTGTGTGTGTGTGTGTGTGTGTGTGTGTGTGTGTGTGTGTGTGTGTGTGTGTGTGGCATTTGTTCCTTCATCCATTTACTTAAAATTGTCAAGTAGCTTACTCGCTGTGTTGCTCGGCATATTTTGCCTTTAATAAGATCTATAATTTCTTTTCTTAATTTATGTTCCAAACTTTTCAGAAAAGATATCTTTAACATTAACTTTTATGAACAATTTATTTTCATTTTGTTCTAATATCTTTTTTTCGGGAAACTTCATAATTCTATCCTCCCAAATGTTTTTTTATATTTCTCACCAAAATATGTTTTTGCCGTTTTCTCAGGAATTCGATTATTTTAAGAGAATTCCTTAATGACCAGAATAATTTCTTGTTAATCAGTTTACCCCAAGTAAGATAATAAAGCCACTAAGATGCAAGAAGTTCCTGAATGTTAGGGTATGAGAAAAATACCATTAAGAAACGAGAACAATAAAAGAACAGGAATTAGGAAGACAAAAGATAACGATTGACATTGCATTTAAATTTTTGAAGATCAAAGTTCACTGGAAAGCAAGAAGCCGGAAGAGAGTTCAACAAGCGATAAGCGTCAAAGAAAAAACTATTAGTATAGAACTTAAGGTTACATCTAGCCATTTAAATTGTAAAATGATGAGACCTTGGTGCCAATCTAGTACTGCGCTGAAATTGATAAAATCTAAGTATCATAAAGCAAAGTTCATTAGAACAATTACCATGGGATAATTTATAGTAAAAGGTGCAAGGAAGATACATTACGGCGATGGGGAACTGGTTAAAAGCGAGATGCCATGTCAGGAACAATAACATTGCAGAATCATAATCTAATGGTAAATGCATCAGATGAGCAAAAATTGTTCATTATATTAATTTTTGCTTGAAAAACCTATAAACTAAATTCTCTCAGTGCACACACGTTTCTTTCATACGTCGTAAAATGTTCTAAATATTGTTTTTTTTAATTTCACTTAAAATTGCGAGAAACTTTCGTCCCGAACCATTACAAGATACACTAAACTGTTTAGTAAAAATAAAAAAGAATGTCTTATCTTTGACATTAAGTTTATTGAACAAAATATGTACAATTTTGTTAGATTACATTCTGTCATCGTCCAAGAAACTTCATAATTCTATAATTCCAGATCTTTCTCAGCAAAAAGACTGCACGAACTGCATTTTGCAATCTCCCAAGGAACTGTTTGTTGCTGTTGTTTTATTACACGTTTAGTTTAATTTTTTACTGCTTATCAACATTTTGTTGTCTATTTAAAACCGAAATATTTTTGAGAGGTAATATTGAATTCAGAATTTTGTAGGGATAATGATTTCTTCAGATACAAATTCTACTATTTAACCCACAGCTTGGTGAAGAAAAGATGGATTCATATCTTTCTCAAGAGTGCCCTTTACTCTTTGCCATGTGCTACATCTAAGCTACGCCTATAAAATCACCATACATTTCTCAAGGGTATTTTGCACAAAAGTAAATGTAATGAATTAACTGAAATTCGAACTCGGCTCTCCGATTTCTCATTGTACGCTGCTATATATTACACCACCTGCACATACTTTTTTTTCACTAAATTAATTCCGTTAAGACAATAGTAATTATTAAAACAAAGGGCAGATACGGTAGAGGGGTAGAGATTTTCCAGTCAAGCGGTACAATTTTGTCTTGTCTCAAAAAAACATTCACTCTGGTGTTATCCTGGCGAGATATGATATATTATCTTATATCTGATTCTGGAAGCTTTTCGTCGAAAGCTGCCTTCAAGTGTTCTAATTGGGAGCAGTAGCATGTGAGCAACGATGAGATCTTAGAGAGGTTGCAAACAAGGAGGAGGCTTATACTTAATATCAGGAAGAGGCAGCTGAAGTTTCTGTGACACAAAATAAGGAAGGAGGGCCTGGAGAATATGATACACATGAGTCGAATAGAGGGAAAGAGAGACAAGGGAAAACAATGCATGACAAACCTGGCGGACTTAAGCAAGTGGATGACAGAACGTGGTCTGGGGAGGAAGCAGAGGGAAGGAACTTGCTGAGAGCTGCAAGGGATAGAGGGAGGTGGAGAGCCATGATCGCCTACGTCCCGGCACAAAAAAAAAAGAAAGAATTGTTTTAACCAATCGTTTGGCTTTCAGCTTTCTTCAAAACTCTATACACACACAGTATTAGGCGGTATTTTGGTAACTGCAGTAAGAATCATTTACTTTGGTGTATGAGCACTTCCACGAGGTGTAATGGTTAACAATCATGTCTCGCTAGAACAATTACGACTGAGAACTGAATTCGATCATCATTAGGTTCCCCATACATTAGGCCTTGAGCCACATCTAAGCTTCGCATAGAAAATCACCACTTTCTTTGTTGTAAGGAATATTTTCGTATATTTGGGTCAGAGATTATCTTGAGTTAAGTTATGAGCCATCCCCACTCAAGACGTAGACGATCGTAGAGAGCCATGATCGCTCACTTCCCGAGGGGACAAGGTACATAAAAAGATAGGTTAATTTTCAGATAAGATCCATTCCTTAATTTCACCAGATCAAACATTCACAACTAGCACGCGCCATGCTACTTCCATGGATGTGTATCACCCTCATTTCCTCCGTAAGAAGAACGTTCCCATTTAGATAGATTTTTTTTCCAAGAACTGCTATTCTGTGTTTTCAGACTCCCACGTGAATGCTTCCCTGAACGCTACAATCCTAATCCATTTTTCTCTACCGTCATAACAGCTTGACAAGCTGTTATTAAGTTAGAGAAATGTTATGTGCCGTGCTCCCTCAGGACGTAGATGATCGTAGAGAGCCATGATCCTAAGGGGACCTGGTACATAAATAGAGAGGTTAAAAGTATGACAGAAGAAGACCAGCTTCCATCCCCTCCCACAGCCGTTAAGCCGTGTGCCATATTTGCACATATTAAATACAAAAAAGATTCAGTATTACAATACAATGAAAAGCGATCTTATTTAAAACTAACTGATCCTACTGCCATCTGATGAGCAAAAAAAGAAAGAATCATATTTAGTTACACAATAGTTAGGAATCTTTTGTCAAGGTAGCATTAGAGGATTTTTTTTTTTTTGACAGATGAATTGTATTCAAAAACGTGCCGTATTCATTGAAAACATTTAGTAAATTCGAGTTATATAGTTACGGCAAGAATAACTGAATTTTAGAAAGAAAAACGTTATGCACTGCACCTGTGAATTTTTCCCTAGCAATTCTTCCTCTTCTTCTTCTTCTTCTTCTTCTCCTCACCCTTTTTCTTTTTTATTCATCTTCTCTCCTTCCTCATTCTTCGCTTTCTCCTCCTCCTCCTTCGTCTTCTTCTCCTAGTCCTTCTCCTCCTCCTCCTCCTCCTCCTACTCCTTCATTCTTCTCCTCTTCCTCCTTATTTTTCTTCTTCTTCTCCTCCTTTTTCTTCTACACTTCCTGCTTCTTCCTCCTCCTCCTCCTCATTCTTCTTCTTCACCTCTTCCTCCTCCTCCTCATTCTTCTTCTTCACCTCTTCCTCCTCCCCCTCATTCTTCATCTTCACCTCTTCCTCCTCCTCCTTCTCCTACTCTTTCTTCTCCTTCTTCTTCTTCTTCTTCTTCTTCACCTCTTCCTCCTCCTCCTTCTCCTACTCTTTCTTCTCCTTTTTCTTCTTCTTGTTCTTGTTCTTGTTCTTCTTCTTCTACTTGTTTTCTCCTCCTCTTCCTCTTCCTCCTTCTTCTTCTTCTCATCTTCCTCCTTTTTCTTCTCCTCATCCTCCTTCTTCTTCTCCTCTTCTTCCTCATTCTTCTTCTCCTCCTCCTCCTCCTCCTCCTTCTTATTCTTCTATGTGCCTAATCGTTTCAGGATATTGGCGATTATGGCATTCCACAAATTTCTGTTTCTTGTAGTCTTTAGCAGGGTTTCTCCGTCAAACCTCCCACAACTCGGTTCCACCATCCATTCACACAAGCTCGTCAGGTAGATGACTCGCTGCCATCCCCTGTCTCTCTTGCCCTCGATAAAATTTGTGAGGGTTAAGTTTTCCAAGACCTACTTCTTTATTTTATGTCCAAGGAATTCCAGCGGCCTCTCCCTGATTCTAAGTATAAATCTTCTTTCCTTTAAGACTGCTTCCTTGCTTACTCTCTCCGTCCATGGAATTTTCAGTATCCTTCTATAGAACCACATTTTGGTTGCCGCCAGTTTTCTCTCCATCTGTAGTAAGATTGTTCAACATTCACTGCCATATAAGAGGATAGATATCACATAGCAATCCAGAACTGATTTCTTTGTTTCTAAAGATTTTTTTTTTCTGTTTCTTTGTACTTTGTTTATCTTTTGGAATTCCTCTTTCGTTTATCCAATGCGCGCTGGGATTTCAGTGTTGCATTTTCCATCCTCTGTTAAAAACATTTCACAAATATTTAAACTTCTGTATTTGTTTGATGTTGCGGGCTTTTTATCTTGCTGATAACATTTTTGTCTTCTTGCAGTTGATGGCTTGCTCGTTTTTATCGCTTTCCTTTGCTACTGGAATAAAAAAAATATGCGAACGCTACGCAGAAAAAAACCCTTTTGTAGATCTCGCGTTCGTCAGTCTCTCCAGGAAGCGAGAAACGCCAATACAAAAAGAAAATAGATGATCCTTATTTTCATATATGGGTTTCTAACAGGAGCCCCTTGTTACAAAGCCCGAAGATTTACCGGATCAGGTGATGCGCCGTGGTAGTCAGTCTTTACAAATATGTGGGTCAACGAGGGGCCACTTATTTTATAACAGAAAGAGACGCTGCAGAAAAAGGGGCCTTGTAAGAAAGATTAGTCAGTCACTCTGACCAGGTATCTTGATTTCAGCCACTTTCTCACCGACGCGACGTGGCTTCCCTCTGTCATTTCTCCAAATATTTCCATGACAACCGCTCTAGTGAGCTTTTTTTACCTAGTGTTCCGACTTCGTAAATTTAAGCGTACTACTAGATTGGCAATTAGGTCTCACTAGCTAGATGCAATCGCCACTTAGACTTAGTTTCTTTTCTCGCACATCCCACCTGTGGAAATACCTTCCGATGTATTGCTTGCCTGATGACTACAATTTTCTAAGATTTAAGTGCAATGTCAATCGCCATCTTCTGTTTTCTTGAACCCTGTTCCTTTATTGTCCTTCCCTCAATCCTCTCCATTCTCAGTCATCTCATTCTTTTTCACTTTCACTCCCTGTAATCTCTTGTGTTCTAGTGGCATTATCGCATTACTTGGGATGAAATGATATATATATTATATATAACATACAATAAGAATTAAGATTACTTCAAGATAATGACCATTTCAGCCACAAATTAAAAATAATTTGCAGGATTTTCAAACCGATCAGATGCATAACAAGAAATAAAATGAAAATGAGTTTCATTTTATTTCTTCTTAACCCTCTGATGGGTTGGAAAATCCTGGAAATTATTTTTAATTTGTAATAAATGGTTGGAAAGTATCTTGGAATTTTTTTATTGATGCAATTATATGCTTTATTTGAATAAAATATTGAGCTCTCTATGTGAATCAGTTTTGATATTTTATTAATAGAATTCACTTGGATTATATACCAACGGATTACATATATATATATATATATATATATATATATATATATATATATATATATATATATATATATATATATAAATAAATAAAAAAGAAAAACAGTAAGATATAAAATCCGGTGTTCTTATAGATATTTTTATTTTTTACAAAATAGTGCTCAATGTAAATTTACAGAGATTAATATTATAAATTAATTGATTTAAAATATATTTTTTTCGCTACAAAATTCCAACCATGTTTCAAAATAGAAAAAAAACCCCAATTTAATTTTGCAATTAAATTAAAAGCATTTAAAAATTCGCTTGAAGATGAAATGGAACAATGCTTTTAATTTAATTGCAAAATTAAATTCGGGGTTTTAGCTTTTTTTTGAAACATGGTTGGAACTGTGTAAAAAAAAAAAATATATTTTAAATCAATTAATTTATAATATATATATATATATATATATATATATATAATATTTTGAATTTACGACGTTAACACATAACACATCCATAGATATGCAATCCCTGAAGATGCTCTCAGATTAGATTGAAAGTACTTTGGAAAATCTATGTGCGTGTGTGTGTAACGAATGCACGGCCGCAATTTTCGACGGATTTGCACGAAAATTTACATGCACATGCACATGCTCACGTTTGCAGGAAGGCCAAGACCAACTTTGCATTTCCCAACTCCCATCAATAGTGGAAATAATCGATTTTTTCATGCTTCTACGGCAGTTTTCATGTACTTTGCAGCCATTTTCGACTGGCCAGAGTGAGAGCCTATAGCTGGCTGCCACGAATAGACAGGAAGATTCTATTGGCCAGCGTGAGAGCCAACAGCTGACTGACACGAATGTTAACTAGCATGCTAACATGTAAAACAATCGATAGCTACATTTGTCACAAGTGAGAAAAATTTAAATCTGCATAGCACTTTACTCATTCGCTTGCTTAAACCCAACGTTGATTTTGATTCCGCAGAACTGGATTGAGTGTGAAAAAGTATTTGTTGTTAACATTCTTTTTTCATTCGGTTTTTCCAGTTACGAGTCCTTTTTTAAAGCAGATCATTTTGTGTTCATTTTGTTTAGTTCTTTTTTTCGTAACAGATTTAATGTTTAGTATAGAGCTTAGAAAAAATTCGCAGTGTGAGATAGGCAAGAAGTAAGGCATGTAGCAACATCAGCACGGAAAAGTGCACTCCTTTAAAGGCAAGAAAAGGCAAAAATATTTTAAGTCTCGTGATATCGATTGCTGTATGAGTCGTACGATTTTTGAATCAAGCACGGGTAACGCCGGGCCATGCTGTTAGTAAAAATTATTTAAAAAATAATTTTGGAATTTTTCATGATTAATTTTCTACAGCCACCAAAAAATTAATTAATGGACTTGAAATTATTTAAACTAAAATAAATAGACATAATACGTCTAAATTATTTAAACAAACACGCTTGAATGAAAATATGCTGCCTAAATATACATATATATATATATATATGTGGGGGGGGGTGATGAAACAACTACGTGGCTTTCAATGAAGGAAGAAACTCCGTCTGAATGATCAAATAACCAGAGATTCTTTCATTTAGGTTCTCCAAATATATATGATTCCTGTATCTGTCTTATGCCAGTTTTAATTGGCCTTATACCTTCTCTCTTGCCACACATTGCTTGGCACCACGAAAATCAGTTACAGCGCTTTATCTTGTTGAATACACGCATAATTGTTTCACGTGTAATTACATTTAACACGCACTTCGGCTTCGATAAAAGGCAATTATTTAGAAGATTGTTTTATAGAAGTATACACTGGAAGAAAGATATGGTAGACAAGATGGAGAGGCGTGTTCAAATCATGCCCGAAATATAAACTAATTGAAACGACATTCCGTTGAAAATTTTAACGATTTCAAAATAAATGACTTAAACATTTATTTAGTTCATTTACAATAAATAACAATGGAAATGGTTTATCCCGTAAATAAGCTTTTCTCAAAATAATAATAAAATGAATTGTCAAGGCATAAAACATCTGAAGAAGGTCTGAGAGTATAAATCTCGAAACGTTGGGAAAAAAGCATTAAAGATGAGATATTTAGATGGAGGCTCGTTTAGATTACTGTAGTCATGTGAGTTTTATTTTTTTTATTTTATTTTATATTCCAAAGTTAATATTTATGTGGAGATCCGTTTAGATTAATCATGAAACCCCAAACAAAACTCGATACAAAAAATCAACCATCTCAGAATAAATGACTTCAACATTCTTTTGCAAAACACCCGAATGGAAATGGTTTATGATGCGAATACAGATTTCTCAAAATAAGAACAAAAGCTAAATGCGTGTCTGTCTATATTTCTGAGATGAGGTATTATGTACACTATTTACATTATTCGGACTATTATCCTCATCTTTGTCGTCATATTTATTACAACGTTTCGGCCGTTATACGCTCCGGCCTTCTTCAGGTGGTTGGAATGTCGAACTGGGGTAGACTGTTCAAGTTCCACGTTTAATGGGTGTCATTTATCAGTTATCTCCTGTTAATTCCCCTCTTTAAGTTCTCCACTGCCTTAACCGGGTATTGAACTCACACTCTTTGGGTCCTGTCACTGGATCTAACCAACGCCTTTATACACTGTACCATGTGTCCTTGATGTATAAATTGTGTATGAATTTCTGGGTATTATAAACCTAATGTCTCAGCAACCATTTTTTACAAATGCTCATATTGCAATTTTTGCTATTATCAATTCATGTTTTTACCACAGCTCATATTGCATTTGTTGTTGTTGTTATTATCGCTTTTCTCTGGCACTCCTCATTACTGGTTCCTATATTGTATTCATTTCTATGCTTAGTCAGCTCAGGAGATTTTTGTGGCCTAGCATATGTGCTGATTCCTTAAGTTTACGAATTTTCCAGTGGTGTTCTTTGTCTATGATCTCAACCTGATCCCACAGAGGGCGGTGATCTCCCTTTTCTCTCCATATGTGATCAGCCACGCCTGATTTTTCCACTTCCCCACGTGTTACAGTTTTCTGGTGTTATTGAAGCCTTACCTTAAGGGGGCGGCCTGTCTACACTTTATATTTCTTCCCGCAACTGCACGGGATGGCGTACACACAGTCTTTAGTCATGCTCTCCTGTATGGGGAGTCTTACTCGGGAGAGATATCTGCGAAGTGTCATCCAGCTTTTGAAGGATGTCCTGTTATATGGACCGCAGATCCTTTGTATTTTCTTTGATAACCCCTTCACATAAGGCAGACAGACTCTTTTCTGAGTGTTGTTGTCCTCCTCTTGTACCCGCCTATCCCAGTTTGTTTTTTTTTTTGGGGGGGGATTGCCATGTACCCAGGGTAGTTGTTACGTTGTAGGGTACTACTTATACTGACAAATTCTTTATCTAATGTCTTTGGGTTGCCACTAAGCAGCGGACGTTCCCTTTTTTACGCTGTATGGATGGTTGGAATAATGTAAAAAGCTAAATGAGATAAATAAAGATAATAAAACGAACTATGGTTGTAACAGCATTAGATATCTGAAGAAGGCCTGAGGGCACAAACACCGAAACGTTGGAGTGAACTACAACAGAAAAGGGTTAATTATTTAGTTTGGAGCCCCATACACGTTTACCGTGAATTAAGATAATAAAACTACCTAAAATTGTAACGGCTTTAGGCTACCAGATCATTATGGGAATCACCAGTTTATAGCAGACTTGGCTTGTTGAAGAACCCATGTTTTCTTGTGTTGTAAAGATATATATATATATATATATATATATATATATATGAAGAAACATAGTTTGAAGGTGTGCTAATAAAGTGGGATAAAGTGCTCAATATCAGAGATAGAGCGTATGTAAATATACATTGCGTCTAGCATGAAACAGTCTGTCGCCTCTGAGTGTTGACTTCTATGTTCACTTTTATGTTTATTTATATATATATATATATGTGTGTGTGTGTGTGTGTGTGTGTGTGTGTGCGTGCATGCGTGTGTAGGCAATATTTATTCAAAAATTATTTTTGTAGTGATGTTATAACATGAAATGTTATAATTTTGAATAAATATTATTTGCTCTGCTCTGTATTGAGCACTCTTTTAAGAATAGTGTTTTTGGTTATTGGAATTTTATTCTGTCTGCACCAATCCTATACTTGTATATATATATATATATATATATATATTGATGGAATAGGTTGCAGCATAAATGTTACTGTAGTCGTGTGAGTTCGTTTTTCGAATGGGAAATAGTGTAGTGGTAGTAATACGTTTTATTCATTACAATAAGTGGTTCGGGAAATATGAAGCACCTCGGAGCGGAAACGAGACTAGTCCTCTCGCTACAGCATCCTGTCATTGAAGAGAGAAATGGTTTGTGTCCTTTCGTTTTATGCGGTTTTATACGCCCCCACCGAGCGACCATTAGGAAAAGTCTCTTGGAAGATAAGGTGGAATTATCTTACAATTGTCAGGAGAGATTTTACTTCACATAGTGGTTCAGCTGCCTAAAAAAAATGATGTAAAATAAATAACAAATATGGCGCTCACCGAACAGAAGTTGACAAATAAGTTTAACAGCTAAATTTGGATTTCTGCCGATCGTTAAAGACGTGGAAGCGCTCGTATTTAAAACACTACAAGGATAAGTATCCTTTGTTCAAAAGAGATGTTCGTTTGGCTTTTATCTGGAGAATTTTTTCTTTATTTCCAATGTCCGCTGTTTACTCGTTGCTATTGATCGACCGAGTGGCGATAAGAAAACAACAAAGAAAAATGAAGATGGAACGTATAGAATTCGTTTCTGTTCAGCCAAAAATTCCAATGTATATAATTACTGACCGGTAACGCCCGACGTAATTATTCTTATTCGGAAATTTCACTCTACATAATTACAATTCAATAATATTGAATGAAATCCAAAGTTAATATTTATGTGGAGACCCGTTAAGATTAACCGTGAAACCCCAAACAAAATTCAGTACAAAAAAAATCAACATCAGGAAACGTTACATGTATTGTTACTACGTCATTCAATGACCAAAGAGATAAAAAAAAGCGACAGAGGGTTTGAGCCCAGTAGCGTAGCTAAAGCGGATGACACTTTTAGCGGATCGGGGGAAGCACTTAATCCTGCTGTATAAGCCAATAGAATGTTGTCGTTTTCAGTTGACAAATAAAGATGGTCCTAATCGTTTATAATTTTTCCCTATATTATGATCTTGCTTTTAGCTTTACTGCTGTTGCGGGAGTATGCTGGTCGAGTGTGTAGGTGGAAAATACGTGTGTCCTGGTATATTTATCCCACAACAAAAAATGGCGGAATCGGAATCTGAGCCTGGTGATAAAGGGATAATATAACAACAAAACTATATGTATATATGCAGCTGCAGTGTTCTTATCTACGTGCGACATATATCTGAAACCTAGAGAGAGAAAAAAACTGAAAGAAAATGAGGACAGAATGTCACTTCCTATTTATAAGCTTAAGAAGCGTCTCCTAGCGACAGTTTTTCTAGGAAAGTATGTGGGGTAACTCCATACTGTTACATTTAATGTTTAAGTATGTTTTGTGTGTTTTTAAAGCATATTAGTATATTAGAGTATGTGAAAGTAATATTATAATGGTAGTTACTAGTTAATATATATATATGTATATTAACTAGTTTGTATACCATTATAATATTACTTATTGTTTATGTTATATATATATATATATATATATATTATGAAATGGACAAAGTCCGACAATTATTTTAAGACATTTTTATGTTTATACATTCTTTTTATAGATACAAGTATTTAAGTCAATGCTCTTTTTATAATAAACAGTATTAAACAACATTTACCGGCCTGAATATCCGAGAAATTTTCACAGAAAATATTCGTCCTCCGACAGGATTCGAACCTGTATCCTATACGGAACCGTCATTTAGCTTGACATGCATTTAACCGATTTGGCTACAGAGGCGCGTTCGGTTAGCAAGGTCGAATTTACTGTCTTTAAACTTCAATCTTCCATGAATCTCTCACGTATAGTCATATCTGCTCAATGTAAACAAATGACGTCACACATCATGAATCCTGTCGGAGAACGAATATTTTCTGTGAAAATTTCTCGGACATTCATCGAACAACGATGTATTGAATTTCCAGCACTCAGCTTATCTAAGTTTAGACGAACCTGGACAGGCCTATGGTCCGAGTAAACTATGGAATGAAGACTTGGACAGCCTAAGAGCCTTAATTTGTCTTTCCTAAGACTTGGTCAATGTAGCTTGTACACAACACCAAAGCCGAGCTGCCCCTATTAGTCCAAGTCCCCATTACCTCCTGGGAAAGCTTATTCCTGAACTTATCGACAAGATCTTGTCTGTCGATAAAGTCTCGAAATGGTTTTACATCCTGGTTGTTAGTACTCAATCTAGTCCCGTGCAATCTCTATCAGGATTGAGGACGGCAAAAAATTACCCAATATGATGTCCTCAGAAACGGGTCGATTCGTTGAAAAAAGGCGATGAAACGAAACGCCTGATCTTTTATGATTGCATCCACGACACAAAGCCTACCCGCCGGATCCGCGAAGAGAAGCATACACATAGACTTCAAAGAACGGCTTAGCAGCCCACACACAGCGAAAACTACCATCATAATACGCTGAGATGAGGTCAAACCCCCTCGACAGTATAACATCATGGTTGCCAGAACGGAAAACGAGTTTCTTGTAAAGCGCATATATTCACTCCCAAGCGCTGAAGGTCTCTATCGAGTCTCGCCTTTCGAGACTCTGATCTCAGCACCAGGACATTTAAACTAGCTTAAAAGAGTGACATTGTCAAAATGTCTAGGGTTGGTCCTCTGCCTAAAACATTGACCACAGGCCCATTTCATTTTTAATGTGACTGTCAATCGCGAGACCCCCAATATCTCAGGGAAAAGTTATTTTAAGTGCTCTATATAGGGAGGGGTGATAAAACTGAGATTCTCCCTGAGCAGAATTGTTTAAGTTAATTTGTATCCTCATTTTCCACAATTGCCAATGGAGGCAATTTAAGTCAAAGCATTTAACGGTCTTTTCTACCATCCCCCAAGTCTGCCGGGGTCCCGAGCCAGTCCGGATGACGGTAAGGACACGCTTGACAACTGGAAAATTCTGCAGCACATCGACGTCTTTGTCAACAAACTTCTGAATTGACAGCAAGTATTTCAGGGCCTTTATGCAGTTACCATACTGCTTCGCTCTCTCGATTTGACCCGGAGACACACGGCAGATATCTTTCCCGATATTATATGGCAATTTTGCTTTCCTTCTTTTCTCCTTTGTTTCCACTGGTGGGCTTCTTTGCTTCTTTCGAGTGCTTTCTTCTTGTGGTGTTGGAAACTGCAGAAAGGTTGGATAACCCTTTTAATGAGGACATCTTCAAAGGGGTTGGGATTAGTGACCTAGTCACTGAAAGAGTCAGACATTTTCTTGTGTGATAAGGAAGACGGTACAGAGGCTGAGGGGCGTGGTACTTTCACTGGCCCAGGCTGATTTACTTGGGGGGGCATTTTAAGAGGGGTTAGGGTCAGTGACCTAGTCACTGGAGGAGGGGATGACCTTTTCTTGGGAAGTTGGGACAGAGGCTGAAGAACACGACACTCCCATTGGCCTCTTTCCTTTTTTTTTCAAACTTATATTGAGTCGTATTTCAACTCTTTTTTTGGCGTAACTAGCCGGGGTCTCACCCTTTGGAATGGGACTATTTGTGCATATGTCCTTGGGGCTTCAGGGGAGGCTGACATCCCCCAGATTGGAGTTTCCCTCGCAATCCAACCACGGCCAGCTATTCCAGTGGATCATTCGCCTTCGTTGTTACAGGGAATGTGGGCTCTGGAAGAGATCCAACCGGGGCCTTTTGACCACCGGTGCCAGCCACAGGCAGCGCGGAACATGTAGTATCAGCTCGAGAGGGATTTGGGTTAGATTTATGCGGACCAAAAGACGCCATTTTCTCTGAGGTTTAAGCCCCAAGGAAATCAGTGATTTCATCACTGTGCCTTTTGTGCACCGAGAAATTTACGTTACGTCCAAAGCTTGCCACACTGTAATAAAACAACATGATGGTAAGTGGTAAGACATTTTCGTTGTGCTTTTGTTCGACTATTTATATATACAGGTCAGGGATGCATTGTGGGTAGTCTATTGTATTATTCTAACTGTTCTTTTGGTGGTCGGAAACGGTTATATTTCGAATTATTTTAGCGACTATTAAGTGGGAATAATTGTGGATCCGGATGCAGTTTTTTGGCTATCTATACAACTGTTTCTTAACTTTTTATTTATTACTAATTATTTTATTGTTGGTTGTTATTATTGCGTTTACATGTGCTTGCGTGCGTTCGTAGTTTCCTAATTTGTTTATTTACTTATTTATTGGTTTGTATTAATTTATTTTACATATTTTTGTCTATTTATTTTAGCTTTTATTTTTGTTTATTCTTGTTCGTTTTCGATATTTAAGTAACATAGTAAAAATTTGTTTTTGTGCCTGCATATTGAGATGAGTTCTGATCGTTTATTTAGCAGTTTGTGTTAATCTGGGAAGGTAATTATAGCTATTTTTCTCCAGGCAGAGTTTACAGTTTTTGGATTGATTTTTGTAGACCGATGTTCTTTTTTCTTATTTTCCATGATACTTTTGGCGTGATTTGATTTTTTTTTAATCTCCTAGATATGTTTAGAAAGTATTGTTCTGTTCGCGTAAAGGATGTTTTGTGCGCGTAATTTCTTTGTTTTCAGGTCCTTCAGCTACTCCTACGTTTATTTTTTTCTTCGTTTTCTGTTGATTTTACAGCGGCTTGGTATATAACATTGTTCTGTAAGCAATTACCGTTTACGGGACATTCGTTCTTTATTATGGTTTAATTTGTCAGGTGGTTTGTTGTTTGTTTTTCTGTTGGGCATTTTTATTATTTGCGTCATGTTCTCTGTGCTGATTTTTACTGTTTTGTGGGTTATCTTGTGGAGAACGCTTAATGCGGGGAAGTGTCTGTATATGAGTTTAATGAATATTTTTCCTACGTTTGTTTTTACATTTTTGTTGTACGGCGGGTTGAATCATATGATGTTTCTCTTTCTGATAGCTTTTTTGTGTGGTGTGTATGTGGGTGTTGCCGGGAATCCACTATTTTAGGACTATTACATAGTCGAATCCTATATTTTGAATATCTTTATTACTGTTTTTTTTTCTAGTTTTGTCTGTGTTTTGTTTGTTACAGTTTCTTAAGATTATGAGACCGTCATCCCTGTAGAGTCTGATAAAACCGGCAATCTCTACCTTTTTAATGTTGATGAATACCGCAAGGTTATCTGCAAAGAGGTCAATATAACATATAAAAAGGGCACAGCTGAATGGGAAAATAATATTAATGACCAGTCAAAAATAATAATCGGTGTTATGGTCCGGTTCCTTGTACTACGGTGATAGTCCAAGGTAGAACCAATGAAGAAGAACTCGAACACGGATATGGAATAACACAGATATATTACGAACAGGAATATATACAGAGAAGTAGAAAGTGTTAGTATGAACAATCAGGTTTAGTAGTAATTGTCTGAACGCGACTCTGTTTCGGACTGCCTCTGACTCGACTGACTGACTCGCTCGCTCTGACTGACTGACAGACTCCTGACGGACCTCACTCCAGACTTCAGACTGAACGGTATTTAGTCACCCCACCACGAGGGCAACATGTGGCACAAGGCCGGTTTAACGTGGGATCTCCGAGCCCGTGGGCTCGGCCAAAAATATGCCCTTTGAACGCATATAAACGGGTTCAGGGTCGATTTAATCGCCAAAAGAGACTCCGCCCTTCGGCGTAGCCTCGTTCGGGTTCCTCCCCGCCCGAAGGCAGAGAGTTCAACCGATCAGCCAGTCAGCCGGTCGCCCGACTTCGGACGGAACTCCCTGCTTCCTCTTGAGGCGCAGTATTTATTACGTATGGAATAGTCCATTATGTTATTATGGATAAGGTTCCATAACAATCGGCAAACTCAAAATCGACGATAGAGTGCAGGAACTACACAAGCAACAGGCCTTCATCACTGTTAAGAACCATAAGGATAATTTCCAAAAACAACATAAGGAAGATCAGAAACGCTATAATCGAACGAGCCTGCATGCATGCTAGGATCGCTACAAATGAAGGAAGCAAAAGATACCATCAAGCAAATAAAAACAAAAAACGAATGCACCTTTATGCAACTCGACATCTCCAATTTCTACCCGTCGATCACAGAAGACCTACTAATGGCGGCTATAAACCTGGACAAAAAGTATTATACCATCACTGACGAGGAGATTAACATCATCAAATAAGCCCAGAAACCCATCTTATTTCACGATGGTTTCATGTGGACCAAAAAAGACAGCTTCTCCAGGAGAATGGGAGCATTTGGTTCTGCGGAAGCTTGTGAATTGGTTGGTATATTACTACTGTGGAAATTTGGATATACTTTTGATAGCAACAGCACTAGTCTGTAAAATGATGACGTAATACCAACCCACAAAATACAAGTTATTAAATTTTTCAAGTAGCATGGCCTAAATATCACCACTAACACCAATGCTAAGGGGATTAAGTTTCTGAACGCCACTTTCAACCTATCCAAATCAATATACAAACCTTTCACTAAAGAACTTTATAATTATAAATACATTAGCAAAAGAATCCCCCGGAAATTTGAATTTTTGTACAAATCAGTGCGGCCTAGGCTCTCTACTAACTCTAGATTACTAGAGTTAGTAGAGAGCCTAGGCCGCACTGATTTATTTTCGATAAATATAAACCTAAACATGTAGATGCAGTAATAAAAAGCGAACACAAATTCTAGAATACCTCGATAATAATAAGACTGAAAATAGAACGTATAAACACAGAAAATGCAACATTGACCCACCATTTAACAGTAATGTCAAAAGCAGCATATAGGTTAATTAATCCACAAGCATCTCAACAATACTCCATTGCGCAACAAGGTTTTCAACAAGAACAACATTAAAATTAGCTACAGATGTACTAAAAAAAACATGGGCAATATATAACACAGCATAATAATTTAATGTTAAACAAATATTTAGAAAACTTCAATAGTAATGATAGTACTGACAAAAATTGTAATTACCGAAAAGATAATGGCTGCCCACTTAATTCTAAATGTATGAATAAAGGTGTTATTTGCAAAGCTAGCATTGAGCATAATGGCGAGACTAAATTTTATTTTGGTTTCACTGCTAACCTCTGGAAAACCCGAAAGTACCATCATAAAATGATGTTTTGCCAAAAAGCAAATTTCAAATGCCACGGCACTCTCTAATTTTTTCTGGGAAATCAAGACACATTACTACACACCTGTAGTAAATTGGGATCTCGTCGCTATAACAAAATCTTTTAACCTCAACAAGAATAAATGTACTCTGTGCCTACTAGAAAAACGAACAATTCTCAAACACATCGATAATCATAATCTGCTCAAAAGGCGAAAGGAGCTTATGATTACTTGCAGCCATAGAAGGAAACCTCTTATCAAATATTTCGGATCTGGCTAAAGCAATTATCCTTTCATCTCTGCAATACCCTCTAATGACC
The DNA here is from genome assembly GCA_903632075.3 of Acanthosepion pharaonis. NCBI lineage: Eukaryota > Metazoa > Mollusca > Cephalopoda > Sepiida > Sepiidae > Acanthosepion > Acanthosepion pharaonis. The sequence continues at coordinate 244,106 of CAHIKZ030000994.1, read as the reverse complement.
TACCTCTAATATTTATTATTCTTTTTTGCATTGCCAGTTACCTCCCTTACACTATCCTATCGTTTAACGGTTTTTAACCTAGTCTTTCTTTCTTTTTATTTCGTTTTAGTATTATTATTATTGTTGTTTATTTTTTCTTTTCTTTACCCTATATTCTTTTTTGTCTACCTACGATTTTTATTTGGTAACTACCAACTTTTTTTAGTTCATATTGCAATAATCTTATCCGTTGACTCAATACACATTAACGAATCAATATCCCTAATAAACTTACTATTTATAACTTAATTTATTTTTTGATATCCTCCTACCAATTCTCTATATTTTGAATATATACCCTAATACTATAGTTTATTTATAATAATTATATTTATAATAATCTTGAATTTTGAATCCACACACAATGTAATATTGCTCCCATGAGACCCAGAAACCAACCATATTGAACAGATCGTAACTATTTATACCTGATGATTGGCAAAGCTATGAAACTCTGAACCGTAATGTGAACGTAGGTATATGCGCAATTTTTAATATATACTTTATAGCTCTGTTTTACTACATTGAGCACTGTTTTGTCTACACTACAGATTAAATAAATAGTTATTTGCTATGTGTACGTAATCACTCATATATATAGTTGATCGTATCTGTTTATTTAGATCATCTGTACATTATATATATATATATAAATATATATATATTTAAAGATATTTTTTTCGATCATATATATATATATATATAAATGTTCGGAAAAATTAAATTTCTTGAACCTAATTTAATTTCTAATGTTGAAAGCTAATCGAATTCGGAATTCACTCACTCGCACGTCGCTTATTCAATGTTTTGTATAAAACTCTTTTAAATACAGATTGTTATTCAATTTTGATGCAACATTAACTGAGATACTTAAAAAGATACATGGTACTTGATTTGGTTCTTTAATCACTACAGATTCTATTCGTACTTGTTTTATTAAATAATTTATACGAGAAAGTTTTTTTTTTTTTTAATATAGGAAAAGAAAATGACAAAAAATACCAAGGTGGACCTCGATGGAATAACGTCATTATGACTTCAGGCTTTCGTTCCATGTTTTGTTGATGCGCAGTGTTTGTCTGTCTCTATTGGACTATACAATTTTACTAGCCTTTTCATTTCACTGAAGCATATGCGGTATTGTGGTATAAGTTGGGTTGAAGGGTGGTGGAGGAGTTCTTGTGTTGATATAGTAAATTTTAATGAATGAATGCGTCACGAATCATAATAGCTAGGTTTGGGATAGTCAGTGTTGACTATCCTCATTCAACTCCCTTTCGGCCTTGTACCAAAATTGTAATTATACTACAATAAATAATAACTTCACTTAAGCATTCTTTAAACACACGAGAGCGTTATCTCTCTCTTTCTCTCTCTCTCTCTCTCTCTCTCTCTCTCTTTATATATATATATATATATATATATATATATATATATCAACTTCCTCACAAGGCCAAATTTTAACAAGGGGCGTTCCAAGCCCATAGGCTCGGGCAAAAATTGCCCGTAGACCCCGTATACACGGGGTCAGGTTTGTCTGCCACCCCAAACGAATCTTTGCCCTTCAACATAGCCTCGTCTGGGCTCCTCTCCGACCGGAGGCACAGAGTTCGACAAGAGGAAGAGAAAACTTCCTTCTCGTTATCTCTCTCTTTCTCCCTTTCTTTCTTTCTTTCTTTCTTTCTGTCTGTCTGTCTTTTTTATTACTGTAACCAAATAACGTCTCTGATATTTTATTCGTCTTTCTTTGCGTTCAAAACGGAATCGTCCATTATTAATAAGGTATTGGCAGGACGTACATGCTAACTTGCAAAGGAACGAAGTAACACTCGGAATTATATGATGTTTGTTCATTGACTTCTGATTTTTGGAGATGGCTGAGGTAGACAATTTTTCAGCACCTTCTCGAAGATATTTATTAATCTTTCTCTATTTATAAAGCTTCTCTTTTTTGTGAACAAATGTTGCTAAGTGAAAGCCAGACAGACAGAAGAAAGATGGCCGCATTCCACAGTAAGTAGCAGTTAGTCAATAAACTTAGCACTTAGCTTTCAAACATCAGCAGCCGATGTAAAAACCAATTTGAAACTATTCCAAGTCTGAAGAATTGCATCAAAAGCTTCTTTCATCATTTTTCAGAGGCAAAATGCAAACTTTTGAAAAAAAAAAAAGGAAAATAAATGTATAGATATTTATATATCTGTGTCTTTTAAGTTGAAGTGTTGATATACATTTTTATTCTTTTTGTTGTTGTTTATCTTGTTGGATATCAATAACTCTGAAAACTATCAGTTTATAAATTCACAAAACCATATATATGTGTGCAAATCAATAAGGCCATAGCATAAGAAAAAAAAAGACGAAACACTCATTTTTCCATGTACTCTACTTCTTTCTCATTGCGCCTAGCAAAAAAAAAGTTTATATTAATATAGATCGTGCATTATACAGTGAAAATCTCAGATCAAAATTTAAAATTCAAAATAATAATTCTACGCCTAGCTATTAAGTTATTAATCTATCGTGTATACACACACACACACACATATATATATATATATATACATTTGTATATATATATATATATATATATATATATATATATATATATATATATATTGTAAAACATCTAATCCATTGTACAATTAATAAAAAAACAAGGATCCCGTCGTCCATCGAGTGGTCAGTAAGTTAATGTCTTCTTAATCTATTAGTGAAGTGAATTCGCCATTAATTACATTAACTTTATCGATTTATACTTTGAATGACTATTTTACAATATTAATTAAGCTGTATTATTTATTAATTTGAATATATATATATATGTGTGTGTGTGTGTGTGAATAAAGACAAAACGAAAATCTTATTCATATTGTTAATTTACAGATATATTGTATATATATATATATATATATATATATATATATATATATATATATATATATATATATATATAATTATTTAAAAAATATGATTCCATCGCTACATAAGAGTTCTCGTGTTTCAAAACAAGAGCCGAAAACTTCAATATAATTATTTAAATTAAATTGAATTAAAGTACCGAGCTCTGTTCCATCTTCAAGCGAAACTTTTTTTGGAATAACTCAAATTATGTTATTCCAAAAACAATATAATTCAAATAATTATATTGAAGATTTCGGCTCTTGTTTTGAAACACGAGAACTCTTATGTAGCGATGGAATCATATTCGTAAATAAATAATTATATTTCGACTCTACTTTTGTATCAAGCACAGTTTTTTTTAAATAATTACAAAAATACTAAAGAACTTTGGATTATTTACCTAACGAGTTCTTTCCTATTTTCTATATATTTTCACACACACACACACACACACACACATATATATATATATATATATATATATATATATATAACGTCATCCACAGACAGACTGTTTCGCTGTTTCACAGCTCATCAATGTGGCTAGACATCCGGTTGCCTCTAGCTAGGATCGAAACCCGACTGAATTGGTGTCAGTCGGAGATTAAGCCGTCGATGAGTGTGATTGAAAGTTAACTATTTTATGTGTGGTGGACTCTATAGTCCAGCTATAAGTTTTACAAGACGGAAGAGTCCATCATATATAACATAGGGGGTTCCTTTTCAATTACCCTGTATATATAATTATTACTCCAAACGTTACGTTTAGTGTATACCCATATGTATGCGCTTCGTTTATTTTAAACAGTATTTATTTCTACTACCAGCCTGCCTACTAGAGAAAACATTATAATTAAAACGAGCCCTCTAGCCCATAATTACTGGACCCTCTGATATAAATACTGGTTCCTCCGAAATAAATACAAGAACTCTCCGAAACCAATACTGGGCCCTCCGAAATAAATACAGAACTATACGAAACAAATACAGGGCTCTCCAAAATAAATACAGTGTACTCCGAAATAAATACTAGCCCCTCCGAAATAAATCCTGGTACCTACGAAATAAAAACAGGGCCCTCAGAAATAAATAGAGGGCTCTCCGAAATAGATGTTGGTCTCACCGAAATAAATATAGGGCTCTCCAGTATAAATGCTTTTTAACATAAACTCAACGACGACGAGTCTCCACCAGAAATAACGTTTGAAATAATAATGCCGAATCAAAGAACTAAAATTTATTAATTCTTAATAGCTCTCTCTCTCTCTCTCTCTCTCTCTCTCTCTCTCTATCTATCTATATATATATATATATATATATATATATATATAGATAGATAGATAGATAGATAGATACACACACAATATTTTTAGGAACTCGTAAAAACGTTAGATAAACAAAACACTAGAAAGCAAGACAAACGACAAAGTAGTCGTACAAACACAGATATCAAAAAGATTGTCAATTTTGGAAAAAGACAGAAAATAAAAAAAATGAAAATATAAATCGAGATTTTGGCCTTAAATAATCAAATTTTATGACATCATTAATTATAATATACAATAAAATAACTTATACTACCTTTTTCATAGTACTAATTCCCAAACTATCAATGGATGTATGGGTGTGTGCGTATGTGTGTGCGTGAGTGTGACAAAGTGGAAAAAATACTTTTGACGCATTTTGTCCTTAAGGACTTCATCGGACTAAATTTATTGGTAGGGACTACACTTGCGCATGACAGAGTGGTGCAGAGATTTTAGAATATATAAATATATATATATATATATATATGTGTGTGTGTGTGTGTGTGTGTGTGTGTGTGTGTGTGTGTGTGTGCAAAAGGTCCAAAGGTTACGTCGGACTCGAAGTTCGGCGTTTCATGTGTACGCCATATTCGTTTGTGGTGCATTCGTTTTCTCTCGTTTGTGTCACGTTCTAGGGAACTTTTTGCCCTTCATTATGGCTCCCAAGCTTAAGGCAGACATGTGGGTGTTTATATAGGTGACTTCCGACATACGTTGAAAATCAGCTGTTATAAGTTGAAACTGGCATGGTTTCGTCTTTTCTTATTTATTCATTCGTTTCTATCATTATTAAAGTAATAATAAGTCAAAGTGGTACATTTGATAACGAACTGTTCACTCCGATATCATGTGTAAAGATATATATGGTTGTTCTTTGTCTTGGTTGACGGCTTGTGTGTTCCAGTGATCCCAAGAGCAAAGCCATCTGGAGTTCCAACTCCTATAGGGCCACCCATGGCGGTAAGGTCGAGAAGCAGGGACCAGAGTGAACGCGACCAACCCCGGAAGACCCCCAACTGCGGAATAGGCAAAGATCTACACGATTTCAGCGAACAAACCGGCGGAAGAGGGAAAACTGCTGATCATGCAAGATTATGTAATCTCTCCCATAAACTGTAACTAAGGTACGATCAGTCGTAGCATAAACCATAGAAGATTAAGTAATTTCTTGAACAAATGAAAATGTGTATGACGAGGTGTCTGCAACAGGGATTGCCCAGCCGCTCTAGTTGTCCACCATTATATATATATATATATATATATATATATATATATATATATATATATATATATAAATAAACTAAAAGAACCCAACAATGTTGTTATGACAATACTTCCGTAAAAAAAGACTAAACAAAAGAAAAAAAAGATTAAAAATAAACACTTACCTACTCAGTAAATAACTTTAATTTACTGAGTAGGTAACATCTAAACTATATATGCAGAGAAACAACGATTCACAATATCAACACTCAACGAAGGACAGCTCGTGTCGCTACTCGAGTTTCACGTTCTTCAAGCGACTAGAACTACCTACCTATATATATATATATATATATATATATATATATTGGATATATATATTGATATATATATATATTGAGATATATATATATATATATATATATATATATATATATATATATATATATATATATATATATATATATATATATATATATATATATATATATTAGCTTAAAAAGGCGGCTTATCGAGCGGCAGTTAAGCTTAGCTCCTGCGGAACGGTCTTGATTGGGCCTTCATCACAATAGGTAAGGGGGTAGATGCGATAGGCAATAATAAACTACAGAAAAACTCTAAATTGATCACTGCATTTAAGAATTACATTAAGATTTATGCTTACCTTTTAAAACTTCAATGATAATTCTTCTGACGCCACTTAATTTTATGTACGTAGGTCCTTACTTTCCTAACAAAGAATTATTTTTATTTCATGTGTGAGTTTTGTTAGATTTTGGAATTAATTTCGAACATTCCCAAATTTATTTCCAAGTTATAAAAATTTTCATCGTACAAAAAAATTGGTTGCAAAAAATCACGTAAAAAATTCGCCGAAAACAATCCTCAGTAATGAAGACTTGGGGATCCACAATTTCAGGATTGCGGGACATGGTATTTGAATCCTTTTCTTTTATACTGTTTTATACAACGCCACCCAGTGAGCATTAATAGAAGTCCCCTAACAAGGTAAGATAATGCCAATCCATTAAAATCTTTAGTAAACTTAAGCTATCCTGTGCTTCTCGTCTTTTTATGTTAAACTCTTCTATCATGTTTATCTTATGAACATTGATGAAAAAATCAAATAATGTTTTCAGCAGAATATCTTATAAATACATTTTAAGTAATTAATTGATGTTTTTAATCCAACTATATTCTTATCAATATAAATACTATATTTATTTGAAACACGTGATCTAGTAGTCATTCCTGTTTTTCAACAGCTAAATTTATGGTTTTCTTTTCATGAAAACAATACATTACAGGGTGTCCTCGACTTACGTTCCTACAGCACGGCGTAACCTGATTTTCGACGTAGGTCGGAACTCTCTTACATAAGCACCCACATAAGCACTCTCTTACATAAGCACCCACGTATCTGCGTTGTGCTTGGGAGCCATAATGAAGGGAAAAAAATTCCCCAAAAATAACACAATCCAATATGGCATACAACCGATGAAAATACAACGCCGTCTTCCTCATACAGCGCCACGTCACGACGTATTATATTATGGGAGGCGGCGTCGTAACCTCGAAACGCCGTACATCGGATCCGACGTAACCCGAGGACCTTCTGTACTTGCTTAAAAAATATTTTGCTCGCGTTTCGGGTACGAAATAAAATTAACAGATATAGACTTTCAAATGTTCCAACGAGAGACGTACATTTCTTAAATTGAACCTTGTTTTGCTTTCATAGCTTCGCGTGGCTTAATGTTAAAGAATAGTTTTCTCATATGTTGAAAAAGGAATACAGGTTAGATTCCTAATGGGGGGGGATATTTTTTAACAGGACTCGATCTCTAATACAATATACATCACTTTCAATTTTAAAAATGAAAAAGAATCAAGGCTTTATACTTGAACATGTAGCAGCATTATGCTGGAATCGGCTTTGCGCTCGATTTCGCATCAGACTAGGTGTAGATTTGATCTGAGGTTAGCCCTGGTCACCGAATGATGAATCACGTGAGAAATAATATCGGATGAACAAAAAAAAGTAAAACATTAATTGCTTAAAAAATATTTTGTTCCTATTTCGGGTACGAAAATAAAGTTTGGCGTGTATAGACTTGAAATATTTCCAACGTATATTTCTTAAATTGAAACTTACTTTGCTGTGAAATCTTCCCTTGGTTTAATAACAATACACCTGCATCCAAACGTAGGAAAGATTTTTAATAAACGCAGTTGTATAAACAATCACTCCAGAGGGGAATTTAACATTCCCTCAGGCACAGACGCGAGTGTAACGTACCAGGTTTCGAACCAGGGCTTAGGTATAGGGCCCACTGTACACTGACCGAATAAGAATAATTGAAAGTACTGGAATTAATAAAATTTAATGTTAATTATTTACACTATTTACATTGTTCGGATTATTGTCCAAGTACAGATTCTACAAATCGCTGGTAATCTCCATTCTCTTATATGGAGGTGAAACGTGGACACTATTGGCAGATACAGAGAGAAGGATCCAAGTATTTGAGAACAAATGCATGTGAAAACTCATAGGCATTTTCTATTGGGAACAAAAAAAAACAATGAGTTTGTGCAGAAATGGGTTGAAAGTTTTTGACACCAGGAACCTCCTCTCGCCAATGAAAATGGCGTGGTTTTGGACACATTACAAGGCACGACAGCTTCTGCAAGACTATCATGCAAGGCACCACTGAAGGTGGACGTAAGAGAGGACGTCAAGGCAAAAACTGGTTGGACAATGTCAAACAAATTACCAGAATTGCTGATAACTGCCGTTGGTAGACCGTCGTGGAAAAGAGTTAGTGTGGCTTCTGCATTCGGATCCGCCCTACGATCACAAAAGGGGATGATGATCATGATCATGATTATGATCCCCATCTTTATTGTTATATTCACGACGTTTCAGCTGTTGTACGTTCCAGCCTTCTTCAGATGATATACGTTGGAATTTCGAACGGAACCCTTTATTTCGTCCACCGGAGTAGATTTAATGCTAAATGTGAAAAGATTCAAGTTCCATGTATGGCATTAGTCAATACGTGTTAACATTTCAGTCGTAACCGCCATTTCATTACAACTTATACCCACTAAATATAACGTTTTAATAATAATCAATAGATAAATGTGTTGAAATATCTACGTAAGTTAAATGTATATGAAATATTTTAAAATATGAATTTGGACATAAGGTATAAAGGTGTGCAAACATTTACTAGTCTTATCTTCTTTGTGCTGTGTTTATTCAGATCATTGACGATCATGGCTCTGCACAGTTTATTTTCCTTTGTAGCTCTTAATATTTTTGTCTCTTTGTTATCACTCCTAAAACCTGTTTCGTCATCTATTTACTCAAGCTCGTTATGTAGGCCATGCGCCATTTTCCTCTGTTCCTCTTACCTTCAATATGTCTTTTGAGGATGAAATTTCCCAAACCTTCTTTCTTCATTATGTGCCCTAGAAATTTCTACTGTCGCTATCTGATGTTAAGTATAAGTGTCCTTTTTGTTTCCATTTTCTCTTAAACTTTATCGTCTATGGTATTCTCAGCTCCTTCTGTAGAACCATATTTTTGTTGCCTCAAGACTCTTCATCAGCTGTGAGGAGATTTTCCAGCATTCATTGCCATATATGAGGGCTGATATTGGGTAACATTTCAGTACACTTTTCTTTGTTTTTAACGAAATTTTCCTTTTTCTTAATAGTTTTCTTAGTTTTTGAGAGGCATCTTTTGATATGCCAATGCGACTTCGGATTTCGGTGTCGCAGGTTAATTTGTTAAAACATTTCCCAGATGTTTAAATTGTTGTACTTGTTCGATTTTGGTATTTCCAATTTATAATTAGTTGCACATTCTTCGGAAAACCATGCATTGTCTTTTTGCAATTGAGGTTTAATCCTTTATTCCTGCTTTTCTTTACTACTTCCTGTGGGCGTTCTTGTATTTTCCTTTATATGTCTGCTACTAACACTGTAAAATCTTAAGTTTCTAAAGATATGGACGCCAATAATGAATTGTGTTAGAACTTCTAATTTTATCAGAATTGCCTCACTGTATAAGTTAAATATGTCCAGTTAGAAGACACGTTATTATCTTAAACCCCTTTCTATTTTGTTATATTTAATAACCTCATTTTTTATCTATATGCAGGTGGTTTGCTGCCAGAATATGTTCTGGATTATTCTAATATCCTTCCAAACTACTACCCATCTTCTGAAAGAATAAAAGATTATCGAAAGACGGTTTATTTCGTCCATGACACTAAACTGACAATTTACTAAGTGAAGCTATTTCATCCGTTGCAATAAAGAATTTTTATAATCACTTCTAAATTTGATCATATATTTAACCATATATAAAATTCAGTGACTTCTGTTAGTCCGTCACACCCGTTAACATCCAAATAGTAAACGATCGAAACTAAATTTTGATGAGAAGTGCAAACAGATAGGGGGGGGTTACAAAATACAATTACTTGGGTGCGTAGCTTAGTGCAATAAATTTTCATTAATTTTTTGGAAAAATTAAAAGTTTTATTATTTAACGTACAAAACACTCCCACTATTTTAAAAACAATTTAATGATTAAAATAACAAATATTTAATAAAAATGCAATATTTTTTTTTGCAACAAGGGAAACGACATGTCCCACAAGCTTTCAGAATCACTATCACTCTCACAACGTCAGATTTGTTTACATTTCCCTTAAATCTCCCTAGTTACTCACATGCTCCGTTCATAATATTCTCAGCATCCTTCTGTAGAACCAAATCTCTGTTCCCTTGCGTCTTCTTTCCATCTGAAAGAAAATTGTTCAGCATTCACTATATAGGAGGACTTATATTAAATTAATTGATTGTGTTTTACTGTTTATCAACCTTTTGCAGGTTATTCAAAGCCCAAAATTATTTGTTTAGATTATAAGAATTTTTTGCAAATAATGGTGTACTGAAAAAATTCCTACAAATTAATCCATAGCTGGGGGGGGAGAAGAGGCAGATTCATACCTTTCCTTTCCCAAGAGTATTTGCGCTTAAGTGAATGTAATGAACCCTACTGTAATTGGAACTCTCCTATTTCAATTCCAAGCCCCTTTATCCATAACATAAGGAGTCGGCAACCTTTCGCTATCTATGTGCCAACTTAGGGATTTAAAATCATTCAGTGTGCCAACAGCATACGTATTTTTATTGAAGTCAAGGTCAATATACCTGTTCTACAATATATTTTATATAGTAATATATAGTATATATACTTTAATATATATTAAAATTGAAACAGTTAAATATCTTCTTTGCGTTGTAATAGTTATTGGTTCGGACTTCGTGATGTCATTTGCGGCTGCGTGCCATTGGAAATTGCTTGACATGGCACACGTGCCGTAGGTTGCCGACCCCTGAATTACACCATACGTAAAGTTTAGAGCACCTTATATTCCTAAGTGATCACCCCCTAGGTACTGACCAGGCTCAACGTTGCTTGTTCGAGAACCAAAGTTTCAACGTGATATGGCCGTAAATCTACTGATATTATATAGCAATACCTTTTTACGTATTTTTAAGAATTTCTTTAAAATTATCCTGATTTTTTTTTTTTTTTTTTGAATATCTTTGATTTTCTACTATCAAAATACAAAAGACGTATCTGATGCCTATGTTCTAACAATGGCTAGAAGGCTTGATCATTGTTAGTCTACCAAATTCGATCCTCACGGGGCTCCCTGTCATTGTGACGCTTTGGTGGATTAAGAGGTGCTTATTAAAACTCCATAATCAATCTTTTTGGCATTCTACATCTCTTATTGTTTCTCAAACGTTACTTTTCTGTTTGTTTACAATTTAATTTCCTTGCAATTTGTATGCATCCCATAATATTCTTTTGCATGCGATATTATTGCAGTCTAATCCTTTTTTGCTTTCCAGATTCCTTTCCCAGAATTTTCCTTTGCTTTCTGACGCCGAGACTTGTTTTTCACAAGAAAGGAAAGAAAAATGTATGAGTCCATTTTGTTTTCTTTTTTGGTTCGGGTCAAAGCGAACATTTATCAAAACTTCCGAAACCAAAGAAGAAGCAAGAAGCAGAAACATGTAATACATTTGTTTTTTTCTGGATGTTTTTCTATCATGTTTCAGTCAACATATATCTTTCATCCTTGAACACACTCAACGCATTAGTTAAGTTTGACCATGATTTCCAGTTAAAAAAAAATGCATCTTCAAATAAAAGAGAAATCAATTTACTAAGTCGAAATAGAAAGTTAGAAAGTATAGAAAGTTCTATAATCTCTAGATCATCCACAATAAATTTGCGTCAAATTTCTTATCACATTTCACCTTCCTTGGCAAATCCAACACTTAAGTTCTTAACGGTTTCGCTAAAAACGAGCATAGCATGATAAAAACGGCCTTGAACTTGATGAAAGCAAAATTTTATCGTCAAAATGTTTATGTTATCATTAAGAGGAAAGACCAAAATATTTTTTTAATTATTTTATTAGACTTTTCCATTCTTTTTATAACATTCTAACTTTTGATTAAAAAATGCTGTTTCCAAGTGAACTACGAAATAACATAGCAAATTTTAGCGCATCTTTGCAGGGACAGACATTAATTTAGAAAATCTTGCAAAAATAAAAGAAATTGTCAGATTTTAAGGAAATTTTCAGAAACTATTAATATATATATATATATATATATATACCTGTAACTAATTTTATGAAAACTCTAGAAATTCGAAGCTGGTCATTTTAATGATTATATTAGTTACAAACAGAAGTCTTTGAAGATTTTAAATCGTGTTTTTTTTAACAAAAAATCAAAAATCAGTTCTGAATTTTAACAGACAAAGCCCAATAAAACAAAGACACTATTTAATTTCAAAAGCTTTTACTTGCTTTTATGAATAAGGAAAATATTGTCTTAAGGCAAAGTTTTTTGATTAAAAATGAAATTTTACAATTGTTTGGTATTACTTTTTTTCACAATTTTACGTTAAAGCTGTCAGATATTTTAAAAATGTTTATCAAATCTGAGCCTTTTAGGCAATGGTGTTATTAAGTAGGTCTATCTTTACAGATCATAAATTTTAAAGCTTATTACAATCTGCAAACTACCAGTATTTAAAATAGAATTTTACAACTAAATATCTTCCTTTTTTCCGGGGCGGGAGGGGGGGTGTATCCATAAAAACGATTTTATTTTAAATGTACGGATGACCGTAGGAAGCACGAATACAAAATGAATTCTGTACTGTTTTATAGCGAGAATCATCAATTATTTTTTCTAGTTTCAAGTAACTTACTTGAAAGTAAAAAAAAAGTAATTAATTGAAATAAATTGTTTATTTTCAAAACTGTCATAAACAATTAAGATTAAAAATATGGAAAAAAATTAACACATAAAAAATTTTCAACATTTCAAATATGAGAAGGGTACCTACAATTATTAGGTACCTATCTTATGAAATTTACATGCTCTTATTTTTGTATTATCTCAGTTATGACATTTTTTTCATATATGAGATAATATAGAAATTAATAATAAAAATAACGGAGATAAAATAAAATTAATAAAAATATTACCCTAAAATTTCATGAGATTTATATAAAAATTATATCTCACTCTCAGCTGTTATGACATTTTAATTGTTTTTATAGTATTTGTAATTTTTCCAGAAAGCATCTTCAACAAACGTAAGATTAAAGCTAAACTACCTAAAAAATAATAAAATATTAGAAAATAAGTTGGTTCACTTGAACTTAAGAAAAAAATTAAACTTTCTAGTAAATTACGTTACTTCTTTTCTTCCATACAATAACTTCTCTTCACGTTAGCTGTCAATTCGTTGATGAAACAATCACTTACCGCTTGTCAATCGTCAGCGTTGTTAAGACGTGATTTCTCTTATTTTAAACTACATTTTTTCTGCGAAGAAAGTAAGTAATGTTTATTTCTAAATATATATTAAATAAACTTTTGTTTACAAATTTCTCGATGTTATGGTAACTTCGCTAACTCAAAAAAAGAAGGTTTTTAATTAAAAAGATTAAAAATGTAAAAAATAATAATAATAATACATTAGATATATAGACCTGACCTATTATTTATTTATTTTTACCATTTATATTTTAATCTGCGTTATAGTTTACGTTAACAGACATAACTTGGGTGTTTATGCTAAAAAAATGAGAGTTATCCCCCTTGATATATTATTTAATTTCGAATCGATTTTTTATTATTTTTAATTGTCCGACTTTTTCTAACTTATGAATTTGAACGATATAAATTATTTATAGTTTATTCTATGTTTTAAATAGAAAAGTTTGTACACCCAATTTTGAATCATCATCACGAGAACGCGACAGATAACTGTCAAAATCCACACCTGAAGATTGCATTAACTGCATGAAACTCCGAGTATATGTATATTCACTAATACTTAGGTTTATGTCTGTGTGTGTTTGTGTGTGTGTGTGTGTGTGTGTGTGTGTGTGTATAATACACATAATATTTCTAATACATGTTATAGTATCCGCTAATAGGTTAAGCTGTTTTAAATTCCCGAACATGGCCAGTATATTATGGCTCTGTTGTGTAATTAATGTTAAGTATTGTTTGCTTTTAAGGTAAGGGCTTCTATAATTTTAGATGTTTCAAATAGTTTGTGTAGTACATTATATTTGTGTTTCTAATAAGCATTTTGCATACTGAAGTTGGTATATATATATGTTGTGTGTATATATATATGTGTGTGTGTGTGTGTGTGTGTGTGAAAATATAGAAAAAATAGGAAGGAACTGGTTAGGTAAATAATCCAAAGTTCCTTAGTATTTTAGTTATTATGTTTAAAAATAATGCTCGATACAATATATATATATATATATATATATATATATATATATATATATATTTTTTTTTTTTGAAGTAGCTTAGATACGGCACAAGGTGAAAACTGTGAAGTACCCAGTAAGGATCGAACTAGATCTAGCGAGAGAAGCTTGCTAACCACTACACCACGTCGAAGGGCTCAAATTGTGTACCAAAAACTGGAAGAAACTTTAGCCATGAATGAACTTGTAGTTGTTTACAGGCGACGACAGCCACCTTCTCCTTACATGGGGTGGAGGGCGGCAATGCATGCATATAAATATGCTCCTCACTCAAGCCAACATATTATGAACTGCTGAAAGGAGGACGGCTCACTCATGACTAAAAAAATCAATATATCGTATATACTCGCCTATCATGCGACTTTTGAAGACCTTATTTTGAAGCTAATTTTAAGGTGGTCGTGTCATACACGAAGTATAAAATTAGCGTATGTACTGCAGGCCATCGCTACGCAGTAGACCAAACTATATATCCTGTCAAAAAGTACAGATGTATTTAAAATAAACATCGCACGTTACACAAGTATATACGGTAAATAATAAAATTAATCATTCATTAATTTCTCAACCTTTTCTACCTTTTTCGCCAATTTATGGTGTAAAAAATTTCAGGCTCTCATGATAGAAATTCTATGTAACAGGAAATACATTTTATTTATAAAAGTAAAATGTTGCAGAACATAAATCCCTACAAATGATTACACTGCTTTTGGTTTCTATTAGATTGTCAAGTTGAACTTCCAAGAATGGTTCAGCTGGAAAATAAATTAAATAAACACGAAGTCTTTCTCACACTGCTCAATAAAACAAAAACATCTTTCAAATCAATTCGAAAATATAATTTATTATAAGATGAAAACACCGAAAATATTATTTAAATAATTTCTGAATAATTTGCCTTTAGAATAAAATAAAGCAGTTTGTGTTTTCATAATTTTATACGACTGAGGAAAACTAGAATTTCAAAGCCAACATTATTTTAAAAATTTGTAAGTGCCTACGTTGAGAATCTCTGGTTTAAACAACATGCCAAAAATTTACGTCAGTTAACGCCCCCACCTTCATAGATTTTCTTTCCTTGCCTTAACGACAGGAAATTTTTGAATATTTTAGAGCGTCCCCAAAATCAAATTTGAACGCATAACAATATTCTTCTCGTCGTTATTTTTTCTGCTGTGTAAATACAGCTTACGAAATAAAATCTCTACATTTGTCACGAAAAATTCCTCAAGGAACGAAACGTATTGACATAAAATGATTTCTTCTTTTGAATTTTCTTTTTTCGTGATAGAAGTTTAAGCTTGATCAAGCCAGATTTCTTACTACTGTTACAGTATAAACATCGCCGCTCCAGTAGCAGTGTGCATCAATGAAGCACAAAGAGCAGAGAAATCTGCAGAGAACACGCTACCCCATCGATGATAACTCGTCGGTTCGTCATTACCATCTTTCGAGCGTGCTGAATGTTCTCATCAGTAGTGGAAGTTTATAGGCATCCTGCTCCTTCTCTGTGCTTTGGGCTTATCCGGCCACTTTTAAAAATCTCAATCGAATCATCCACCGTCCTAGGCGTAGTGCACTTTCGCCGTCTTATGCTAAAACCCTCCGATTAATTTCAGCCTCTGACAATCTTTCCGACCAGAGAAATTGGATCACTGCTCTTTGTTCTTACGTAGTGCCCACTGCAGCCAAGTTGACACTGTAATAGAAGCAAGAAAACTGGCTTGATCATTCTCAAACTTCGATCACGTAATCACAATAGTACCATCTATAAGCACGCATGAGCAGAAGGCAGTGTGACAAACCATAAGATATTTTAGGTTGAAAGTCTCAATAATAATAATAATATATATATATATATATATATATATATATATATATATATATATATATATACAGACAAACCTCTCATCAACGGACACCCCCATCAACGGAGTTCGGATGCAACGGACAAACTCTGAAAGCAAAATAAAAATAAAAAATCTGCAGGAGAAAAAACTTCCAAATCGTCAGCGATGTATTTCAAAATTTGCGGGCTTAGCGGAACGAGTCGTGTTCGTTCTCAAAGTGACCGCTTGGCGGCGGTGGCGGACCTTTCAGATGTAAACAAAGACGGGTGTACAGTATATAAAGTACGATACATTAGCGCATGCGGGAGAACGTAGCTGTGAGAAATCTATTATTTATACAGTATTTATATAGTACAGTATATATTTATTTATGCCTTATATATATACATGTTTATAGTATTTACATTATGATCATAAGTACTGGTAGTTACAACAATGGTTTTATAAATATAAATAATCCCTTCCCCTCTACGAAGAATCGGCTTTAACCGACCACCCCTCCCTTCTATTAATCCGTTGAGAGGTTTGTTTGTATATATATATATATATATATATATATATATATATATATATATATATATATATATATGTGTGTGTGTGTGTGTGTGTGTGTGTGTGTGTGTGGGGCGTGCATCAGAAAGAGAATATAATAAACAAACGGAGCGTCTACTCAAATATGATTATCCACTAAAAGCAACGTTTAAGTGATCTTACTTATTATAAAATGCAGATTGTTTGTGTGTGTGTGTGTGTGTGTGTGTGTGTGTGTGTGTGTGTGTGTGTGTGTGTGTGTGTGTGTGTGTGTCTGTTTTTATATATTGGATCGGGTTTCCTACATTTTCAACCGATTTCAACAAAACTTCACAGGTCTACAGAAAGTTACCTTGCGGTGGTTCTGACAGCGCCAAAAATTGGAAAAACAATTGTTTTTGCACGAAATCAATTTGAAAACATGATAAAACACAATTCTGTCACCAGAATGAAAGGGGGACAACTCATATCGAGTTATACTTATTATAAAACCCAGGTTGTTTGTGTGTATGTGTGTTCATTTATATATGGGATCGGATTTCCTACATTTTTCAACCGATTTCAACAAAACTTTGGCAGGTAATGTTTCTTATTGTCTTGCACACTTTTTTCTTTATTTTTACATTTAGAATGCTTTAAAAATTCTATTTACAAGACAATTGTTTATAATAAAATTCTATTCAATCGATAGACTCATAACGATTGAAAACAATGTTTTTGTTTGAGTTTGACTAATTCGTAAAAAAAAAAAAAAAACTAATTAAGACATGTGTGTCTGTCAACCTTAAACAATGATCTTTGTCAATTTTATTTTTCAGTCTTTATGATGGTCGATACTTGCTCTATCTCTTACTGTTACATCCCCGGTCTCTACTACTAGTTATATATATATATATATATATATATATATATATATATATATATATATATATATATATATATATATATATATATAAGAAATATAGTCTTAAGGTGTGCTATATCTATGGGATAAAGTTCTCAATATCAGAGATATAGCGTGTGTAAATGTAAAGTGAACATTGAAGTCAACACTTAGAGGCGACAGTCTGTTTCATGCTAGACGCAATCATCAGGTGGCCTGACGATTGCGTCTAGCATGAAACAGATTGTCGCCTCTAAGTGTTGACTTCAATGTTCACTTTTATGTTTATATATATATATATATATATATATATATATATATATATATATATATAATATATCATTATAGACCATAGGAAAGGCACTGCGATTATGCTTTTTATTTAATTTTTCTTCTGTCCGAACAAGTATCAACCAAATCTTCCTTGATAATGGCTAAAAGTATAGCCAAAAGCGCTCGGGATTACAGAGCATTTGGACAGTTTCTACACACTCTGTGTCCAGAAAAGAAAACACTTGTTCGAACAGAAGAAAAATTAAATAAAAAACTTAATCGCAGTGTCTTGTATGTTATCCTTAATGAAACATGTATAAATGAGGGATTGCTGCCTAAATATACAATTATTACATTACACGACCCCGCAGCCAACAAGAAAAGTAACACCACTACATTCAGAAAAAAAACTTGTCTCACGGTAAATAAAAACAGCTAAAATAACATCCAACATTTAAATAAAGAAATCCACAAACATAACGAGACACTAAAAAACACCCTAACCGAACCGGAATATAAGGAAGCCCTGTGCCACCACAACCTTAGCATTAATGTACACCAACTTACACATATACAAATTATTGCAAAAAAGCTTATTTAAACAATACTAAGGAAACATTCTACTACACGAGAACAATTATAATTATATAAACCTATCTAGTCATGAATTAACAGATGATCAAAAAGAATTCCTAAATTGAGTGTCAAATTGCCATCTCCAACCAAAATTTGACCTCTTTACAAAGAAGACCAAAATTGAAATTCTACACCAATCACTATCCCAGCTCGAGGCGTGTGGAGACATAGCAGTTGACGCAGACCTGGGAGACGACGTCCTCAAGGCCGAAGTTTTGAAAAAGCGCTCCTCGCATCAACTACAATAATATTCTAACAAATAAACTAAAAATCGCTGCAAAAGAATTTTAAAAAAAAAAGACAATCCTAACATTGACATCGGACTAGCCGACAAAGTTAATACATATGTAATTTTAAATAAAACCGATTACTATAAAAAATTATAAAACATGATCGATGACCGACCTAAATTCACCGAACTAAACAGAATCGACCACGCAGACCCTAAAAAGATCTGTCAACAAACTCATAACATTGAATAACGCTGATGTCGGCTCCCTGAAAATAAAAAAAAAAACATCGGAGACTACCAACCTAGATACTTATATGGAAATATAAAAACACATAAACCCGGATACACACTACGACCAATCATTTCCCAGATCCCAACCCCTACCTATGAGCTATCAAAATTACCCCTATACCTACCCACCAATTACAGCATCACATCCAACCACGAATTCCTCCAAATTTTAAAAAGTCCCAAATCAACTCAAGGTATCATAGCATCACTTGACGTCGAAAATTTATTCTCAAACGTTCCCGTTTGATCAAACCATTAACATTATCCTCAATCCCTTGTGCACAAATAATTCTATCCCAACTCCATCCATCAAACCAAATATCCTCAAGAAATTATTACATATATGCACAACCAAAGTCCCCTTCTACGACCATAATGGTAAGATCTACACCGGAAATAATGGTTGTAGTATGGGAAATCCGCTCGGCCCGTGCTTCTCTAATTATTACATGTTCCATCTAGAAAACACGATATTTAAACAGGTTCCGATACGTAGACGATATTTTTAGTTTAGCGAAAAACGCAAAAGAAATTCATCCTCTCATGACAACATTTGAAAAAAACTGTCCTTAACTGTACCTATGAATTTAGTCAAAATATAAACTGCCATTCTTAGACATTCTCGTAGAATAAAATAATAACACTTTTACCACTTTATTGTATAAAAACCCACTAACAGAAACTTTTGCCACCTTAATTTTAAGAGTGAATGCTCACTTAGATATTAGGTTGGTGCAAGAATAATGACGTAATAATGTCATTTTTTGACGTTAAAAAATACGTCAAAAACGGCATTATTACGTCATTATTTTTGCACCAACCTAATACAAAATAGCAGTGATAAAAAGACTTCATAAAGAGAGCGCACGAGAATTCATTCTCACGTCTAGTTATTCTTAAAGAACTCAACAATGAAAAAACAGACACTAGTTAATAATGGCTTTTCTACCCACCTCATCGACCACCAAATTAGACTATTTCTTTTCAAAGTAAATAATAACGATAGTGAAGACACATTCAAAGATAGCATAAATATTTTCTACAAAAGTCAAATGCACGTCCACTACAAACAAGATGAATCTTCACTAAGAAATATCATAAAGAAATACACTACCCCAATTGATCCGAAAAAATAATTAAATTCATTATCTATTACAAAAAAATTTAAAATATCTAAACTTATTCTCAAAAATAACAACACACCCGCAAATTCAAAAGGACAAAGAACGAACATTATTTAAGAGTTCAAATGCCCCTTAAGGAACTGTGTTCCTGATCAAAATCGGTCACACTACTACATGTACGTTACACCTATCCGAACACAGTTCCATCAGAAGCTATTTAAACACACACACGAACTTACCAGACTCCATCCGAAATGTACTAGTAGAAAATACAAACATAATAACCTCATCCACATGTAAAAAAAAGATTAAAAATAATGGAAGCCTTAATAATAGAAAAGAAAAAGCCAAAACTCAGTCATATTAAGTATGAACACGACCACAATGTGATAACTGTGTTTGGAAACTAAAACATTTCAATAACTCTAAAATCATATACACAACCCATACAACCAGTTAAAAGTAAAAAAAGTGAAATAATCCTTGATAATGGCTATAGCGGAAAGCGCTCGGAATTACAGAACATTTGGGAAGTTTCTACACACTCCAGAAAAGAAAATACTTGTTAGAACATAAGAAAAATTAAATAAAAAGCTTAATCGCAATGCTTTGTCTGTCGTCTTTAATGAAACATGTATAAATAAGGGATTGCTGTCTAAATACACAATACATATATATATATATATATATATATATATATATATATATATATATATATATATACTCGACTCTCCCGTCGAGATTCGACGTATGAGGGTCAAGCAGATCAGTTCCCAGGAAACCGACAGCCCGACAACAGCACATGAGATTTGATTATAGTGGTGAAGGTTTCGTGCAGGACCATCCACACTTTTTGAAGGGACGAATACAGAGACCTGGTGCACCGAATGCCACAAGGTTCCCAAACGACCCTCCGCAGGTTTTGAATTCAGAGCTGACCTTCTCCTAGACCAGTTGCCATCCAAGGCTATAGAACCCAGTCTGTCCTGCTGTTTTACCCATAGCTGGAGGGAGAAGAAGAGGATTCATACCTTTCCCAAAGGGTATTAGCACGTAAGTGAATGTAATGGATTCGACTGAATTGAACTCGGCTCTGCGATTCCTCAATCCAAGCCGTTATCCATTACTCCACCGTGCCCCCCTCTCTCTTTTTTCTCTCTCTCTCTCTCTCTGATTTTTTTATTAATCCGACAGATTTTTTATTACTTAAGCGTTATTTTTATTGGATACTCGTATTTGAGTAGACGCTCCATTTATTTATTAAACAGTATTTTTGTTTGTTTTGGTCTACCGTCCTGAATATTCTAGAAATCGTATCAGAGAAAAATATGCGTTCTCCGGCAGGATTCGAACATACTTTCACCTAGGGGAAAACCTTTTATTAGATCTGATGCGATTTGACCTCTCGATGAATGGTGTCTTTAAGCACAGATTTTCTCTAGACACTCTCTCTCCCATATATATATATATATATATATATATATATATATATATATATATATATATATATATATATAATATATATATATATATATTAAATATATATAAATATATATATATATTTACAAAATAATTATTTACAAATAATTATTGTTGACTATGTCTCAGTTGCAACATCAAAGAATATATTTGATATAATTGTCAGACAATTATCTTACTGTCTCTAATTGTGTCGCTGTCTCGTAGCTTTTTTGTGCATTTCGAAGCAAGTTGTCTTCAGAAATAGCTTTGTGATGTTCTTTTTTATCTCCTCACGATAAGTGCAGTATTCTTAGAGAGGACAAGAAAAAGAAGGTGCACAACCTGTAACATTCACCCGAAAAGTAAATACTAATTGTTCTGCTAAATCATTTTGACAATAAAGCAAATTACAATGAAACTTAACTAGATAACATGTAGAACAATATAATTTCTCTCATGATAGAGTCAAAAAGGTGATAAGGTCGGAAAGGAAGGCGGGAAGAAAAGACTCACTATAACTTGTAAAAAGACAAAGCGCATCATCTTTAGCAAAAGTTACAGCACAAGATCTTAGAAACGTAAAAATCAAGCAAGCTCACGTATTTAACTCTTTGCAAAGTCGGTAATGCCTTTCACAAGACATTCCTGAAGGACGCTTGATAAACCAATGGTAGAATTGCTCAAATGTTCCTATATAAACCCAGACAGAATGAGACGAATAAAAAAGAGAATCTGGGAGATACACGAATTCTATATTAGCGACCCTTTTCCTTTTACTGCTTCCAACTCAAAGAATATAGACAGTGCCAAGACCTATGTCTCTCAAAATTATTACGAATTACTGCGAGAATAAATTTCAACTGTCAACTAGGCCACAGAGAAATATTAATAATTTACTTTTTATTCCTTATTTAGTTTTAAATTCTTCAGGACGTTTTCATTAAACCTGTTGTTAATTATCAACAGAGTTTCCACGACCGCCAGGATTTCACGCTTGAAATCTTCGCAGAATCAAAACGACTATTGGTCGAAATCTTCGTAGCAATCTGGTGAGTTATTGCTAATTTCGACATGCAATGGCCGTGAAAATTAAAAACACCACCAAAAGACGGGACCAATATTACCACTTTTTTTTTTTTTTTTGGTAGCGCTGGGAAAGAGAATGACATATTAACGAAACGAAATGCGGGGATGCACCAGTGCGGCATTGCAAACAGGTTATAACAATATGGCGAACAACTCTCAAGATGCATAATAAAATCTCACACAATCAAATAAGTCATTGTAAATATATCTCTTTTTTTTTTATTCACCCCAAGCAAGGCAGGAGGGCTACTAGCACACAAGGGGTTGCAGAGGATTGAGAACAAGAGTAAAGAAAATTATAATCCTCAGAAAAAAAAAAAACTACATAATAAGTGAAAAAAAAAGAAAATAGTTTTCAAAGAATAATTTGATACTTTCTTTTGAAGCAAAGTTCGTGGTAACATCGAAGAATATATAAAACCCACCAGCCAAAAACCTTTCATTGATGTGGGAGCGACTTTGATGTTCCTTTCAATTCTCGTCTGGTGGTTGTCAAATTTCTTCTTTTTTTATTTCTTTCTTTATTTCTGCGGTTTTTTTAGGGGTGGGGGACTGAGGCGACCTGGATTCCTGCAGCAGCTGTTGGTCAAATTCCGAAAATCAAAGAACCCCTTAAGTAACCAACAGGTAAATTCCAAATACACTTCTCAGAATTTGGAGGGAAACCCTTTTAATGGTGTTGGAGGGAAATCCTTTTAATGGTGTTGAAAGGAAACCCTTTTCATGGTGTTGGAGGGAAATCCTTTTAATGGCGTTGGAGGGAAAACAAAAGCAGTTGAATTACCTCTAATCAAAATTTACCAAATATTTTCGAAATTTAAAAATTGAGCAAGAACGTCTGAAAATACAGACGATTCAAGTTCATGCAGCTGAAATTTCTTATATTTTCCCCTCAGACGAAGATGCAAGAAATCAACAGTTGTTTGCATATAAAGTTTAACCTGAATGACAAACATTTTTATGCAAGTAAAATTCTACTGAACATTCGAAAAATTAAGAATGAGCATTTTTTTTTTACAAGTACAGACGGTAATTCTACAATATTTGGTAAGAACATTTTTCCACAATGTTTGAACTATATTTGAAAGCATTTAGAGTTTTGTACAACGTAAGAACAAATTGCATTTTTATTTATTCCGTACATTGGTCATTTCTATAACATTTTATTTCTACATCACTAACAAGACTTTGAATGTGAAAACATTTGACAATAGTTAAACTTGAAAGGCGTTACATTTACAGCGTTAGTACAATATTTAAATTTATTTTTCTGTGCTCCCACAATATTTGAACACAAGAATTTTTTTAGTTATTTTATATAGGGTGACCCAAAAAACGGGAAGAAAAAAAAAATGGAAGAAAAATATTTTATTCGTTGTAATTGAAATCTTAAAACATGCCATTTAAGAAACAATGGTAAAATTTTCATTTTTTAAAAATTACGTCCTGTAGATGGCGTCCTCCTGTACGAATGCATTCTTGAAATCTGCTGTTGAGATTCCTCATTGACTGCTGCAACATCTCAGCTGGGATACTGTGAATTTCATCTTGAATTCTAAATGGCGAAATGTTTACTTGCTCAAGGTCACTGTCTCGCAGTGTTGCCACTTGCTCATGTCTGGCAATATGCACTTCAAAAATTCCCGTTTTTTGGGGGCCACCCTGTATAGCCATGAATTCTGGCTTGGAGATATCCGTCCATTTTATGTATTAATTCGCAAATATGTAATGTGAAGTCCCTAAAACCAAATATAAAGATTTTTAGGATCAGACTTTTTATTTTTAAGTTAACTCTTTAATTTTTCTGACTGAATCATTGCTCTTTAGCGAGTGGTAGGAAACTGTTTCATTTTCCTATTCTGGATTAAATTTATGTGTTAAAGATAATTCCATAGGATAAAAAATTACTTAAAGAATGAATATTTATTTTGTACAAAAATACAAAATTGTGGCACAAGACCAAAGGGGGAGTGAGGGGGGAAAAGCTAGTTTTCATTGGCTATCCTCGTCCTAATTAATCACAATCATGACCCATTCAACCATTACAATTTGCCCATTTACCACAAGAACTCATCCATCACCTCTCAATCCTACATATATCACAATACCGCAAATTCACAGGGGACCTACGAATGTAAAAATTGATAAATTTTCAATGGCTTAAACAATGAGTTTGAGTCAAACCACTCCCCCTTTATAAACTATAACTAGCGGACCTTTTTGTCATCACCCGATATAAGTTCGACTACTCTTCCTATTTGTCAATAAGGATGAGGTTTAGCTGGACTCTTATGAATACAAAATCGTTCAGCTTAATAACATTTTCATATTTGTTTTCACGCAGAGCCTTACATTGTTCTCTTAAAGATATTCCTTATGCCACATTTTTTAAAATTTATTAACTAAATAATCCTTTATCTCTAGAAGTGTAATTATGTCTTTTCTTTTGAAGAGGTTCAGACACAGCGATGCCTTCATGTATGCTTAATAGCAAGTCTTCTTTAGAAAGATGATATTAAAAGTAATTGTGGGTAATTATTTCCAAACTCGAATTAGAACAGCGATAAGTTAGTGGCCAGAAATTTATTACTTTTTTATGTCAGAAAGAAGAGTGAGGAGTTCATAATACTCTACTTGAGATCTTATAAAGACATTGTTTGACATTCCTGATCATACGTTCCCACTTGCTGCCCATCCAACCTGAATATAAAGTTATTGTGACGTGCTTCATTCTAAAGTTACAAAATCTGTCTAAAAACTCTTTAGAGTCTAGACATTTTAATTAACTTGCATACTGTGACAAAGAATTTAGCATTATATCACTATAAATGTGACGAGGAATCCCATAAATGTTAGATAATTATATAGCGATTTTCTAAGCCCGGCTTAGATGTGGCACAAGGCCGAAAGTATGGGGCACCTAGCGAGGATCGAACTCACTACTCAGTCGTAATTGATCTAGCAAGACACGCTTTCTAACCATTACACCACGTCGAGGTGCCCATATTAGAGAATTATATAAAGACTAGCATAAACTCTCGAGCACTCATCTCCCTAACAAGTTCAATATGATTGCTCTTATAGTCATATACAGGTGAAGATTAAAATATCATATTTCCACCCTTTTCATTTTTAATGTTTCTCCAAAGATATGATTGGTCCTAAAGGACTAGCATAGCTAATGTTGTGATATATTTGGTTTTGAAGAACCTCTTTCAAGCAATGTAGAGCTCTTTCAGGCCAAGCTATTGGATCCTTATTTAACCAGGAAGGATCAAGAGTCCAAAATTTAAAGTTTTGTCTGAACTTTTCCAGAGACAATCCTCTAGTAATTAAAAAACAGCAGGATTTTCTTAGTAAGGTACATATTTGAATTTTACTGCTGATTCATGTTTAGAATTTAACTCTTATAAGGCTACTTTAATGTCTTTTAATCTATTCTTGACAAACTGGTTTTTGGTTTTTATGTTATCAAAGATTAACCAAGATAACACTATCTGAGCATCAACAACAATAATTACATCTTTGATACAATCATTTGATAAAGGTTTCAAGATGTTTTTAATGCATTTCCCGGCTAACTGCACTGATAATAACTCAAGTGAAGGCAAAGACTTTGCTTTTATGGGTGCTATCTTAACCTTAGGTAAAAATTAAAAAGGCTATAGAAGCTTTTTTGGAGACATCACAAAATAAATACAACTCCGCAGGAATTGAACTGGCAACTGTACGTCTGGGAAATTTCAAATAACTTCAGTGTGTAAGCTCCTTATATAAATTATTCCAGCTCTTTTGGTATTTTATTGGTATAATTTTATGCCAGGATAATTTTAATTTCCATATGTCACTTAGTAGTATTCTCGCTTTTAACTGTTCGTGGCAAGCACAAAGACAAGAGGTCAAACACACTTGAATTTTGCGACAGTATTTTTCTTTTTGTGTTGGCAGAGGAATCTAGAATACCCATTTAAATTTCTAAAGTATCTTTGAGGATATGATATTTATTTCCTAAATTTTTTTTTATAAGTCACCATGTTCTACAATTTTTATCGTCTTCTAGACACTTCTTTAACCCCTTCCCCGCCAACTATTTTGGGAAATACGTTTCATTTTCAGATGGTTATTTTTATTTTTTTTAATAACATAACTAAGAAACTGAGGCACCTTGAAGTACTCGCGTGTTGGCAAATATCTCTACCAGACATATGTGTTGACAGCAGCACTCATTTCAAGCTCAGACGGTCATAAAACGAATCATGATCGACGTATAAACACGTCTGTTGCTGATTTTTGAATGTTATATTTGGACGTGTTTATTCGTCCGTGTTGGTAAAACGTATATACTCGTATACGCCGGGAAAAGGGTTAATTCCTTACAATTTGAGTTACACGAGCACAACACAAAATTTTTTATCCGCCATTCTTTTCACGGAATCTTTATATAAATATAACAATTCTTCAGGAGAATCGCTTGACTTAATCAAATTATCAACATAAAATTATTTCTGAACATTTCATTAATCATTATTTGTTAAAATGGCGTTGGATAACAAAATTCAATATAAAGGGATTTGCTATAAAACCAAAAATCAAAGTTGTATATGTATAGAACGTTAATGTTCACTTTCGTTCAAGAAAAAAACAAAACTTTTTCTGTTATTCTTATTTTTTTAAACTCTATCCTAAGGAAGTCTTTTTTAACATCGGCCAAGTAAATATAGTTTTGGGGGATTGGCGCGATTGCGTCTCGATTAAGGGACAAGCCTCGCGAAACGGAATGGCTCTTGCAGCGTGTCTCGCTGGCGATGGTTTGAGGTAAATCTTTCTTCATCATTGCGGCTGGCAGAGGATAGCAAAAAAAAATTGTTTATAGTTATGTTGTTCTGGAATTGTCATCAGTGGTCAACAGAATTTGTTCTAACTTGTACTTTTACTTTTAATGACTTTCACTTTGGTCACCAGCGTAATAATGACGTAATAATGACGTAATGGTAGACGCCGAATGAAAGATTTATTTTCCTCAGTTTTCTTGTTTGTACAATGTCGTCTCATCTCTCTGCGACTTATAAATAGATTATGACATCAAGAAAAAAGCTATTGAATAAAGACAAAACCTAACTGAAACCTGTGTTAGTAGTTAATTTTCCTTGATTGTGAGAATGAGTAGACACTTAATCATGTTTTTCGTATTTTAGTCCTGATGTCTGGTTGTCGATCACAAATAAAGTGATGCCGTTTTTTGTTGTGTCTTGTGCATTTCCAGCGTAAACGACCAATCAGCAAGATATGTACCAAGATGTATCATTTGATGAAGCGGGAAAATTTGACAAATTGAGACGAATTTGGATCTAATCAGCATGACTGAATCAAAACAAAAAGGCGTTACTTTACGAGTGAAAAACTGTGGATTCATCTACAGATATTCGTTAAATAGGCTAAAACATTTGCTCATCTTCGTCTTTTAGCTTATCTAGGTTCAAACAAAAGATGGTATCATTGGTTTCGTATTATCCATGTATTTGTATGTAATTCACACGTACACACATACATAAACATATAGAGTTTATCAATAAAAAAAATATTTAGTCTGAAAAAGTCCTCTGAAAGGACAAAACGTGTTACATATTTTTTTCAATTTCGTATTCCATGTTATGCAAACATAGACATACTATAATATATATATATATATATATATATATATAGAGAGAGAGAGATAGATAGATAGATAGATAGATAGATAGATAGATAGATAGATAGATATTGTACTTATAGTAATAGTGGGTTGGAAAAAACCTCGGATAGCACAACTTGTAAGTATATCAAAACAAATTGGTACTCGAGGAAAATTTGGGGAAAAAAAAGAAAGAACTAAAAACATCCGAACAGGGCTAAATAAATCGTCATGTGCGTTAAGTTTTTAACCCAAAGAAAGAAAAACGAGCGAGTAATAAAGCTAAAATGTAGAGTGCTCAATACGCTTAGATAGATAGATAGATAGATAGATAGATAGATAGATAGATAGATGGATAGATGGAGATAGATAGATGATTTAAGGTATCCTATATTTATGAGTTAATGCTAATAGATAGATAGATAGATAGATAGATAGATAGATAGATAGATAGATAGATAGATAGATAGATTTAAGGTATCCTATATTTATGAGTTAAGTGCTCAATACGCTAAGATAGATAGATAGATAGATAGATAGATAGATAGATAGATTTAAGGTATCCTATATTTATGAGTTAAGTGCTCAATACGCAAGATAGATAGATAGATAGATAGATAGATAGATAGATAGATAGATAGATAGATAGATTTAAGGTATCCTATATTTATGAGTTAAGTGCTCAATACGCAAAGATAGATAGATAGATAGATAGATAGATAGATAGATAGATAGATAGATTTAAGGTATCCTATATTTATGAGTTAAGATGCTCAATACGCAGATAGATAGATAGATAGATAGATAGATAGATAGATAGATAGATAGATAGATAGATAAATTTAAGGTATCCTATATTTATGAGTTAAGTGCTCAATACGCTAAGATAGATAGATAGATAGATAGATAGATAGATAGATAGATAGATAGATAGATAGATAGATAGATAGATAAATTTAAGGTATCCTATATTTATGAGTTAAGTGCTCAATACGCTAAGATAGATAGATAGATAGATAGATAGATAGATAGATAGATAGATCCTATATTTATGAGTTAAGTGCTCAATATAAGATAGATAGATAGATAGATAGATAGATAGATAGATAGATAAATTTAAGGTATCCTATATTTATGAGGATAAGTGCTCAATAGATAAGATAGATAGATAGATAGATAGATAGATAGATAGATAGATAGATAAATTTAAGGTATCCTATATTTATGAGTTAAGTGCTCAATACGCTAAGATAGATAGATAGATAGATAGATAGATAGATAGATAGATAGATAAATTTAAGGTATCCTATATTTATGAGTTAAGTGCTCAATACGCTAAGATAGATAGATAGATAGATAGATAGATAGATATATTTATGAGTTAAATTATCAATATAGATAGATAGATGAGATAGATAGATAAATTTAAGATAGATAATATTTATCCTATATTTATGAGTTAAGTGCTCAATACGCTAAGATAGATAATAGATAGATAGATCCTATATTTATGATAGATACGATAGATAGATAGATAGATAGATAGATAGATAGATAGATAGATAAATTTAAGGTATCCTATATTTATGAGTTAAGTGCTCAATACGCTAAGATAGATAGATAGATAGATAGATAGATAGATATAGATAGATAGATAGATAGATAGATAGATAGATAGATAGATAAATTTAAGGTATCCTATATTTATGAGTTAAGTGCTCAATAGATAGATAAGATAGATAGATAGATAGAATAGATAGATAGATAGATAGATAGATAGATAGATAGATGAGATAGATGATTAGATAATTTAAGGTATCCTATATTTATGAGTTAAGTGCTCAATACGCTAAGATAGATAGATAGATAGATAGATAGATAGATAGATAGATAGATAGATAGATATATAGATATTAGATAAAGATTTAAAATATATATTTATGATTTATGAGTTAATTTATGTGCTCAATACGCTAAGATAGATAGATAGATAGATAGATAGATATTTATGATAGATAGATAGATAGATAGATGATTTAATAGATATCCTATATTTATGAGTTAAGTGCTCAATCGCTAAGATAGATGATAGATAGATAGATGATAGATAGATAGAGATAGATAGATAGATAGATTTAAAGGTATCCTATATTTATGAGTTAAGTGCTCAATACGCTAAGATAGATAGATAGATAGATAGATAGATAGATAGATAGATAGATAGATAGATAGATAGATTTAAGGTATCCTATATTTATGAGTTAAGTGCTAATATTTTAAGGTATCCTAAAGATAGATAATAGATAGATAGATAGATAGATAGATAGATAGATAGATAGATAGATAGATAAATTTAAGGTATCCTATATTTATGAGTTAAATGCTCAATACGCTAAGATAGATAGATAGATAGATAGATAGATAGATAGATAGATTAATAGATATAGATAAATTTAAGATATCCTATATTTATGAGTTAAGTGCTCAATACGATAGATATAGATAGATAGATTTAGATAGATAAATTTAAAATCCTATATTTATGAGTTAAGTGCTCAATACGCTAAGATAGATAGATAGATAGATAGATAGATAGATAGATAGATAGATAGATAGATAAATTTAAGGTATCCTATATTTATGAGTTAAGTGCTCAATACGCTAAGATAGATAGATAGATAGATAGATAGATAGATAGATAGATAGATAGAATAGATAAATTTAAGGTATCCTATATTTATAGTTATGCTCAATAGATAGATAGATAGATAGATAGATAGATAGATTTAAAATATCCTATATTTTATGAGTTAAATTAGATACGAGATAGATAAATTTAAGGTATCTTATATTTATGAGTTAAGTGCTCAATACGCACTAGATAGATAGATAGATAGATAGATAGATAGATAGATAGATAGATAGATAAATTTAAGGTATCCTATATTTATGAGTTAAGTGCTCAATACGCTAAATACGATATAGATAGATAGATAGATGAATAGATAGATAGATAGATAGATGGTATCCTATATTTATGGTTAAGTGCTCAATACGAAGATAGATAGATAGATAGATAGATAAATTTAAGATATCCTATATTTATGAAGTAGATAAGATTTAAGGTATCCTATATTTATGATTTAAGTTAATGCTCAATACGCAAAGATAGATAGATAGATAGATAGATAGATAGATAGATGAGATAGATAGATAGATATTTATTTAAGGTAATCTATATTTAGAGTTAAGTGCTCAATACGATATAGATGATAAGATAGATAGATAGATAGATAGATAGATAGATAGATTTATAGGTATCCTATATTTATGAGTTAAAATGCTCAATACGCTAAGATAGATAGATAGATTTAGATAGATAGATAGATAGATAGATAGATGAATAGATATAGATAAGATAAATTTATAAGATTTTATGAGTTAAGTGCTCAATACCTATAGATAGATAGATAGATAGATAGATAGATAGATAGATAGATAGATAGATAATATTTAGATAAATTTAAGGTAGATATATGATATTTATGAGTTATAGATGCTCAATACGCCAAGATAGATAGATAGATAGATAGATAGATAGATAGATAGATAGATAGATAAATTTATGGATTTAAGGTATCCTATTTAGAGTTAAGTGCTTCAATACGCTAAGATAGATAGATAGATAGATAGATAGATAGATAGATAGATAGATAGATAGATAGATGATAGATAAATTTAAGGTATCCTATATTTATGAGTTAAGTGCTCAATGCGCTAAGATAATAGATAGATAGATAGATAGATAGATAGATAGATAGATAGATAAGATAGATAGATAGAAGAATTTAAGGTATCCTATATTTATGAGTTAAGTGCTCAATACGCTAAGATAGATAGATAGATAGATAGATAGATAGATAGATAGATAGATAGATAGATATAGATAGATAGATAAATTTAAAATATCCTATATTTATGAGTTAAGTGCTCAATACGCTAAGATAGATAGATATGAATAGATAGATAGATAGATAGATAGATAGATAGATAGATAGATAGATATTTAAGGTATCCTATATTTATGAGTTAAGTGCTCAATACGCTCATAGATAGATAGATAGATAGATAGATAGATAGATAAATTTAAGGTATCCTATATTTATGAGTTAAGTGCTCAATACGCAAAGATAGATAGATAGATAGATAGATAGATAGATAGATAAATTTAAGGTATCCTATATTTATGAGTTAAGTGCTCAATACGCTAAGATAGATAGATAGATAGATAGATAGATAGATAGATAGATAGATAGATAGATTTAAGGTATCCTATATTTATGAGTTAAGTGCTCAATACGCAAAGATAGATAGATAGATAGATAGATAGATAGATAGATAGATAGATAGATAGATAGATAGATAAATTTAAGGTATCCTATATTTATGAGTTAAAGATAGCTCAATACAATAGACGATAGATGATAGATAGATAGATAGATAGATAGATAGATAGATAGATAAATTTAAGGTATCCTATATTTATGAGTTAAGTGCTCAATACGCTAAGATAGATAGATAGATAGATAGATAGATAGATAGATAGATAGATAGATAGATTTAAGGTATCCTATATTTAGATAGATAGATAGTTAAGGTATCTCAATACGCAAAGATAGATAGATAGATAGATAGATAGATAGATAGATAGATAGATAGATAGATAGATAGATATAGATTTAAGGTATCCTATATTTATGAGTTAAGTGCTCAATACGCTAAGATAGATAGATAGATAGATAGATAGATAAAAGATTTAATAGATAGATATGATAGATTATATTTATAGCTCAATACGCAAAGATAGATAGATAGATAGATAGATAAAAATTTAAGGTATCCTATATTTATGAGTTAAGTACGCTCAATAGATAGATAGATAGATAGATAGATAGATAGATAAGATAGATAGATAGATAGATAGATAGATAGATAGATAGATTTAAGGTATCCTATATTTATGAGTTAAGTGCTCAATACGCTAAGATAGATAGATAGATAGATAGATAGATAGATAGATAGATAAATTTAAGGTATCCTATATTTATGAGTTAAGTGCTCAATACGCAAAGATAGATAGATAGATAGATAGATAGATAGATAGATAGATAGATAGATAGATAAATTTAAGGTATCCTATATTTATGAGTTAAGTGCTCAATACGCTAAGATAGATAGATAGATAGATAGATAGATAAATTTAAAATATATATTTATGAGAATTGCTATAAGATAGATAGATAGATAGATAGATAGATAGATAGATAAATTTAAGGTATCCTATATTTATGAGTTAAGTGCTCAATACGCTAAGATAGATAGATAGATAGATAGATAGATAGATAGATATATTTATGAGATAAGATAGATAGAATACGCTAAGATCCTATATTTATGAGTTAAGTGCTCAATAGCTCAAGATAGATAGATAGATAGATAGATTTAAGGTATCCTATATTTATACGCTAAGATAGATAGATAGATGATAGATAGATATAATATTTAAGGTATCCTATATTTATGAGTTAAGTGCTCAATACGCTAAGATAGATAGATAGATAGATAGATAGATAGATAGATGGATAGATAGATAGATAGATAGATAGATAGATAGATAGATTTAAATTTATCCTATATTTATGAGTTAAGTGCTCAATACGCAAATTTGATAGATAGATAGATAGATAGATAGATAGATAGATAGATAGATAGATAAATTTAAGGTATCCTATATTTATGAGTTAAGATCAATACTAATAGATAGATAGATAGATAGATATATTACGCTAAGATAAAGATTTAGATAGATAGTATCCTATATTTATAGATAGATTAAGAGTGCTCAATTTACGCTAAGATAGATAGATAGATAGATGAATGATAGATAGATAGATAAGATCCTATATTTAGAGTTAGATAATACGCTAAATAGATAGATAGATAGATAGATAGATAGATAGATAGATAGATAAATTTATCCTATCCTATATTTATGAGTTAAGTGCTCAATACGCTAAGATAGATAGATAGATAGATAGATAGATAGATAGATAGATAGAGATAGATAAATAGATTTAAGGTATCCTATATTTATGAGTTAAGTGCTCAATACGATAGATAGATAGATAGATAAATTTAAGGTAGATAGATAGATATAGATGATAGATAGATAGATAGATAGATAAATTTATAGATAGATAAATTTATCCTATATTTATGAGTTAAGTGCTCAATACGCTAAGATAGATAGATAAGATAGATAGATAGATAGATAGATAATGATTTAAGGTATCCTATATTTATGAGTTAAGTGCTCAATACGCAAAGATAGATGAGATGAATAGATAGATAGATAGATAGATAGATAGATGGGATAGAATAGATAAATTAAGGTATCCTATATTTATGAGTTAAGTGCTTAATACGCTAAGATAGATAGATAGATAGATAGATAGATAGATAGATAGATGATAGATAGATAAATAGATAAGGTATCCTATATTTATGAGTTAAGTGCTCAATACGCAAGATAGATAGATAGATAGATAGATAGATAGATAGATAGATAGATAGATAGATAGATAGATAAATTTAAGGTATCCTATATTTATGAGTTAAGTGCTCAATACGCTAAGATAGATAGATAGATAGATAGATAGATAGATAGATAGATTTAATAGATAAATCCTATATTTATGAGTTAATAGTGCTCAATACGCAATAGATAGATAGATAGATAGATAGATAGATAGATAGATAGATAGATAGATAGATATTTAAGGTATCCTATATTTATGAGTTAAGTGCTCAATACGCAAAGATAGATAGATAGATAGATATGATAGATAGATAGATAGATAGATAGAAGATAGTATCCTATATTTAGATAAGTTAAGGTCAATAGATAAGTGATAGATAGATATAATAGATAGATAGATAGATAGATAAATTTTAAGGTATCCTATATTTATGGTGCTCAATACGCAAAGATAGATAGATAGATAGATAGATAGATAGATAGATAGATTTAGATTATTTATGAGATCCTATAAGATATAGATAGAGTTAGAGTAGATCAATACGCTAAGATAGATAGATAGATGAGTTAAGATAATACGATAGACAATAGATATAGATAGATAGATAGATAAATTTAAGGTATCCTATATTTATGAGTTAAGTGCTCAATACGCTAAGATAGATAGATAGATAGATAGATAAATTTAAGGTATCCTATATTTATGAGTTAAGTGCTCAATACGCAAAGATAGATAGATAGATAGATAGATAGATAGATAGATAGATAGATAGATAAATTTAAGGTATCCTATATTTATGATTAAGAATACGCAAATAGATAGATAGATAGATAGATAGATAGATAGATAGATAGATAAATTTAAGATATTTATAGATAGATAGATAGATAGAAATTTAAAGATAGTATCCTATATTTATGAGTTAATATTTATAGGATGCTCAATACGCTAAGATAGATAGATAGATAGATAGATAGATAGATAGATAGATAGATTAGATATCCTAGATAGATAGATATGATAGATAGATAAATTTAAGGTATCCTATATTTATGAGTTAAGTGCTCAATACGCTAAGATAGATAGATAGATAGATAGATGAATAGATAGATAGATAGATAGATAGATAAATTTAAGGTATCCTATATTTATGAGTTAAGTGCTCAATACGCTAAGATAGATAGATAGATAGATAGATAGATAGATAGATAGATAGATAGATAGATAGATAGATAGATAAATTTAAGGTATCCTATATTTATGAGTTAAGTGCTCAATACGCTAAGATAGATAGATAGATGGATAGATAGATAGATATATTTGGATAGATAGATAGATAGATAGATAGATAGATAGATAGATAGATAATATTTAAGGTATCCTATATTTATTAGGTTAAATACTAAGATAGATAGATAGATAGATAGATAGATAAATTTAAGGTTATCCCTATATTTATGAGTTAGATAGATGGTATCCTAATACGATAGATAATGAATAGATAGAGAATGATAGATAGATAGATAGATAGATAAATTTATAGATAGATAGATAGATGAATAGATAGATAGATAAATTTAAGGTATCCTATATTTATGAGTTAAGTG
>CAHIKZ030000994.1:0-202500 GCA_903632075.3 Acanthosepion pharaonis | reverse complement strand
AAAAAAACACAAAAAACAAAAAAACTAATTAAGACATGCGTGTCCGCATGTCTTAATTAGTGAAAATAACCAAAATTGACTAGGTTTTCTATTTCATGGAAGCAGACGTTAAAGACATGACAGTTTTATCGCATCCTTGCCTTCATTTTCTTTTTTCTATTTCATGTTTTTCATCTTTTTTGCCTGTTTCTTTTTTTCTTTCTTTCTTTTTCCTTCCTTTCCCTAAAGTCAAATAGTCTTTTCTTCTGCCTATCCCCGTAGTCCAACAAGAAATGGTCCATTGTTTATCTGAGGTAATGGCAGGGCGTAACATTCTAACTCACTAAGAAACGAAAGAACAAACAGAATTATATTAATATGATGCTGTTATAGACATAAGATTTTGTCCATCTTGTTTATTGTACTATTTTTAACACCTGAAGATGGCCAGAACGTATTTGATTGAAGTACCGTATCTATAAAAACAAATATTACAAGGATGTTGGCAATTACTCCTTTCAAAAACCAAAAATCAAAATCTCTTGCAAAAATATTAAACTATTTTAGAAATAGTTTTAAAATACTAAATCGAGTATATATAGGCTTAGTATCCGGAATGTAAACAAAGCAATTTCAAAAGAATTAATGGATTTACTTTTAATCCAGCATTTTTATTACTTCAAACGTTATTATTAATGGATAGCCGTCTTTTAATAGACGTATCATTTTTCTAAACTGCGTATAACAGGCCGGTAGACGTAATGAATTACGGCTAAGATTGAGGAATCAGAGAACCAAGTTTGAAGTTTTTGTGGGGTTTTTTAAGCATTACGCCCCGAGCAAGGCGTGATCCACTAGGATGCAGGGGGTTGCAGAAGATTTGGAGCGAGAGCAGATAGGAGTGATAGAAGAAAGGATGAGGAGAGGGATAGTGGATAGATCAAGGTAACTGGAGTCCAGTCTAGTTCAATACATTCACTTACGTTCTAATACCTTTGGGAAATGCATGTCTCCATCTCTTCTCTCCTCCAGCTACGGATAAACAGTAAAACAGACTAGGATAACCTTGGGTGGCAACCGGTCTAGGAGAAGGAAAACTCTGAATTCAAACTGTATGTATCCCTGGCGAAGCACATACTATGCGGCTAAAGTAAAATGTCGTTCGCATCGACTCAGTGATCCTGACTAGGGTTGATTCCTTTTTCATACGTGTTAAGGGATCTACCCCTTTTTATACAAGTGGACTCACCCAGTGTGTACTTTACTGCTGCCGGTGAATACCCAGGTGAGAAGTGATACAGTGAGAGAGTAAGAGTATGAGGTAACCGCTTCGTAGGAGTCACAATTGCGAGCACGTAGACTCAGAAGGAAGTCCTACTTCGATACTGAATTTCCAGGACTGTATATATATATTATTATTGCTAGTAACCGCATTTCTGGATCTACTAACCGTATTACCAATTGTATTATTACGTCAATAAATTTATTTGCTATATTTCATTCCTGCATTTGTCATCCATTTGAGACCGGATTTCATCTCGGAATCCACAACAATGCGTAATCAGACGGCGGTTTTTTTTCTATAAAGCGGGACGCGGTTTCAAACCGCGCGAGGGGCTGGGTGGATATTTTCTTCCGGGTAAACGTAATACAAACTGTTTAAAAACCGAGGTGTCTACTCAAAAAAAAAAGAGTATCCACTAAAATTAACGCTTGAAGTAATAAAAGTACAATTCTTTAGTTCCACCAGTTCAGATCTTCCATAGGCTAGGATACACCACGTTACTTCCACGGAATCGAATCATTCTCATTTCTTTCATATTCCAAATGTAATGAGAAAGTTTCACACAGACAAATTTTTGTGAAGAACTGCCACTTTGGATAACAGACTCCTTCATGGATGGGCACTTGACCACTATAATCCGAAGAACTTCGTTATCTATCCTCCTTATCCTCATAAGCTTCACTTCCTAGCACCTCCTCTTTCATTCCTATCACACACCTCATTCATTAACATTTTTAACAGTAGCCCTCTACCTTTAGTGGCTCTCGAGGCTTGTACTGGGTGACCGTCTGTATAATTGTTATACCATAATACCTATTCTATTGTAATAGACTCTCCCACACATAATAAGTAGTAGTAGTAGTAGCAGTCGCCAGTTGGGCTCAGTGGTGTTGAGTGAGTCAGTCGATGTCGGACATTGAAGTATCAACCATCACAACTAGATTGCTGCGTCATTTACTCTTATTGCAAGTTCCTAACGTTTTGTACGTCGAACCTAATCTAGGACGACTTATTGAAATACAAGCCTCCACTGTGAAAACTACTCTACAACAATATAAAATGTTGTTGGAACAAGAACCTCAATGTTAAACTTTAGGCCTAAAATATTATTTTCTTTTAGCAGTGTATTTCTTAAAAGTTAAGCAATGTCGAGCCTGGTCAGTACCTAGATGGGTGAGCGCTTCAGAATACCAGGTACTGTAATGGCTCGGAATTGTTACTCAAAGAGACGACTTCCAATTCCAAGTGAGTTCATTAGATTCACTTACCTTTGGGAAAGGTATGAATCCATCACTTCCCCTCAGCTATGGGTTAATTAGTAAGTTGTGTATCACTAAAACTCTTATCTTTGAAAAAAAGTAAAAATTAAATAAAATTACGAACAAAATATTTCGATTTCGTCATTAAAACCCCATAAAGGTGTTGATATGCCGCTAAGCAAAAACAATCAATCTTAAATAAAAGAAAAATCGCTGGTAAAATGTCCTGCAAATTGTTGTTGATTGCCAGTGAGAAATCTTCCGAAATGGATAGCAACGTAAATAGATACGCCATTACAATTTTCAAGGTCTAAACAGCAATTTAATATTTTCTTCAAATAGTGTGCATATCACGAAACATGAGATGCCTTTCTTTAGGGCAATTATTTCCGGGAAGCTGTTTTTTTACAGTTCAAATCAGGAACCAGTTTTCCCATAGAGACTTTGTTTAGAAATAGAAAATGAATATTTTAATTGACCTCATTCAAGGATTGTATCCCATAAAATTCAATTCGCTTGGCTCACGGTTTCTTTTCGATAACCTCCCAATTACCTGCTCTAAATGTAATTATAAGTGTCATAACGTTGCAGAATACACAAACTTCTTCATATTTTATCTATTACCGATTGAACCAGTTTACATTACGTTAATATGTCTATATTAATACTATCTCTCTCTCTCTCTCTCTCTCTCTCTCTCAACATATATATTTGATGGCTGCTGCTGCTATAATGCTAAACTCTTCCCAATGAATAGAACACTCTGGCAAGTGATAATGCTTCTATCGCATATATAATGCGTTAAAAATGTCCTTTCTCCGTAACGTGTGGCTATAACCTAATGGTAAGAGTCTCCGACTGATATCAAATCACTCTCCGATATCTGCATCTCTCCGGTCTCTCACTCATTCTTCTCTCTCTCTCTCTCTCTCTCTCTCTATATATATATATATATATATATATATATGACAGACTTTTTCTTTTCTTTTCCTCATAATCTAAATTCCCCGTTAACAGTTCTGACGAGAGGGGACGAAACCGGTCGACTGTTGTGTTTTTATTTAAACTTATCATGGCCTACAATACTACATTTCTAGTTTTTAATGCCTTAATACGCTTTTTGTACCGTTTCAAACCTATTTAAATATTTTAAGAAAAGGTACTCCCCTGAGTTAATTAGAAAATTGAATAAATTGTTACAGATTAGGTCTAAAATTGAAACATTGAGGGTAAGACTAATTTTTACATTCTTGTCTTCAGCACCAGGTTTGCCCGTCTTTTATTTCCTTTCGGATTAGGAGGGCTAAGTTGGTGTCTGGTTGGAAATATAGAGAGCCTTTATTAAGGATTTTCTCTTACAATTTTCTAACCAGGATTTGGGCCTACAAAGAAGATATCATCTGTTATGGCGTGAGGCAGGTAATCATTTATCCTATTTTGATAGAATCCGCTT
Organism: Acanthosepion pharaonis; assembly: GCA_903632075.3. NCBI lineage: Eukaryota > Metazoa > Mollusca > Cephalopoda > Sepiida > Sepiidae > Acanthosepion > Acanthosepion pharaonis. Next base: position 198,524 of record CAHIKZ030000994.1, on the reverse strand, counting down.
TGCTCGTTACGTTGGTTTGATATCTGCACGTTGTCGCTCTAAGATGGCTAGCAGTTTTCAGAATAAGTTAAAACAACTTATCTCCAAGAGATTTGGCTGTATGGTTGAACCAAATGCTACAAAAATGTAGTGAATCTGTCTTCTTATTCTCCCTCAGAGATTGAGCTTGCTATCTTGGCCCACGGCCTAGATTTCTATTAGTAGGGAGAATATTTTTTCTGAATTTGAAGTATTGTATGCTCAACTCTCGAAACTTCAACCGGTGTCTGAGAATAAATCCAGTGACTTTCGAGGCTAAATTAAATGATTTGGCTCATTCTTATGCTAGTTCTCCTATTTCTGTCTCTGAATCGAAATGGAGAAGTGAACACCATATAAGGTTATTAGATCCCTTAAGAACAACCATTCTTTGGTTATTACTAAACCGGATAAGGGATCTGGTGTTGTCCTCATGGACCGCCATGACTACATTAACAAAATGTTAAGTATATTGAATGACCCTTCCAAGTTTCAACGTCTTGGTTCCATTGACACTCATGATTCTACATTGACTTCTGAAATTCGATTTCAGAAACGTCTTGTCAAATGGGTAAAAAGTGGTGTTCTTTCTTCTAAAATGGCGGAGGAATTGAGACCGTCTGGTTCTATTCGTCCCCGTTTATATGGATTACCTAAGATTCATAAGGAGGGTGTCCCGTTGAGACCCATATTATCGATGATTGGGTCTTCACAGCATAAAGTCGCAAAGTGGCTTGCTATAATGTTGCAACCAGTATTGCAACATTACAGTTCCTTTTGTATTAAAGATTCATTTTCTTTTCCAAATTCATTCGGAATTGTGATGCCACTAATGGATTTATGTGTTCCTTTGACATCTGTAGCCTCTTCACTTGTGTTCCTTTATCGGAGACGATTGATATATGTAGCGATATGTTATATCGTAGCGATTTGACTCCTCCGAATATACCTGAAGAAGTGTTTGTTGAACTCATGAAATTTGCCACTATGTTTGTCGATTTTAGTTTCGACAATATTATGTATCGTCAGATTGACGGGGTAGCGATGGGTTCCCCTTTGGGTCCTGTGTTGGCAAATATTTTTGTGGGGTTTTATGAAGAAAGCCTTTTAAGTTCTGCCAGACCCAAGGTATACTTTCGGTATGTTGATGACACTTTCTGTGTGTTCAGCCATGAATCGGAAGTGGATCAATTTTTCCCCTACTCAATGGTGTTCATCCTGCCCTTAAATTTACAGTAGATAAGGAGGTCAATGGTTCATTGCCCTTTTAGATGTTCTTGTTCAAAGAACTCCTTCCTTGTTTATTACCTCTGTGTACAGGAAGTCTACTTTTACAGGACTATATACCCGTTGGGACTCCTTTTGTCCTAAACAACAAAAGATTAATTTGATTAGGACCCTGACACATAGGGCATTAATGATCTGTTCGGATGACACCTTGAAACATGAAATCAGTTGTTTAACTGAGATCTTTGTGAACAATGGCTATCCGTTGAACATTATTCAATCGGTTATTCGAGATGAGACCGCCAGGTTCAACAAAATCAAACCTGCTTCAGTAGGTAAAATGTCCGGTCTATCTTCGTTTACCGTGGTTGGGTAAGATTAGTGAATCCTTCGCTAAGCGTATTTCATGTAGTTCACGTGAGTGTTATTTTGCAGCGAACGTTCGTGTTGTCTTTCAAACTAATTCCATACTTTCATCTATGTGTAAAGATGTTCTACCCCCCCCCACCATATTAACTCTGTTATTTACTATTTCAAATGTAGTTGTGGATGCGACTACATAGGTAGAACGACACAGCGGTTGGACGTGAGAATTAAACAACACGTACCTGCGATAATACTAAACAAAAAATTTTCTTTGGGTGATACCATTCGTAACACGTATGGGTCTTCCATTGCGGATCATTTTATAAAGAATCCAACTTGTGCGATGGATTTCAGTATGGACTGGTTTTCCGTCTTGGCCAGTTCGCACTCACTTTTCCATCTTAAGGTGCTGGAGTCGCTTTACATCAGGTCTAGGCAGCCTTCTCTTTGCAAACAGAGAGATTGTTTGCTTGGACTTGCTGTGATGCGATTCTAGCAGCTTGGTTGGTATAATTTTATATATATATATATATATATTTTTTTTCTTTTCCTTCCCTGTCCATTCATTCATGTCACCCATGACAGACTTTTTCTTTTCTTTTCCTCATAATCTAAATTCCCCGTTAACAGTTCTGACGAGAGGGGACGAAACCGGTCGACTGTTGTGTTTTATTTTAAACTTATCATGGCCTACAATACTACATTTCTAGTTTTTAATGCCTTAATACGCTTTTGTACCGTTTCAAACCTATTTAAATATATATATATATATATATATATATATATATATATATATATATATATATATATATATATATATATATTTATTTTCGTTTTCTCCATCGCGACACAGAATGTTTCGAAACTGAAACTAATTTTATAAATTTAATTATAAAAATTTAACTTAAATTCCATAGTGTCGTTCCATTGTCAAGCGATGATAGGAATACACTTCCACAAAAATCTACCCAATTTATAAGTGTATACAATATATAAGCGTATATTATGAGTTGTTAAGTTTAAGGAAAATCTATCTTAATTTAGGGGTGGTTGGGTTTAATTTCCTTACACAGCTTATGTGTCCAATATACGTTGCTTACAAAGTCAGGTTAAGTTTAGTTGGGATGGGGGTGTCTGCTAACAAACATATACTCCCGCTCATCAGTGAGTCGTCTGGGCTGGCAATGCCAAATAAAAAATTAGACATTTTCATTCATCCGATTAATTTATATTAATATTTTTTATACACAAAGACTTTCTAAAAGAGTCATTTAAATATGTGCAAGACATATTATTAATACTTAAATTTTATTCTAATAGATTTAAAGTAACATTCGACCTTCTAATAACTAATAGATGATACGATATTTTTACAAATGTTTTTAAAAATAAAAATCACTGCTAAGAACACCGGATTATAAATCTACTGTTCTTTCTTCTTCTTCTTCTTCTTCTTATATATTTATATATATATATATATATATATATATATATATATATATATATATATATATATATATATATATATATATATATATATTTTTAAGGGGTGCTATATTTATGGGTAAAAAGTTCTTCATATCAGAGATAGAACGTATGTAAATACAAAATTGAACCCTGAAGTCAAAACCAAGCGGTCACAGTCTATTTCATATTTGCCTTACTAAACTGACTTATGACCATGTTAAAAGAACTGTTCTTGTACGATCACGGGAGTTAAGTAACGTCCAACTTGGTCAGTGGGTAACCGCTTGGGTTTACCAAGTGTTGTAAGCTTCCATTTGCGGGTGAAGTAATGAAGAACAGCTAAGATTTGAAAATCATATAGCCGAGTTCCAATTCTATTTGAATTTGGTATATTCACTTGGGAATGGTATGAACCCGCCGCTTCTCCTCTCAGATATGGGTCAATTAGTACAATTTGTATCAGTAAATCATTATTATCGCCAAAGAAAAGTTGGCTCACTGTCTCGTGCCAGAAAATTTTTCTTGTCAGAATCCATCTTGAATATTTACAAATCTACAATTCGCCCGTACATTAAATACTGTTTCCATTCTAGCTGTACATCACAAGATTCTTGACAAAATTCAAATAAGGGTCTGCAATATAATCGATCCTGACCTGGCATCTCAACTTCAATCAATTTCTCACCGACGTAACGTAGCTTCTCTCTGTCTTTTCTACAAATATTTTCATAGCATCTACTCTGACTAGCTTCCAACCACCCACCCCCCGCCACCAACCTGGTGCTTCGACTACACGAATTTAAGCGTGGTACAAGATTGGCATCTAGGTCCCACCCTTTTATTTTATAATTAAATGCAACCGCCACTTCTACTCCAACAGTTTCCTCACAATTCCCACCCGTGGAATTCCCTTCCATTTTCTTGCTTCCCTGATAACTACAATCTCCAAAAATTTAAATGCAACATCAATCACCATCTTCTATCTTCTTGAATACCATTCATCGTTTGTCCTTTTCTCAATACTCCTTATACTCAATCTTTTCTCTCACTTTCACCCCTTGTAACACTTATTAATGGCAGTCCTGCCTTGCTTGGGATGAAATGATTAAAAAAATTTCAAATTTCTTGAATCTCGTTTATTTTGTCCTTTCAACAATCCTTCCTGTTCTCACACTTTCATTCCCTGTACCTCCCTACGTACTAGAGACATTCCCACCTTACTTGGGGTAAAAGGGTTTAAAAAAATCAAAAATATTTTGTGGCTTTGAATAACTTACAATGGGGTGATATCCATAAAAAAAAACATATTAATCAATCAAAATTAACCTTACCTAGACAGGAGGACATTGCTATTCGATCTCGGCAAAATGATTTCCTGTTCCCTGTCAAATAAAGCAGGTTTCTACCTCTTTCGAGTAGGCGTTCACATTCATGTATGAAGACAGCAGCAATGTCTTTATTGATATATATATATAGAAACATGCATCAATATATATATATATATTGATGCATGTTTCATTAAACAATATAGACCAGTTTTGTCTATTTACTTTAAGTAAATTTCTTTCATATTGTCTGATAAGCTTAATAACATTACCATTGAAAGATGAAAGAAAATTACCATTTTGATACATGTTTTTTAATCCTATCTAAGCGTTCGGCTGACATAAGCCATTATCAAAGATGACAATTAAATTTCAATATATTAAATAATACACGGACAAAACAATAATGATAGTCTGTTTTTATTGCATGAAAGATTTCTAAGCAATGACAAACTCGTGTATACGAGACGCGGGAGCGAATATCACACAACAGCTCATACATGACCACGCGAAAGTTAAAACGGGGAGTATTAAGTATGGGAAGCCGTTGGTATAAACCAATGGCTTCTGTTATCAATTATAGGGATTTAAGAATATTTATGGAGATTTCATAGTTCATTTTGTTCAACTGTTTTATATATATAGCTTCAAGAATTTTTAGTTTTTGTTTATTGTTTTCATGTTTAAGTATATATATATATATATAGAGAGAGAGAGAGAGAGAGATTGCTTGCACATTGAGACGAATTTGGATCTAATCAGCAATGTCTCATGACTGAATCAAAACAAAAAGGCGTTACTTTACGAGTGAAAAACTGTGGATTCATCTACAGATATTCGTTAAATAGGCTAAAACATTTGCTCATCTTCGTCTTTTAGCTTATCTAGGTTCAAACAAAAGATGGTATCATTGGTTTCGTATTATCCATGTATTTGTATGTAATTCACACGTATACACATACATAAACATATAGAGTTCATCAGTAAAAAAAATGTTTAGTCTGAAGAAGTCCTCTGAAAGGACGAAACGTGTGACATCATTTTTTTTAAATTTTTTATTCAATGTTATGCAAACATATACATACTATAATATATATATATATATATATATATATATATATATAGATAGATAGATAGATAGATAGATAGATAGATAGATAGATAGATAGATATTAATGTACTGAGATACACATGAACAGATTTAGAGAGAGAGATTCAACAGAGCTAACTAGCGAGATACATATGTCTGAATAAACTTAGATAGATAGAAAGAATAAAAGAAAGAAAAATATTAATATAGATAGACTGATAGAATAAAAAAAGAAAGAAAGAATTAAAGAAAGAACGAAAAATACTAATACAGATAGATAGATAGATAGATAGATAGATAGATAGATAGATAGATAATGAATATGAATATACATAGATAGATAGATAGATAGATAGATAGATAGATAGATAGATAATAAATATACTGACATATATAGATAGATAGATAGATAATGAATATACTGACATAGATAGATAGATAGATAGATAGATAGATAGATAGATAGATAATAAATATACTGACATAGATAGATAGATAGATAGATAGATAGATAGATAGATAGATTCCTTTCACATCGTAGATTTCATGATAGTTCATGTAACCTTAGATATTCCGACAAATCGATCATTGTTCCCAATTTTTCATACTTCTCTTTAAAACAATTTACAACGCTCCCGTTGTATAAATTATTTTTTACGCTTTCCACTATGTCTTTTATTTATTCTTATTGTAAAAGTTACTTCGTTTTTCGAACACATCGTTTTTTAGCGTCTTCTTGGAACGAAGTATGCTCGAGAACCGCAGTTCCACCGTATTTTTTATGCCAGACCTTTTCAATCTTTACAAATGTTTCTTGGGATATTTTTTTTTATTTATCCTGATCCATTTTTCCTTTCCCAGTCGAGTGGCTCGATTCGTCATAGGGATTGCAATCTGGCAAATAAATTTTCACTTGTTTGATTTTTTTTCATTTTCTGACAGTTTGTACGGAAACAAAAAGCAAGCGATCGCCTTCTAGATAATTACTGACATCAACATTTCATAAAAGCAATACAAGAATCAGTACCAATAAACTATTTATTTAGGCATAAAAGTGACTATTAAATGTCCGGTGGGGGACAAACAGGAAAGTTTGCGTTGTTTAGGATCATATACATCAATAACATAACTATTTACTCCTGTCTTAAAAGTAAATACGATAAGTCCGACAAAGTAAAACTGGTAGCTGCTCTTGAAAATTACCTCCAATCAGTTGTTAACTAGGACAAGAAAGAGCTTATAAATTTTAACGCCTCTTTTAATCATCATAGAGAATCCGTGACTGATGCTATCCTCCAGGAGAGCAACTCATTAGGCCTTCGTAGTCTTACGTTTTCAATTTACATGGGGTAAGATGATTATATTGAATCAGTTGCTAGTTTTGCGGCTAAAAATGTCGGTTTGCTGCATCGTGCCAGATAATTTGTTTCGTTAGAAACCATCTTACACACTTATAAATCTACCATTCCCCAAGGCGTTGAATATTGTTGCCATATTTGATCTGAAGCTCCTTCGCTATATCTCAAGATTCTTAACAAAATTCAAAGAAGTCTCTGTAATGTAATCAATCTTGACCTTGTATCTCGACTTCAGTCACTTTTCCATCGCCGTGACATGGCTTCCCACTGTCTTTTCTATAAATATTTTCATGGCAGTTGTTCTAATGAGTTCTCCTCCTTGGTACTCCGATTCCGTGAACTGAAGCGTACTACTAGATTGGCAATTAGGTCTCAACGTCTTACTGTTGAATTAGATCGATATAAACATAAGTTCTATTATAACTCTTTCTTTTCTCGCACTTCTCGGCTTTGGGAATCTCTTCCGGTTTAATGCTTCCCTACCACCTACAGGTTTCAAAAATTTAAATGCAATGTCAATCGTCAACTTCTGTCTTCCTAAACTCTGTCCTTTTAAGTCTTCTCATTCTCTTTCACTCCCAGTAGCCAACCCCCTTGCGTCTTGGCGGCATTATCACCTTGCTTGGAGTGAAACGCTTAAAAAAAAAGATGTACTTGCAGAAACTTGCTCGCCTACTTCCTCTAGGAATTAGGCGAGCAAGATACAAAATAAAATTTGATAGTATTTGACAAAAGCCTTCTAATTTTTTGAAATCCCAGTAAACCCTTGCATCTTAACGGTATTACTGTCTTGGAGTGAATTAAATAAAAAAAAAAGAATTTGTTGGTAGAACCACGTTTCTGTCACTTCAAGTCTCTCCTTCATCAGTAAGGAAGTCATCCTCCATTCACTGATTGCAAGAGGATACATGTTTCAGTTCAGTAGCGAAGGGATGCGCCCAAATCACGAATTCCGAATCGGAGATACCAAAATCAGACAAGTGCGGAAATTTAAATCTCTGGTAAATATTTTAACAGATGACCAAAAGTGTGACACCAAAATCCGAAGGCATATTGGGATAGCCAAAGATACATTTCAAAAGCTAAGCATAGTAATAAGAAATAGAAAAACTTCGCTAGAAAGAAAGAAAGAAAGAAATACTAAACTGTTACGTTATATTTGCCCTCCTGCATGGCAGTGAACGCTGGGCAATCTCCTCAAAGTTGAAGAAGATATTTAAAGCAACAGAAATGTTGTTCTACAGAAGGATGCTGAGGATACCATAGACCGAACCAACGACACAGTTTTTGAGAAAATAGAAGCAAAAAGGACACTTATATTTAACACCAGAAAGAGATAGTTGAAATTTCTGGGACACATAATGAGGAAAGTGAGTTTAGAAAATTTGATAGTCACAGGACAGATTGAAAGCAAGACAAAGAAAAATAATGTATAACCTACTTAGTGAGCTTGAGTAAATGGATGGCCCAACACGGTTTAGGAGAAATAACAGAAAGACAAAATTTATAAAGTGCTATAAAGGACAGTAAGTTGTGGAGAGCCGTGATCGACTACGTTCTGAGAGGAGACATTTTTCTTTGTTTCTAACGCCATTTTCCTATCTCTTAATACTTTCTTTAATGTCTAAATGGTTCTTTCCCTATTCCAAAATGCCTCCTCCTTCTCTGTGTCACATTTTCGTCCCTCTACTATTTTCCAAGTCAGTAAAATTTCTGTGTTTGCTTGATTCTTCTAAACTTCGACGTGAAAATCCAAATAATAGCGAAACATAAAGGTGGAATGAGTGCCTCTGACCTAGCGGTGAATTTTTCGATGCTGGTACAGAAGAAGAAAGATGTCTTCAAAGCAGCCGACTAATGAACATTTGGATGTCTCTAGTGCAGACGGCCATACATTCCGACTTCGTATAGTTTATTGTTAACCGTTTCTTCCCGTTCTGCCATCAGAGCAGTGTCATCACCATATCTTACGCTATTAAGATAATATCCGGCTATAATATATATAGTTAGGACATTTTTTTTAAATCGGTATCGCACTATGCAAGGCAGTAACGCCTTTAGGATACAGGGGTTACTTGGTGTGGAATTATTAGGAAGAGAAATATTAGTAATGAGCGGGAAGAGAAAAGAGTATCCAGAAGGACGGTAGCTAGCGATTGACGTTGCATTTAAATTTTTGCAGATTAAAGTTGACTGGAAATTATGGAGCCAGAAGGGAGCTCCACAAGCGAGAAAAGAAACTGTTAGCATAGAACTTATGGCTACATTTAACCAGCTCAACTGTAGATTGATTTCGACGCCAATCGAGTGGTGCACTTAAATTCAAAAAGTCTAGGTACCATAGTGAAGAACTCATCCGAACAATTACCATGGAAGTATTTATAGAAAAGACACAGAGAGGCCACCTTACGGTGGTGGGAAAGTGACTGATGCCGGGCCACCAGATAAGGACCAATAATATTGCTGATTCTTCTTTGAATTTTATCAAGGAGCTCAAGGAATAGCAAGAGTACCGGGCCATATGTGGCAACAATATTCTAAACATGGGCGATGTCTAGATATCTTAGGACAAAGCATGTGTACCTAATGGTATCCCTGTAACAGTCATTAAGAAGTGAGCTGTCGAACTGGCTCCTGTTCTCTCTAAACTGTATAGTAAGTGTCTCGTTGCTTCTTGCTTTATTGTCTGCTGGAAGTCCCGTTCCAGTTTTTAAGAACTCTGGCGAACCGTCCGATTATCAGCTAGTTCGTCTTCTATCTTTTTTTTTTTTTTTTTTTTTGTGTGGGGACTCCTATAGGCTCTAATCAATACCAAATTAGTTAAGTATCCCAAGGGCTTTTTCTTTAGACAAGCTTTCGTTTCTCCAGGTTAGCTGCTGATATACTGACGGTAATTGCAGAAAGAATCTATCAAGCTCTAGATAAGAATGGTGGACCCCAGGCTACAGTTTTAGACATCTCAAAAGGTTTGGTATACAAGCCTTATCCACAAGCCAAAAAGTTACAGTGTCTCCGGACAAATCTTTGAACTAATCCTATCAAATCGTGAAATGAAAGTTATCCTGAATGGTCACTCTTCCAAATCCTTTCATACTAATGTAGATGCACCCCCCCGTCTCTATCTTCCCTCCTAGTTTGTTTTTAATTTTCATTAATGACCTTCCTGATGACATCAGCTCTCACCTTGGTATCTACGCTGATAACAGAAACATTTACTCCTGTCTCAATAGTAAGTCTTGCCAGTTCGATAAGGTCAAAATGGCAGGTGATGTCCATAACGACATTCAGTCTGTTGTTAACTGGAGCAAAGGATGGTTAATTTAAACACCACCAAAACAAAACTGTACTTTATTAATCATCTGAGATGAGTTGATGCTGAGCTCTATGAGAAAGACTTGTTATGCCTTCTCGGACTAACAGTCTCAGCTGCCATAAAGTGGAAAGACTATATTGAATCTATTGCTATGTCGGCTGCTAAGAAAGTTGGTTTACTATGTCGTGCTAGATAATTTTTCTCACCAGAATCTTATCTTAAATCTCTATAAGACGCTCATACTTTGAATTTTGCTGTTACATATAGTCCGGTGCTCCTGTTATATATCTAGAGATCCTTTCTAAAATCCAAAGAATCATCAATATTATTGGTCCTGATCTGGCATCTCGGTTTCAGTCACTTTTCTACCGGCGTAAGGTTTCTTCTCTGTGACTTTTCTATAAATAGTTTCATGATAATTGTTTGGATGAACTTTTCACTATGGTACCTAGACTTTTTTTTAATTTTAGAGGAGTACTAGTTGAGCTGGCTAGATGTAGCCGTAAATTCTATGATAACAGTTTTTCTCGCACTTCTCGCTTGTGGAGCTCTGTTCCGGCTCTAGGCTTTCCTGTCAACTTTAATCTGCAAAAATTTAAATGCAATGTCAATCGCTATCTACTGTATTCCTGATTACTCCTCTTTTATTCTCGCTCCTTAGTTTCTCTTTTTTAATTCTTCCACACCTTGTAACCCCTTGTGTCTTAGTGGCTTTACGGCCTTGTTTCGAGTAAATCCGATTAAAAAATTCTATCTGGAAATGTTGACTAAATTCGATGCGAAACCACATTCTTGTTTTGCTACTACCCGTAGGAGGCACGTTGGGTTAATGGATAACGGCTCGGACTGAGGAATCGCAGAGCCGAGTTCAAATTCCAATCGAATCCTTTACATTCACTTACGTGCTAATACCCTTGGGAAAAGTATGAACCCTCTTCTTCTCCCCCAGCTATGGGTAAATAGCTGGACAGACCGGGTTCTGTAGCTTTGGATAGCAACTGGTCTACCGCCGGAAGAAATGGCAACCTACCGGGAAAAAATCTGCCTCGTCAGTCATGTATCGAAAGATAGATGATCGCCTAACATGACACATAACTGACTAACTACTCCTTCGTTATTTGTCTATTTGCTCAATTCATCTTCTGTGTGCATGCAGGCTTTTTGTTCCCAGTCAATGTTGTGGTTTATTCTAATATCTATTCCCTATACATCGAGTTTTCATATTATTATTAGCAGTTGTTTCATTTCATCTATTTTCTCTTGACCTTTACGACACTGGTAGTATTATATGTAATATCTATGAATTTCTTTGATGAAGCATTGTCAATTATTGTTCAATTATTGGCATTTCTTTCATCTTATTTCTTTTGATTTTTATTACACTAGTAATATTAGATAGAATAGTCTATTAATTTCTTTGATGAGGCATTGTTAATTATTAATTTTTATTAGTCTTTCTTTCATCTTATTTCTCTTGCCCTTTATCCTTGTAGTAGTACTAGATGTAATAGTTTATGAATTTATTAGATGAAACATTTTCAATTATTATTCATTTATGACCAGTATTTCTTTCATTCTATTTCTCTTGCCCTCTAATATATTAATAGTATTAAATGTAATAGTCTATGAACTTCTTTGACGAAACATTGTCAATTATTATTCATTTTTGACTGGCATTTCTTTCATTTCATTTATCTTCATTTTATTACACTAGTAGCATTAGATGTAATAGTTTTTTTTTTTTTTGGATGCGCGTTGAAGTATATTAATTTTTACTAGTATTTCTTTTATTCTATCTCTCGTAGCCCAACTTACTCTGGTTGTATGTGATATAACAATCTTTAAATGTATTTAATAATCTATCATCAGTATCTATATTTCTGAGATGAGGTATTATGTACACTATTTAAATTATTCGGACTATTGTCCTCATCTTTGTCGCCATGTTTATTACAACGTTTAGACATGACACGTGGAACTAGAACAGTCTACCTGAGCCAAATAAAGGGTTCAGTTCGACATTCCAACCACCTGAAGAAGGCCGGAGCATACAACGGCCGAAATGTTGTAATAAATATGGCGACAGAGATGAGGACAATAGTCCGAATAATGTACATAATCTATCATCAATTGTTTAGTTTTACTACTATTTCTTACTTTCATTTCTGTTCGTCCATCTTCCTCTAATAGTATGAGATATAATCGTCGCTGAATTTTTTAAACGAAGTTTTATCAATTACTATTTTTTCATCGTATTTCATCTTTCTGGTCCTTTTTATTACACTAATCGTACTGATGTAATAATCTAAGGTCATCCCTATTATTACTAATAAATAACGAATATTTCTCTTGCTTTTGATAAAAAAAATCTCTTAGATCATTAATTACGAAATTTGTATCGGAAATAAAGAATTCATACTTAGATGTTCTTGAAAATGTGACCATTTCAAGAATATGAAGCCATTATACCGATATTTTTATTTCACCCGCTCTACTCAAATGATTTCATGAAATATTCCCGTGGAAAAGAATCCCCGTGAACCTGAATTAAGAAAGCAATAGGTATAAGCCAATTTCTGTGGGGAAACTGTTGCATAATAAGAACTCTTCAGACCTCATAAATATCCCTACTAAAAATAATAATGCAAATTGTAATAACTTCTATCAGAAACTGAATACAAAATAAGTTCAATTAGAAACCACCGTCTCGTTAAAAAGAAAAGAAAACCTTCATAAACTAACATGTAACCAAAATTATCACTGATTCTCATCAATCTATACGTAAAACAACTACGATTCAAAACTTTTATCCGGGTTTAAAAACCCTATAGTGGTTGAAGTGTCGTCAAGTAGAAGCCAAATGAAACAAACCGTTATCCTAACCACTGTAGTCCTCATGTCTTGCTCCCTCACGGGAACTGGGGTTCGTCACACCCACAAGCTGACGTCCCTCACTGGCCACCATGTAACTATCATGAATTCATCTTAGCCAAAGGGAGATAATCGTCATTTATTTCCTTACAGTTATATTATAGCCAGTTAGAGTGTCCTTGTCCTTCATAAGTAACTCGGCGAATAGATACATGTAACGTGATAGTTAGTAATATTACTTTGTTCCCCATTTAAAAGGCCCTGTGCCAGGATAGGTTATAGCTTTTGTAAATAATGTTTTCTTGTAGTAAATTCGTTAACCCGGTTTGGTGCAAACATTCTTTTTAATATTTCATATATTAACAAATTCATAAAATGATCAATAATAATTACTGTTTAGATCTTATACGTTTTAAACACAGAGTGGAATGAGACAACTTCAGCAATTTATAATGGGGAAAGAGGGCTTGGAAAACTTGATACTCACAGGACATAATGTGAGAAAAATGTGCAGAGGGAAACATCGAGAGACCTACGTACCGAACTTGTCTAAATGAATGACAGAACAGGAGCTGGGAGTGATAGTAAGTGGACAAATATTGCTTAGCGATACAAAGTGTAGGAAGTTGTGGAGAGCTATGATCAACCTACCTAACGAGCTTGTGTAAGTGGATGACAGAACAGGGACTAGGATTGATAGTAAGAGGACAAATATATTTGTGAAACTATTATAATAATATATTAGAACACAAAAGATTAATTCTAAAATCAGAGATTATTTTCCGAAAAGCCTAATAAGTTAAATTAACAAAAAGTACATCTTTAATTATTAGGAACGAGTAATATATTTTTGTTCAACTCTTATAATAATATATTAGAATGCAATTAAAAGATTTATTCTAAAATCAGAGATTATTTTCCGAAAAGCCTAATAAGTTAAATTAACAAAAAGTACATCTTTAATTATTAGGAACGAGTAATATATTTTTTGTTCAACTTTATAATAATATATTAGATTAAAAGATTTATTCTAAAATCAGAAAAGCGAGTAATCCAGAGATTATATATTTTTGTTCAACTCTTATAATAATATATTAGAATGCAATTAAAAGATTTATTCTAAAATCAGAGATTATTTTCCGAAAAGCAATAAGTTAAATTATTATTGTTATTTTTTGTTATTATTTAGAATCTTAAAAGATTTATTCCAACACCTAATAAGTTAAATTGTTTCTTTAAATGAAACCAAAGTATTTTTTGTTCAACTCTTATAATAATCCAGGAACTGAAAGATTTATTCTAAAATCATTATTTTCAAAAAGCCTAATAAGAAATTAACAAAAAGAACTTTATATCATCCTATATTTTGTTCCTTGAATAATATATTAGAATGCAATTAAAAGATTTATTCTAAAATCAGAGATTTTTTCGAAAAGTAATAAGTTAAATTAACAAAAAGTACATCTTTAATTATTAGGAACGTAAATATTTTTGTTCTATAATAATATATTAGAATGCAATTAAAACTTTATTCTTCAGAGATTATTTTCCGAAAAAGCCTAATTTAAATTAACAAAAGTTCCCTTTTTATTAGGAACGAGTAATATATTTTTGTTCAACTATAATAATATATTAGAATGCAATTAAAAGTTTATTCTAAAATCAGAGATTATTTTCCAAAAGCCTAATAAGTATTCGAGATTATTAGGAACGATCCGTTCAACAACTCTTATAATAATATATTAGAATGCAATTAAAAGATTTATTCTAAAATCAGAGATTATTTTCCGAAAAGCCTAATAAGTTAAATTAACAAAAAGTACATCTTTGATTATTAGGAACGAGTAATATATTTTTGTTCAACTCTTATAATAATATATTAGAATGCAATTAAAAGATTTATTCTAAAATCAGAGATTATTTTCCGAACAATCTAATATTATTGTTATTATTATTATTCGATCTGCCAACACTGGAAATTGTTTCTGGAAATGAAACCAAAGTGCTAGCTACACACCTCCAGGGAACTGAGATGACATCTACCATGATCAACAATTTGACCAAGACTTTTCCCAGTACAAAACTCAAGAACGCCCTCGGATGATTATGACACGATGACTTGTTTTGGGGCAACTATTATAATAATATATTGTATAGCTAGCCACTCGTATTCGAGGATATCCGTCTACTAGGGCGATTAGCCTATCGACGCTCAGGCATATTTGTGTTTATTCAACACTGCAACTATACTGAGCCCCAGGGGTTCCATGATCAACAATTTGAACAAGGCAGTTTCATTCATAAGGTTTGGGTCAAGCCGACGTGGTATTTCATTCATAAGGTTTGGGTCAACCCGTTTTTTTCAGACACTTTTCAAAGGTGCCGCACGCTGGGATCGACCCCACCAGTCCCATAAAATCAGGAAGTATCTTTCCTGACAAATCGACCATGGTGAGATTTGAACCCGGGTCTCATGGTCAGAACGCAAATGTTCTAACCACTTGGCTACAATTAAATGTTTATTCGAAAATCAGACATTATCTTCTAAACAAGCTAATATATCAAAAAGGCTTAATAATGAATTTGAGTCTCATTAGAATAAGCGGTATTATTGTGATAAGAAGAGACTCATAAATAGCATTTAGTACGATAATTGATGTGAACCTCACTGCGTGTCCTGCTGCTGGATCCTTGTACCATACTAAACTAACCTTTGTAAATAACTAATAATGGAAGGTAATAATGAAAACATTCTAAAAACGGATATAGAGTCTGTTTTTAGTTTGTTAGTTTACATGCCTTGTATTTTTATTTTATTTTTTAGATTTTCATCTTCTCTGAGGTCATAATTATTCATTCTCATCAAATCACTGTCTGGGTTTATTTTAGTGATTCTTTTCACATCTTTAGGCACTAATTTTAAACTTGCATAAAAGAAAAGTCATTTATCATAGATAGATAGATAGATAGATAGATAGATAGATAGATAGATAGATATTGTTATATACAAGGTGATTGCCACATCTTACTCAGATGAGGGCCGCCTCCTCACTCTTCGCATCATTTATAATAGCTTCCGTCTCGTTTCGTTCAGCATTCGATTCTATTCTTTTTATGCATATATGACTGATACTCTCTACCCTTGAGTGGTTGATTGGATTTTCGTTGCCTACAGCAGCCCTGTGTACCACAACGAGTCTTCTAAGTCCAGATGATGGTCGACAAACCTCGTTGCAAATATCACAGGTGCTGTTGGCAGAATGATGAGGATGGTTGGCATAGTTGGCTTGCCTCTGGTTGTTATGATGACCTTTCAAATGGCATACGTAACCTACTCTCGACGACAGCCTGCGCTCACACACACCACATTTCCAAAACTGTTGGCAAATCAGAGTGAGTGCATTTTCGTAGATTACGCTTGATCTGAGAATGCCTGAGATATTCATACTCAACGGCATTGCATCTCTCGCTTATAAAGTGTCCCTACTCAGTACGATTTGAATTCAGATCTTCCCAGTGAGGCACATCATTGTGCAATGCATAGATAGATAGATAGATAGATAGATAGATAGATAGATAGATAGATAGATAGATAGATAGATAGATAGATAAAAACAGACTGAGAGATCTCTGAATAGATAGATAGATAGATAGATAGATAGATAGATAGATAGATAGATTCCTATTCCTTTTGATAAAATGAAATGCGATATAAAAACAGAAAAATACCATCTTTTCACTTGGTAGCTATTTTTTTTTCCTTTTAGAATTTTATTATTTCCATCGTTTTTACTGGCGCTAACGCTCTGCTATCGACCCAGTAAGTGATTCTTAAGGCCATGTTTATATTTACAACATCTCTTTCACGTGTGGCAAACATAAATTCAGTGTTACCTATGATGGAAACTTGTCTGTCGCTGTGTACAGTCATGTGATGAAGAGCTTTACAAACCTTGACACTGCAGGTACGTCTGGTAGGATTGCATTCACAGGTCTTTGCACCTGACTTTTCTTGTGTGATCTCTCGTGACTGGCTAATCCAGCCACCGAAAGGGTGACTTTTCCACAAATCTTGCAAGTGTCCTAATAGCTCTGGGACAGATTCTATTTCTGCATTCTTAATGGCGCCTTTTTTGTTGGAATTCTCAATTCTCTTCTGTTGCAAAATTGTTGCAGTGTTTCCAAATCAACCTTCTCCAGCAACAGTTTCCCAGCATTCAACATTAGCGCCAAATGTTACATTTAACTACATCCTTGAAACGTTTTGGGGGGCTTATGAGCGGGTTGATTACCTAGTACCAGCTTATCATAAAAAGTCTTTTGGGTAATTTGCCATCCTCCGTACACGTCAGATAACCTTTCCAGTGCATTTGATTATGCAGAAGTAGTTTCTCTATGCTGACTATGTTTACGCGATAAGGGACTTTTCTATCTGGTGTACAAGACTGCCAACTGATGTCCAGGATTCGTCTCAGATACTGTCGGCTAAAACGCTCGAAGATCTTAATTTGCCTTCGATAGATGGCCCACCCTTCAGAGGAATATCAAAAGGTAGTTAAGACTAAAACTTAAACTGTTTCGAAGATGACGATCTTTGTACTTAAGGAAATGTTACGATCAGACCATACTTTCTTTTCAAGTTGTCTGAATGCTTGACTTGCTTGTTCAATTCGGTAATTCACTTCTGCATCCAGTGAACCATCCCTAGCACTTCCTAAGTATGAAGAAAAATATACAGAAAAAAACAAACAAAAATCTTAATATGCAATTATGCTGTATTAATGTTAATATAAAGTCAACGTCGGACATTTAGGTCTATTTTAGACCATCTTCAGGACATTTTCATTTAAACATAATTAACATTAGAACATATAAAAATTCAACACGAAAAGACGATGGACATAAGAGCACAACTAATCCAAACAGATAACTGAAATTTTTATATAAGATCAGCGTTCCGTTTAAATATGATCACGTGGGCGATGTTGCGAAAACGTATTCGAAGATGATTTCCAAATATTAAAATATTAAAAAAAGTCGATTGAACTATTTTATATAAACGGTTCAAGAAATCCCTTCCGTTGATATAGGAATACGCAGAGATCAATAGGTTCTTATATCTTCATACAAGCTTCAAGTCCTCCACGTTACAAAGCAAATCAAAAATGATTTCAAAATATCAGAACGATGGAACAATTTTAAAAACAGTTCGATAATAAATCCTTTCCTTACTTGATCAATAGATTCTTATATTTTCGTACAAGCTTGAAGTCTTCCATGTTATAAAGTAAATTTAGGTTTGTATTTCCAGTAGACAGTATGTAAGCAAATATATGCTTCCTAAGTATATAAAAACTGCCAACTACATCCAGCCTGGTTCCGTTAACGACAATGTTGAGCTCTATAAAAGGCAGCACAGGTGGAGACGTTAAATACATACATTCATACATACTAAAGATATAATTTAGAATTTTGCTATATTTATTAGGGAAGGGTGATATCGGAGATATTCAACGGGGTGTTTGCAGATATATATTTATACAGGGTGAACATCGGTATCAACAGACAAAGCCAAATGAAATGTAATAAATAAAATTGAAGTCGGAAAATAAATCATTTGAATATTTATTTATCTATTAGCAATTGTTGGTCTATTTTTATATTTAGTACTATGCTTACAAAAATCTGCTCGGATTGAAACGCTTACTGGCCTGCGTGTTTCTTAGACGTTAATGATCTGTGTTATATATATATATATATATATATATATATATATATATATATATATATATATATATGAAAAGATTACTTAACTTTTAAATATCAATTTTATCCCGACTTCGAAGTTTCTTGGTAAAATTTCCAGTTTTCAGGGGTTCTGGTTTTAAACGGCATTTCCAGTTTTTTTTCAGGTTTTTCAATTTCTTCCACGTCTTTTTCAATCCGTTGTGTAAACGTGTGTATTCATGAATTTAACGTTCTTTTACACGCGCATGTTCATGAAATTTTACTTTTATTTACGTCTTTTCATTTTTTCAACTGTAGATTTTTCTTCCAGTTGTAATTTTTTCTTCGAAATTAAATTTTTTTCGAAATTAAATCAAATATTTTATGGTTTATATAGAAGTTGTTAATTTATGCTATATTATTAATTAAATTGTAATATTTGTTAATTTTATTATTAATTAAATTATTATATTTTTATTTAATATTTTTAATTAATATTTTAATTGATTTATTGTGTTATATTATTATTAAAGCAACAAAGTAAATATTTGTTAATATGCCAGCAGTTTACCAAAAATCTTCGAAGTCGGGATAAAATTGATATTTAAAAGTTAGATAATCTTTTCATATAATATTATTAATGCTCTATTTTAATATTATTTTTAAAATTTTAATATTGAACACTATATATAAAAATATCTGCTGTTTCTTAAATCTGATATATATATATATATATATATATATATATATATATATATATATATATATATATAATTACATGAATCATTCATACAAAAACAAATATAGAGGTTAATTATTTAAATGGGGAGAATACATCTTCGCAAACAATTTCAATAAGATACACTAACCCCGAACCTCTATATGAATGATATGATCCCTGTTTATAAATTCCAGTTTCATAAGGTCTTTTATAGTTTTACAAGCTTTCGTCTGTTCCTACAGACATCCTCAGGTATGGAAATAGATTTGTTCTTGTTTTTTACTTCTCGGTAATAAGAGGACAACGAAAATAGAGGTGTAATCCGAAAAAATGCTATGAGAAATGTGTTATTGTTTTGGAACGTGCGGTCGCAACGCTGAGTTTGAATTTTAAATTTTAAGGTTATGCGTTTTTGTACAAATATATTAATAGGTGAATTCTTTTGTACTGGTAGGTTTTCCGTCAATGTGGCATGAACTATATTGTTCAATAATTACAGGAATGTATATTTGTTTTTTGTATGAATGATTCATGTAATTATAAATTAAACTGCACCTATAATCGAAATATATATATATAATTTTGTAAAATTTTATCTATTAACAAACAATATTTAGAAAAATATGGCAAACTTGAATGTTTTTTGGGGGGTGGGGGTCTTGTGACATGTTTCATCAGTTAAGATTTAATCGGACTCGGCTTTATAGACGTTGCCACGTCTACGCATGCGCCCGAAACGAGAGACGCAGGTAGTTTCAAAAGAATTTTTTTCGCAATCTAGCCGAAATCATTTGTATTCTTTTTCTTTGTCTCTCCACCACCTTTGTTCTTGATTATCCCACACTGTGACAATATAAAATCTACCAAGAATGGTTATCTATTGTAAGAGCCTGGACACAGATTTATTGTGGCTAAATTAACGATCAAGGCAATTTCCAGACATTTTCGTCTCAGTGGATTATTTTCTCTTTTAATAAAAGTAGCATTCCCTATGTCAAAATTGTGGTCCGTTTTGTTACGGTGAACAACCAATGCGTTATGTGTGTTGTTATTTAAAATGTCCCTTTTGCGTTCATATAGTCTCTCGTTTCGTGCGCATGTGAAGACGTAGCAGTGGCATCAAAGCCCAGTCTAATATAATCATAACGGATGAAACGCGTCACAAAAACCTTTCCAGTGTGTTATACTTTTCTTTTATATACATACATATATATATATATATATATATGTGTGTGTGTGTGTGTGTGTATAGATAATATTAGTGGTAAATATACACATACATATGCAAAATATATATACGTAGGTGCATACAAATACATGTATATTTTTTGAATAAAAAATTCCAAGAGGATAGAATCCAGGTAGAACTCAATGTCCAGGACAGAGTAAGGATATAATAAAAGCCTTTTTTGAATTTGTAGGTCTGACGAATTGGGTCGTATTTACGATTCCAATGGAATAAATTATGACCATGAAATATTAGTGTTTTTTAACCTTTTATATATATATATATATATATATATATATATATATATGGAGAGAGAGAGAGAGAGAGAGATTTATACGTATCTTATTTTTGTGATGTCAACGAATACTCGTTGTCACTTTCGTAATATTCGTTGTAGTAGAGACTTTGTAATCGCAGATACAACTATAGTAACGCCGTTGAACAATACTGGTGTCAGACGCCTTCGAATAACACTCGAACTAATAGTACTTGCTCGATAATACTCGTTCGAATAGTAACCACCGAATAATAATCCGTATAGTGATCAGTATAGAGAAATAATATAGTGAATAGTATAGAGATAGAGGATAGTGAAGAAATGGCGATCCGAATAGTAACAGAGGATAGAATAGAGATGGGGATCGATTAGACGTAACGCTAATTCCAATATATACATTTCTTTTCCTATCACGTGATCTACTCATTCAAAATGGGATCGGCCGTGTTTGCTCACTGGCGGTCTATGTTCAAACATCGAAGTCTGTACTTACCATATTCACCTGAACTTGTACCAAACGATTACTTATTTTATCGATCGTTACAAAACGCTTTGTTTGAGAAAAGTAGTCTCTAAAAAAAAAACACTGATTCAAGAGTTCGTTGAAAATTTAACATCAAAATCTGCGGAATTTTATTCAAAGGGTACCGAAGAACTGCCTGATAAGTGTCAACAAGTCGTTGCAAATAATGGTGAAGTTGGTAAGCAAAAACGAACATTATCTATGACTCAATCTAATAATTTTAATGCACGTTTTCAACTGACATAAAGACGAGCCCTTATACTGAATTAATTGCTAGTTCTGCTGCTAGGAAAGGGTTTTTTGGGCCTTCTCAAACTGATATTTTCGACTGACGAAATGGAATGATTATATTGAATCAATTAGTTGAAACATTGGTCAACTCTGACGTCCTAGACAATTATTCCCATTAGAATCGTTCTTGCACATTTATAAATCTACCATTCGTCCATGCATTGAATACTGCTGCCATATCTGGTCTGGCGCGCCTACTAAATATCTCAAGAAAAATTGACAAAATTCAAAGAAGAGTCTGTAATATAATCGATCTTGACCTCAGTCACTTTCTTATGGATGTGACGTCTTTCCTACAAATATTTTCATGACAACTCTCCTCACGAGCTTTCCTCCTTGGTACCTCCTTTGCGTGAATTTAAATGTACAACTAGACTGGCAACTAGGTCTCACCGTTTTACTGCTGAACTAGCTAGATGCAACCGTATGTTCTATTCTAATAGCTTCTTTTCTCGCACCTCTCGCCTGTCGAACTCCCTTCCGATTTCTTGCTTCTCTGCCAACTACAACCTTTAAAACTTTGAATATAACGCTAATCGCTGTCTTCTGCCTTCCTGTAACCTGTTCTTTTATTGTCCTTTCTCCTCACTAATGTCTTCTCATTCTCTTTCACTCGAAGTAAACCTCGCGTCCTGGTGACATTATCGCATCGCTTGGAGTGAAATGATTTTTTTTTTAAAAAGTATAAAATGTGTGTGCAATGCGAATTCGACTTAAACATACCCGAAATAAATTGAATTCTGCTTATCATCATGCAAAATATACATGAGTTAAATTGAAAATATGCATTACGCATAAAATGGTACCCTGTCTTCGTAATTTAGAATATAGACTCTTATACTTACGACTTAAAAAAATATCTTGTTAAATATTCCTTCTTTATCAAGCTGCTTCCGCCAATGGATACGGGAGTTCTTTGCTGAAATAATCCAATTGTTTCAGAATGCATTTATGTAGAATCATCAAAATAAATAAATATCGTTCGATTTTTGATTCTTTTAAAGTGTTATCAATTTTTGTCGGCGGCATAGAGATAGTGTTGTTTCCTTTTAATGCAATTTTCTGACAATGCATATATTTGTTTTGTTTGTTAAACACTGAAATGAGTTGGATTTAATATCCAGTGAATGATTTTAAGATCTTCCTTGGTTTTATTGCCTCTATATCTGAGATGAGTTGTTAATATTCAGTGAATATTTTAAAACTATACTCATCTTCATTTCATTCTTGTTTTTGTCTGAGATTTTGGAAACGTGGCTCATTCTCAGCTTTTCCGCTGACTTGAAATAGAATAATTATACTGAATTTATTGCTAGGTCTGCTGCTAGGAAATTTGGTTTACTGTGTAGTGCTAGACAATTCTTCACGTCAGAACCTATCTTAGATATTTATAAGTCTACCATTGGTCATTGCTTTGAATATTGCTACCATATCTGGTCTGGCGCTTCTGCTATATATTTAAAAATTCTTGATAAAATCCAAAGAATCTGGTATGTCATCTTTCTCATGTGCCTTTTTCTATAAATACTTAATCGTAATTGTTCTGTTATCTAGACTCTAGAAATTTAAATATAGTACTAGATTGGTAACAAGGTTTTATCATTTTACAGTTGAAACGACTAGATGTAACCGTAAGCTCTATTTTAGCATTTCTCTATTTCTCCCACATCTTGCTTGTGGAATTCACTTCCGGCTTCTATCTTTAAAGTCAAATTCGATCTTCCAAAATTTCAGTGCAATGATAATCGTTATTTTCTGTCTTCTTAATTCTTGTCCTTTTATTGTTCTCTCTCTTTAATAATGCTTTTGTCATATCAGATTCACCCCAAGTAAAGCAGTAAAGTTACTAAGACACAAGTTTAGATTACTTCTCGGTCGGCTCTGTTGTGAAAGAGTTAGAAAGCAGAAACATTACTAAGGAAAAAGATCAATAGAAGAGTAATCAGGAAGATAGTGGGTACCGATTAACATTGCATTTAATTTTTTGAAGTTTAAAGTTAACTGGGAAGCATGTAGCCGGGAGAGAGTTCCACAAGCGAGAAGTGCGAAAAAAGAAACAGTTAGCATAGAACTTACGGTAGTCAAAAGATATATATATATATATAACATATTTATAACATATTTATTTATATATTTATAACATGGAAGACTTCAAGCTTGTATGAAAATATAAGAACCTATTGATCTCTGCGTATTCCTATATCAACGGAAAGGATTTCTTAACGAACTGTTTATATGAGAAAATAGTTCAATCGAGCTTATATAATATTTTGAAATCATCTTCGAATACGTTTTCACAACATCGCCCACGTGACGACGAAGTGATCATATTTAAACGG
Organism: Acanthosepion pharaonis; assembly: GCA_903632075.3. Lineage (NCBI taxonomy): Eukaryota > Metazoa > Mollusca > Cephalopoda > Sepiida > Sepiidae > Acanthosepion > Acanthosepion pharaonis. Next base: position 174,383 of record CAHIKZ030000994.1, on the reverse strand, counting down.
AACGCTGATCTTATATAAAAATTTCAGTTATCTGTTTGGATTAGTTGTGCTCTTATGTCCATCGTCTTTTTCATGTTGAATTTTATATGTTCTAATGTTAATTATGTTTTATGAATATGTCCTGATGGTGGTCTAAAATAGACCGAAACGTCCGACGTTGACATTATATTAACATTAATACAGCATAATTGCATATTAAGATTTTTGTTTGTTTTTTCTGTATATTTTTCTTCATATATATATATATATATATATATATATATATTATTGTGTATTTTTAGGCAACAATTTTTCATTAGTGCATGTTTCATTAAATAATATAGACAAGTTTTGTCTATTTATTTTAAGTAAGTTCCTTTCATATTGTCTGATAAGCTTAATCACATTATCATTAAAAGACGAAAGGAAAACACCATATCGATACATGTTTAAATCCAATCTAAGCTTTCGGCCTTCATAAGCCAGTATCAGAGATGACAATTTCAATGTATCAAACAGCACACGGACGAACCAACAATGATAGTCCGCCCTTGCTGCATGAAAAATTTCAAAGCAACGACAAACTCGTGTATACGAGACTCGGAAGCGAAAATCGCGTCTCATCTCGTAACGTCACACATGATCACGCGAGAGTGAAAACAAGAAGTATTAAGTATGGGAAGCCGTTGGTATAAACCAATGGCTTGTTATAAATTATAGGCATTTAAGAATATCTGTAGAGGTTTCATAGTTTATTTTGTTCAGGTTAGGTTTCAACTGTTTTATGTATATAGCGTCAAGAATTTTCCCGTATATATATATACATATATATATACCGGTGTAGCAGCAAAATTGTCTAAGTCGTGTAACAGCATGGGATAATTGTCCATCCCACAAAATGTTTCATGTCTAAAAAGCAATAAACTAATTGAGTTACTTTTTTTTCCAGGTTTTCAGATAAGACATTTAGCCATCTTGACACAATTTGTCGCAACAATTACCGAAAAACTCTGTGAGTTATTCAGCTGTGAAGGGAACAGCTTAAAATCGTTTTCTGTCAGCCCCACTGTCTTCCCAAATGAGCAATGGCGAGAGGAAAAAGTCACCAACTTCAAAGTCCATTCAAGAACCATCAAGAGAAAGATGAATAAGTTTTAAAAGGAGGGAATAATAAAGAGAAAACTGGATATGGAGCTCACAACAGCAAGAGGGATCATCGTTTCAACTGAAAGCAAAATACATTCTTATTGCTCAAAGTAGAGTCCAATAGTGTTATAAAAAACTTTGGAGAATTCCATTAATATATCTTTAATCACGGTTCATAGCTTAATCTAACAATTGAACAATTTTTCTGTTACACCGGCTATATATATATATATATATATGTGTGTGTGTGTGTGTGTGTGTGTGTGTGTGTGTGTGTGTGTGTGTGTGTGTGTGCGGGCGTGTGTGTTGTTTTAAATTTGACGGCGCGCATTCTTTTTCTTTGAAACATCTTCAGAAAGTTTCGTTGGAAAAAAAAAACAAGCATATAAAAAAAACTTTATCATAAACGGTTTCACTGAAAAAGCGCAGGGATGAGGGTAAATTAGGAGCCATGACAAAAATAAATTAATTGCTAAAACAATAAATCGATGTAAATAAGCTCCTAGTGAGTATAAAACAGAAAAAAAAAATATTGTACTCACGACCTGTCCATGAGACTCAGAGAACGAAGAAAGTTCTCCTTCTGCCTGCATTAACATAAGTCGATGAAACTTCTATAAAACGTAAATGTTTAGCCGGCCGAGCAGTAATCTTAACGCTTCGTCAGAAAAGTGTAACACGGGTTGTTCACCTATTGTAGTCTATGGGGGAATTCACTCTCATCATAGCAGTAGAAATGAGCCTTGTGTTCACGGAGACAAAAGTATACTTGACAGGAAATAAAACGTACACAAATATAAGGAAAAGCATGGTAAATTTTATGTTAATTTCATATAATTTATTTATATTTTGTATGTATTTGTGTGTGTATTTTTTGATTACAATTGTTTTATGGTACACGTAATAAAAGGGAGAATTTTTTCTCCGTAGTATTACAAGCCATATCACAGACAGAAGTTAGACACGTGTTGCCCATACTAAGGTTCGTGGTGAGAGATTGAATTTAACGTCTTTTGGCAGGATGTCCGTATTTTCGGCAGGAGCAGTTTTTTTTTGCATGCCGGGAGTGTTTTTATTATTTTTAATTAATTTATTTTATAAACGTTTTATGGTATTGATTTATTTTATTTTATTCATAATTTTCATTATTATTATTTTATAGTTTATTTTTATTTATTTATAATAATAATAATACCCCTACAAGTCCAGTCGCTGACTCAGGTGAATCTGTCGCTGACTCCACCCTGTCTTATATGAGTAGATACCCGCTGTCCAATCCAAGTCAACAACCGCAAGTTGCTTCGCCCAGCATAATCAGCCTCGTACTGACATTTAAATTGATAAATAGCAGAAGTGCTTAACAGGTAGGGCAAACCATTCTTAGAGAAAGATGGGAACACTTGGATAATATTAAAGACAACACGCAACTTGACAGTAAACACGCTAGAAGTCACACACGCCGACACCCTACAGGCAAAAGTCTGTCTACTCCTACCCAACTATGATAATTTTAATTAAACTAGACAAAAAGAAGGTCCCAAAAACTATGGGAGCCTTAAAACCCTCAAACTTACGTACCACCGGCCGTCTAACAATATTATTCAGGTAACAGTTAACCCCTGAAAATATTGTAAAAGTTCATCACACTTCACTCCCACTTACAAGGTAAACATCAAAGTTTACTGGATCAAGGTAGAGATTAAATTAACTTTACGGGACTCAAGGACAAAAGCATTCTAACTGGTGTACACACCAGTACAAGTGAGCCCACGATATTTTTAAAACAGTGCATAAATTCTGCGGTATCAAATTTGTGTTCAAGTACAGGGTGCGATGGGTAAATTGTCGCCATTTTATATTTTTAATTTCGCGCGTGCGCGTTGTTTGTTTTGGATTTTGTCGTCAGCAGAGTATAGTAGGGTCAGTTGGGCACCGTCTTTGAGAATAGGAGCACCATGACGCAATTTACTCCACCAGAAATTTGGAAGCAGTATGCTGTACTGCTTAGCATTCGCGCTGGATATGGCAGGATTTATGCCTCAGACTCAACACGGAGGCCTACATCAAGTGCCTTGAGGGGGTATTGATGCCCTGGGTCAAGAGGGTGGCTGCAGGAAAACACTATGTCTGGTAACAGGATTCTGCGCTATGCCAAAAAAAAAGGAGAACCTAGTCATGGCCATCAGACAATTTCTGCGACCACATCACCCTTTACATCTGGCCACCTAACCCTCCACACTGCTACCCCCTTGATTATTATATGGGGGGTGCAGTTGAGCGAAAACCCAACTTCTCTTAACATCAAAGATTAATTGAATGCAAATTTTCTGGCAGTATTCACCAACTTAATCAAGGAGACCGCCCCAAAAAGTTGCAGGAGATTTCGAAATAGTCTTGAATGTTTGAAGCCAATAGCAACTTTATTGAATAAATTTACTCTTGAGTATTTCAAGATATTTTATGTAATTTTGGTAAATATATCTGTTAAAATGAAATGTCAGTGTTATTTTCATTTTGGCATTCTTTGGACGACAATTTATCCATCGTAGCCTGTATATGATTAAGACGGAAGATGGTCCACGTGTGCTTTTTATAATATGTAGATTTAAATGATCGGTTAATGAAATTTGAGGAAATAAAAATAGAAAGACAAAAAATGATAACAATATTGGCAATAAGATTGATGATATTTATATATTAGACTTTTTACTACATCGAAGCACGAAGAAAATGATTTGAAAGCCGGAATTTTCGGACACGCTTGTGTCCTCTTTCAACGAGACGAGGAATAAAGAAAAAAGTGGGACGCACTCTTCCTAGGAATGTTGTTGTTGGTTAGACGGCTCCCTGTGGAAACTATATTCTTTGAGCAAACCCACATCCCTGTTTAATCATTTAATGCGTGATTTTATTTTGAAAATATATTTTTAAATATATACATATTTATTTATATATAGCGAGATATATATAGAAGGATATGTATCTCTATTTTTGTAGTGAAAGAGATAATCAGGTACCTCGGAAAAAAGTTCGTGTTTTGTGTGCGATCTGCCGGAGAAGGATTACCAAAAAGTAGTCAGCAAAAATCTTATAGCGAAGAAAACGGCGACTTACCTCGTCAACCCAAGCGACAGCGCGTCGCGTGTATTCTGTGACGGAAAAAGAAACAAGTCCGTCGCAGGAGTCGCTATAAGAAGATAGTGATATGCAAATTACGGAGCATCCTATCCCAGCTGTTGACGAATGAAAAAAATAGGTTCTGCCGATAAAAGCAGTTGGTGTTTTCGATTCGGAGGAAGGAAAATTCAAGCATTTTTGGCTACGGCGTTTGTTGGAGTGTGAGTTATTTTCCTGACTGGTTACAAGCATTGTGATTTAAGATAGTACCGGCGAATCGAGTTTTCAGCATTTCTTTCTGCCCCTGATACTCGAGTCTGTACTTAGTGATTTTTCTTTGTGTTGTGAAAGTAATCTGCGACAAATTTGCTTTGAGAACGCTTACACTTACAATTTTTATATCCTTATAGGTTATTTTTCAAAACGTATTCAAAGGTGAAGTAATCAATAGGGAGAAAACAATGGATGAGTGAGAAAAAATGCAAAACACAATCTATTCTATTTTGGAAGGAACAATGATCTTTCGCATTTATTATCTTCTCTATGTGACAACATTATGAACTAGCGCTAATTCTGGACAATGTCATCGTATGAACTTTCAATGTAGTCTTTAAGATCATTTCTTTTTATATCTTACTTGTGTATTTGTGCCGTCAAAAATGACGGCATTGTTTAAAAGTTGTAATATTGAGAGACAATGAAAAAAAGTCTTGAAACAATGTATTGAGATTCAATAAAGCGAAGATCAAGAATTCACAACTAAAATAGCGGCCAATAGACCGTTTGATTAATTCGTTCCCTTTATATTTATTAGACGTTCAATGACATCTATGATTCACTGATTACTCCTGTCATTATATAAATTGCTTTTTGCTCAATATCTTTTCATGTTAAAAATTTTATATCTTTAATAAAAGTGTTCGTTAGAAATAAAGAAAAGAGTACTGAACTGTTACATGATATATGTTCTGTTATAGGCCAGCAAATGCTGAACAATCTCCTCAAAGATGAAGAAGTGACTTGAAACAATAGAAATATAGTTCTACAGAAAGATGTTGAGGATACCATGGACTGAACATGAGAGCAACGACGAGGTTTTGGAGAAAATCGAAACAAAACGGAAACTAACATCAGGAATAGGCAGTTCAATTTTCTGGAGCACGTAATGAGGAAGGAGGGCTTGGAAAAATTGATACTCACTGGATAGATTGAGCGAAAGAGGAACAGAGGAAAGCAGCGCGTAACTTACTTGATAATCTTGAGCAAATGCATGGCAGAACAGGCCTTGGGAGGAATAACACATAGACAAAACCTATTAAGAGCTACAAGGAACAGGGTGCTGTAGAGGGCCATGATCGCCTACATCCTGAAGGGACATGGCACATAAAAGAAGAAGAAATCAGCAACAAAAAGGCAAACACTGCGACGATAAAGCGTGTTTCAAGATCAAGTTGAAGCAAGACGATTACTTAATCGATAAAGGTATCTGAGTGTCTCACATGAAAGGCTTGAACAAATAGGGCAAAAGAAATCTATGAAACGTAGGAGTAAACGAACTGATTAATTAAACGGTTCATTTTGGTCAGCAAGTATTTTTGTCTAAATGCAGATAAACTATTTGATTTGTATAGATTATTAAAACGACTAATGGAAGTAATCACAAAAAATTTACTAACTTAAGTTGATTTACCTCCTTTCCAACTACAGACGAGACAGGAAATATATGAATAAATACACATTGATAATTATTATATAGTTTGATTATTTTTCTTTCAAAATCATTCTCCCAATGCATCAACGTGTTTCATTAAATATTGATATTTAAAGCTTAATTCTCAATGGTACCAGATAAAAAAAGCAAGTTAAGAAAAGAACAAGGTCTAGTAATCGTTCAAATAAGGAAGGTTTGCCTACTGGCCTAGAAAATCAGCATTCAGATCATTGTTTTACCTAAACAATTTTTGCCACAATGAAAAATGTATAATTATTTTAACCTCGAATAAAAGCTTATATTTTGTTTTATTTAGGCTGAAAGTGTGGTTGGGGAAATGGGTTCGTTACATTCACTTATTGAAAGGTATAAATTCATCAATTCCCTCAGCTAAGGATTAAATAATCATTGGTTTTTTTTTTCGGAAAATTGTTAATGCAGAATTCACTTACAAAAACGAATTCAAAATATGTTACGGCTTTAAATAAACCACTAAAGGTTGATAAACTGTAAAAAAAAAACAAATCACTTGCTTAATCTGGTATGATGACGATGAAAATTGTTTTCTACCAATCAAAATCCTTATTTCTGTCATAATTTCTGTAACGAGAACTTATCGTTATTTACAGTCATATCAATGTCTTCGCCTTTGTTTTTATTCTTACATATCTACCGTTATCCTTCCTGGCTCACTTCAGGTATTTGTCGGGTCAGTTAACATTCTGGAAATTTCGAACTGAACCCTTTATTAAATAAATAAAGATAGATACTACAGCGAATAGAGCCAAGCTTGATAGCAAGACATCAATAGCAACAGTAGTAAAAAAAGAAAGCGATGGCATAGGAAGTTAAGTTAACAGCAAGATAACAGAATCATTAAAAACAAATGGTTAAAAGTTCTAACTTCAGGATTGTCACACGGTGTTAGTTCATAAAATTTATAGCATGTTAATTGTGATTTAAAAGCCTGGACAGAATAGTGACCATACTAAGTGGAAAGATTACTAACAGTAACTGAACAGTACTAAAAAAGGGAACGAGGTAGCCTTAGGTATGAATAAGAATAATCTACGAGTTATTATTTAAAGTCGGTTTGACATCCTCATCTTTTTGTTATTATCACAGCGTTTCAACCGTTCTGTCTCCAGCCTTCTTCATGTGCTTCTCAATCCGCGTAACCTTCAGAAAATTTCGAATTAAACACTTTATTTAATCTAGCTTAGCAGACTGTACTTCTTCCACTGTCTGTATTTAGGAATAACTTGTCTTTTTACTGCAGCTCAGTTATTGCACATCTTGTTTTCATTAAGTCTAAGTATAGGAAGTCACGTGACGTCTAGATTGATATGCACTTCTACCGCTATTCTCTACTTTATTCACTATACTATTTCTCTATACGGATTACTATTAGTGCGAGTGCTATTCGAAGGCGTCTGACACCAGTATTGTTCAACGGCGTTACTACAATTGTATCTGCGATTACAAAGTCTCTACTACAACGAACATTACAAAAATGACAACGTTGGCATCACAAATGTGTTAACGAGTGTTAGTTGATATCACAAAACACATATACCTTTTTTCAAGAACTGATACTTTATGGAACAGGCTCCAACTTGAATGCTTCCCTAAGTACTAAAATCTTAACCGCCTCAAGTCAAGGGTCAATCAATATTTATTTTCCTTGTCCCCATCATCCTCACTTCCTACCACCTACTTTTTCATTCATATCACTCCCCGCATTTATCATTAACATTTTAACACTAACCCTCTACTTTGAGTGGCTCTTGAACGGGCGTTACGTCCTTACTACGTCATCTTTCATTCATATCACACGCCTCAATCATTATAACGATTTCAACAGTAACACTCTACCATGAGTGGCTCTCGAGTTAACTTTAGTAAAATAACTTTTGTATAAAATAAATGTAACTATGTCAGCCACTAGGCAGGATACAATTGTCTTTAGATCTACCGGTTTTACATATTCTTATTTCATTGTGCGTCCGTTTTTATTTCTAGAAATGTTAATATTATACTAGAAATTCACATCTCAGAATTTAAGATCTAGGACTTTTATGATCAGCCTGATTTATTTATATATATATATATATATGTTTGTATATACAAATGTATATTTGTATATACAAATGTATATTTGTATATATATATGTATATATATATATATATATATATACGCTTTTTTTTCAAGAACGATCTTTGCTAGGATAAATCTGCACTTAAAATGTAGAGGTTTAGTATTTTTTTGAAAGTTAAGCTAAAGAAACATGCTTTTGTGCAGATTTTATTAGGGTCTTCTTTCTTTGTTTTATTTTTCCTTTTTTCGTACAGTTGCTAAAAATACAGAATTTTACGTTTGAAAAAACTTTCCATGTTTAGTTTTCGTGTCAAGAAGTGAGAACATTAAAGCAGAAACTTTACTTGTGTAACAATTCCCATAAAACTTTGAAAAAGGTTTTATTTCTTCATTCTTTGTCACTTCAACCGATTCGAGGGGAAGTTTGTGTGATCCTAACTTTCAAGTAAGGTCGGTTTGCTTATTGACCTAGAAAATCAGCAATCGAAAGGCAAGAATTATGCGTGTTCCAAAACCAACCGCTGGCAGGCACCAAATCGATCTGGAATATAAGTAAAACTCCAAATGTTTGCTACTAAATTTGGGTAGAAGAAACAACAGAAAGAAAAAGTTTATTAATAGCTACAAAAGACATGCAATTGTGGAAAGCCATTATCACTTACGTCCTGAGGGGTCGTCGTTCATAGTGAAGAAGAATAAAGTGGTTGCGGCGACTTAACGATAACATGTGCGGACCAAATGATTAACAACAAACATGAATCTTCTATTATTTACATTCTGACTATTGTCCTCGTCTTTGTTGTTGATATCACAACGTTTCGGCCTGTGGGACCTTCGGCCTTCTTCAGTAGACTAAGCGTAAAAATAGATACGATATGGGAGCCGTTAGAAAGAAAGAAAGAAAGAAAGAAAGAAAGAAAGAAAAAACAGCAAACAGAAGAAAGATGTAGCAAAAAGAAAGCCTTCAAAATGACAGTCAAACATGTTAAACAGAAGAAACCATCAGATGGTAGCAAAAAACTTCTGTCCTTCACGACCATGAGTTCAGTCAAACATGATAAACAGTATCAGCATCAACCATCACTAGGCAAATTAGGTATAATGTCTACTAGGCCAGGGAGTGTCCTACACGGACTGTAGGTTACCCGAAGTGTCTACTAGGTTGAGGAATGTCTACTACCCGGTTACCCAAGTGTCTACTAGGCCGAGGAATGTCTACTTACACAGTAGGTTACCCGGAAGTGTCTACTAGGCCGGGGAGTGTCTACTTGGACTGTAGGTTACCCGGAAGTGTCTACTAGGCCGAGGAATGTCTACTTACACAGTAGGTTACCCGGAAGTGTCTACTAGGCCGGGGAGTGTCTACTTGGACTGTAGGTTACCCAGAAGTGCCTACTGAACTGGGGAGTGTCTACTTCAACTCTAGGTTATCCAGAAGTACCTATTGAGCCAGCGAGTGTCTAATTCGACTGTAGTTTACCCGGAACGTACAAGGGGAAAAGTCGTGACAATAAAGAACGAATGTAAAAAGCGTTAATAAGGATAACACCTCATTCCAGAATTTCGTCGATTAGTCTCCGCTGGTGTGCGTCCCTGTAAACCCCTCAACTAAACGTTGTCCTCACATTCACATTAGATTTCCTAACTTCACTCTAGAGCAGTTGTTTATACATCCATCTGTCCAAGTAATTTGCGCACATCTCATGCGCAGTCAGGTTCACAGGTGTTCAACTTTAGGGTCACCGCTGTTAACATTGCACCAGGCTTCATTGATAGTCTGATCATCCGAAGTGACGTGCACTACAATATCCAAGGTCTCACAAATAGTAACACTTATATTTGTTGTATTAGACAAGCCTCATTTTACAAGACTAGTGTATACATGGTCTGGTGCCCCTTCTGTTTGCCTCGGAGTTCTTGATAGGCTCCAGAGGCGGATATGCAATATAATTAGCCCTGTTCTGGCATCTCGTCTACAGTCACTTTCTCACAGACGCGCTGTCGCCTCTCTCTGTCTATTCTACAAATACTTTCATGGCAATTGCTCCAAGGAGCTGCATTCGCTGGTTCCCAGACTTCATGAGTTCAAGCGCCCTACGAGGCTAGCATCACGCTCTCACCCCTTCACTGTCGAAACTCTTAAATGTAGCCGCCTCTTCTACTCCAATAGCTTCATGTCTCGCACCTCTCGCCCGTGGAACTCCCTTCAGTTTCCCTGAGAGCTATAATCTCCAGCTATGCAAATGTAATGTCAATTGACATCTCCAGTTGCCTTGATCTATCCACTATCCTTCTCCTCATCCTTTCTTCTATCACTCCTATCTGATCTTGCTCTAAATTTTCTGTAACCCATTGCGTCCTAGTGGCTTCCCGCCTTGCTTGGGGTGAAATGCTTAAAAAAAATCATGCAATCAAGGTAACCTATCTTTTGGTAAATCAAACTAATTCCTTTATCTTGTTTTGTTGTTTTTCTTTATCAACACTTCTCGACTGAATACCATCCGTCATTTCTCGCTATGCCAATGGGTGGAATTTTGTTGTAGGAAAGAATGCATAGCTTCTGTTACCCACGTCATGTCCGATGTTCACGTCTGTGTTCTCTTGTTCTTGTCTCCTGACAACAATGACATACGACTGACCTCCCGTTGAACGTTGCATCTGTTCCTGTCTCTCAATTCATACTTATGGAATACCAAATTTAACACTTGTGCTGGACAATCTGCTCAAAGATAAAAAAAACAACCTTGAAGTCACAGAAATCTGGTTCTACAGAAGGATGCTGAGGATACCATGGAGTGTACATGTGAGCAACGACGAAGTTTTAGAAAAAAAAGGAAACCAAAATGAAACTTGTACTTAACACCAGGAAGAGACAGTTGAGGTTCATGGAGTACATAATGAGGAAGAAGGGCTTGGAGAATCTGATACTCACATGACATTTAAAGAGAGATGAAAACAACGCATAACATACTTGATGAGCTTGAGTAAATAGATGGAGGAACACAGTTCAGGAGAAATAACAGAAAGACAAAATCTTTTAGGAGTTAGAAGGAGCAGGAAGTTGTGGAGAGCCATGACCTCCTTCGTCCTGAGGGGAATGGCACATAAAGAAGTAGATGACAGCAAACAGATGTTCCACATTAAGTTATAGTAAAAATAGTGGTAATATTATCAAAGGGGGAGGTGCTGCCATATGTTTGGAATCCCGGGAGCTGGTTTCCCTCATAACCTTAAAGAAGAGAGAACAGATATTGCACTTAGTATTTACCTGACCTCCCCATTAAGCGCAGGATGTGACACAAGGTATTTTTCTATGTGGGGTGACCTTACACATGGACATGCACATGGGTCAAGGACAAGAATTGCCCAATCCCCGCGGCCACTGTCACGCTGGCGTAAATATTACACCGATCCCCACCACTTTTAGTGCAGTGAGTAAGGTGCTGCTAGAGTGTTGGAATCACCGGAACCAGACGCCTCCCCCATCTCAAACGAGGAGAAAACTGATATTCCCCAAGGCTGAAGAAGATTCTCGTTTTTACCATCTTGTATTAACCGTCCTAACAAACTTATGTAAATATACGGCAGAACAGGGAACTGGATTTTTTTTAATTGCTAATGGCTACGAAAGATAGGAAGTTATGAAGAGCCATGATCGTCTTTGTGCTGAAGATGTAATAAGAGTTCATATTTTATACTTGATCATGATTAAAGCATTTGTCAAATAAAATTTTTGCTTGATAGATTTGTTTTTCACGGCTTAATAGCTTTTTAAAGGTTATCTAAAGCCAGAAAATATATTTTCTTAGATTTTCAAAATTTTGGGAATATAATAATGATTTTAGTGATACAATTCTTACTAATTAATCCATAGCTGGGGGATAAGAGGTGGATTCATACCTTTTACAATAGTATTTGCTTGTAAGTGACTATAATGAACCTGAGTGGAATTGGAACAATTCCGTTACATCACTCACACATCAAAGTTCACAGACCAAGCGGTCAACCATTTAAACAGTGACCAGGCTCAACGTTGCTTAACTTCGGTGATTGTGTTTCAACGTGAAGCGACCGTAAGTCTTTTATTTAATAAATATGCTTCTAAAAGAAAATAATATTTTAAGTCTAAATTTCGGGGATCGTGCGAGAACCGCTGTTTCAATGTAATAAGGCCTTGGGTCTTGCCAAATAGAGAACCGGGAAACTGTTCATATTTAAATTCAAATAATTTCTAATTTTCATCTACGAACGAAAATGGAAATAAAATATTCCTCCAAGGGACAAACTAAAAAAATATTGTTAGAAACAATTTGAATTTAAATATCTTGTATTTCGATTTGGGGAATATAACAATTTTATAAAATATAAATTAGGTTATCATTAGATTTTCTCAAATTTATTTCAATTTGGCAGATAAATTATGTAACCTTGAGTTTTAAACTTTCTCAGACTTATTGTTTTAACAATAAATGTGAATTTATGATATTTTAATTTGTTTTAAATATTATCTTATACAAAATGGCAATGTTTCTCCCAGTAAAATATCATGGGAAGGGAGAAGGAAAGGGGGGTATAACGTTAATGATAAACGTGGCAGCCGATGATAAGCTTACTATACATAATGCGATAAGAAGCTTAGCTTAATAAATATCTATAATGTATTAAAATTACTGCATCTACAAGGTGATGGAAAAGTACCCCCACGCCATTTTATAATACAGAGTGGGACAGAAAGGTTGACTCGGTTTCAAAGGTTAATAAAAAACAACATATGGAGATCTCGTATCCCTATGAAGTATATTAAAGGCCACTTATTTTCTGTTTCAGGTATTACCTCACCATGGCCTGGAGTGGAGTGCATCGTGCATTTGTTGTGGAAGGGTTTCTTAAGAACGGTAAGTCTATCGTGACGACACAGCGTTCGTTCTGAAGGCACTTTGCCCTTTGTGGTCTTGATCCTGTACCGGATAGAAAAACAATTCGTCAGTGGGATAAACATCATTGGTTTTAAACAAAAAAAAAGTCCTGGTCGTCCTAGGACCGTTACAGGGACAGAAAATGTAGCAGCTGTGGCAGCTTTAATACAGCAGTCTCCCTTCTGATTGGTTAACCCTTCTATTGGTGAACTATAAAATGAGTCAGCTCATTTTGACTAGCTCACTAGTACTAAAGTACCCCAAAATTCTAACACACACATCAGTCTAGAATTTGAACTCGTTTCGTCGATTCCCATGCTTTGATAATTATTCGTTAATAAGCTGCGCTTAATAAAGATCTATACATTTATTAAAGGTACTATTATTACGGGCGAATTTTAGGCTAGTATTGCGTAGGGCTTTTAAAGATTTTTGTGGTTCAAGTGATTTTTGAAAATTGTATCACTTAAGTGACGACTACCAATATCGATACAGTTTTGAAGTCTGTCTCTAACGTTCACCATTGCCCTTTGAACCATGTCCCGTGGAATTGCATTGATTTCCTGAGTTCTTTCTGCTTTTAGATCTTCTACAGTTGCTGGTCGGTGTTGATACACACGAGATTTGAAGGTTCCCACCCCACAAGGGGGCTAATCTAGGGGTCAACCCAATATCGCTTCGTAGAGACAAAAGATGACCCGGAAACATGTCACGGAGGATTCTGAGCGAACATCGAGACGTATGCAATATGGCACCATCTTGTTGGAATCATACATTATCCCGGTTATGAGCGGCGAGTAACTGGACGACTTTAGGATGGAGAGATCTTTCGAGGAGTTCACAATAACGGTCCTATGTAAAAGTTACTCTAACATCTTCCTCTTCGAAAAAATAAGTACCCCACAAGCCGAAATCAGCCATTGCACACCAAACAGTAACGTTCACGAAGATTATTGGCTGACCAGTATTGAAAGTTCTGTTTATTAATCATCGCCGATAAATGGAAGTGTGCTTCATCACTGCAGATCAGAACACCTGTTGGGAGGATATTTCTGGAGAATTTCCTGACACAAAGTTGTGCGGGTTTCATAATCTCTCTCCCTTAGCTCCTGTACAACCATCATCTTGTAGGGATGCATGTGGAGAGACCACATGCATCCCTACAATGTCTGGTCGGCAGAAAAAAGAAGATCCCAACTTACAAATTACAAAATAGAGATACCAAAATCAAACAAGTACAAAAACTTAAATATCTGGGAAGCGCTTTAACAGAGAACGGAAAGTGCGACAGTGAAATTCGAGAAGGATTTGGCGATGCGAAAGATGCCTTACAAAAGCTCAGCAAAGGTGTTAGATATAGAAAAAAATTCGTTAGAAACCAAAAAAAGAGTACTGGATTGTTATGTAATATCGATCCTCCTATATGGCAGTGAATGTTGGCCAATCTCCTCACAGATGAAGAAGAGCAACAGAAATGAGGTTCTACAAAAGTATACTGAGAATACCATTTGAGCAACAATAAAGTTTTAAAGAAAAAAAGGAAACAAAAAGGAAACTTATACTTAACATCAGGAAGAGACAATTTTGTTGCGTTTTTAATCGGTATCACCCCATGCAAGGCAGAAAAGTCACTAAGACATAAGTGGTTAGTGGTTAGTGGTTGTGGAAGAACTAAGAACAGAAATATTAATAACGATCGGGAACAGTAAAGAGTAATCAGGAAAACATATATAACAATGGGCATTACACTTAAATTTTTGCAGATTAAAGATGGCTGGAAAGCATGGATCCGGAAGGGAGTTCCACAAGGAAGGCAATGAAGCCACTAAGACACGAGTAGTTACAGGGTGTGAATGAATTAGGAACAGAAACATTAATAATGAGCGGGAACAGGAAAGAGTAATCAGGAAGACAAATATAACAATTAACATTGCATTTAAATTTTTGCAGATTAAAGTTGGCTGGAAAGCATGGATCCGGAAGGGAGTTCCACATGCTAGAAGTGCGAGAAAAGAAACTGTTAGCATAGGATATACGGTTGCATCTAACCAACTCAACTGTAAATTGATGAGATCTCGACGCTTGTCTAGTACTGACCTTAAATTCATAAAGTCTAGGTACCATAGCGATGAGCTCATCTGAGTTCATCCGAACAATTACCATGGAAGTATTTATAGAAAAGACACAGAGAGGCAACCTTACGGCGGTGGGAAAGTGACTGAAGCCGAGATGCCAGATCAGGACCGATAATATTGCTGATTCTTCTTTGGATTTTATCAAGGAGCTCAAGATAAATAGCAGGGTCACCGGACAATATGTGGCAACAATATTCTAAGCATGGGCGAATGGTAGACTTATAGGTATGTAATAGATATTTATGTGTAATATAGACAGACAGTTGAAATTTCTAGAGCACATGAGAAAAGAGGGCTTGGAAAATTTGACACTCACCTGATATATTGAAAGCAAGAAAGACAGAGGAAAACAACGCTTAACCTATCTAACGAGCTTGTGTAAATAAATGATCATCTTGCAACCATGACATTGCAGATTCTTTGGATTTTATCAAGGATCTCTAAAATTACATAGGAGAAGCTCCAGACTAGATGTGGTAGCTATATTCAAAGCCTGACCGAAAAGTAGAATTATAAATATGCAAGATAGATTCGGATGATAAAAAAAATGTCTAGCACGACACAGTGATCCAACCTTCCTAACGGCAAACCTATTAATTGATTCAACATAATCTTTCTACTTCATGTCAGAGGAAAACTTTCGCCCGAGAAGGAGCAATATATGGAAATGGAGTCTGTGAATAATTCTTAATAACAAAATCTTAATTTTCTATTTGCATTTGATCTGTGGGATCTTGCAGAGATTAAGATCTGCATGCCACGCTTATTTCCCAGGCCAAAAATAGACATGACATTAGGCTGCCTCCGGACCAATGGGAATCGCTCGCGAGAGCGTATAAAAAGGAATAACAATCTCCCTTTTGTCTCTCTTTTCTTTTCTTTTAGTCACTAGGCTCTTACTTTTTTTTATCGGGCCACCAGGACTAACGGACGTCACGTTGACGACTCCAGAATGCCGTTTCCCCAGACAAGACGCATTTCATTGTCTTGAAAAGAGACTCAGTCTATTGTGCAATTTCAGGTACGGAAATTTGTACACATACCGCACACGTACATCTCTTTTATTGCTTGTTATAAAGTGGTGTTTTGCTCCATCCAGGCAAAGAATGGTTCGATTTTATTCACCGGTTGTATATCGAACACGCCAGTGATCTAGAGGACGCAATTCATGAAAGAGCATTGTATTATCAGCAGTAGTAGTCACTTTCATGCATCAATCAATCAATCAATCTCTCTCTCTTTTTGTGTGTGTGTGTGTGTGTGTCTCTCTCTCTCTCTCTCTCTCTCTCTCTCTCTCTCTCTCTCTCTCTCTCTCTCCTAACACCAGTCATGATTTTTGTTTCAACGTAGTTCAGAGAATTAATTTTAAAATGTTTAACTTTAGTAGAAAAGGAATACCTTCTCTCAAATCTATGTGTGTGTGTACGTGAGCGTGTGTGTACGTGAGCGTGTGTGTACGTGAGCGTGTGTGTGTGTGGGTGTGTGTGTGTGTGTGTGTGTGTGTGCGCGCGCGCGCGTTTGTGTGTGGGGGTTTAATAGGCTGGTTAATCAAATTAGAGGATCAAAAAGACAATAGAATATAACAACATTGACAACCAGATTGATGATATTTATTTTATAATACTAGGCCCTTTTGGCTAAACGGAAGAGAAAGATTTTAAGGTCGGAATTTTCGGACACGCCTGTGTCCTTTTTCAATGAGACGAGAAATAAACAAAGTGATATTCACTCTTCCAGGAAATGCTGTTGTTGTTGTTTCTGTTTTTCTTTCATGTTGTATTAATATAATTTGCTCCGATTAGGTTTGTGTATGGTTTGTAGACGGCACTCTGTGGAAACTGTATTCTGGCTTTTAAATCTTTCTCTTCGTGTTTCAGTTTAATAAAACGACCTACTAATATATAATAAATATCATCAACCTTATTGAAATTATTGTTATCATTTTATTTGCTTTTTATTCTTCAACTTTCAATAACCCGCCTATTATATTCACATACTATAAGAAGCACACGTGAACCGTCTTTAATTTTAATTATATATATATATATATATATATATATATATATATATAATCTTAAGGTAATTAACGGTTATTTTGGTCTGATGTTATTTATTACTATAAAAGTAACATTTAGTGGGTATACGTGTCTGAATAGACATCTGTTTTGTTTTTTGTTGGTTTTTGTTGTTTTGAGTTTTTTTGTTGTTTTGAGTTTTTTTGGGTTTTTTTCGGGAGGGTGCTGACAAGGAATTTAATGTCAACCGGCCTAGAGAAGTTTCTAAAGAAAATGTGCTTCTCAGCCGAAATCAAATATGTTTTCCCTTTTTCAATCCGGGGAAACCACTTTTAAGCCAAGTGCGTCTTTTACTGATAACTCATTATGACAAAGGAAGATTCAGTTGTCCTATTTAAGGTCGTCCTGGGTATGACGATATACTGTATCCGGCAGCAAGGACTCTTATCGGGGGTTTTTGAGGAGCATGGAACCACCGCTTAATTGCTGTTGTTCCCAGGTCCACCTTGACCCGGGGTGGTAGCACCTGTCAGGGTCCCAGCTTTGGGCAAATAGTTAACCTGGGGTCAAAACATTATGAAAGTATAAAAATACATTTTTATAGTTAAAATAACCAGTAATATATTTTCATAGTGAAAAATTACCAGCAATACACATTTTGTAAAAAACATTTAAAAACTCAATTAACAGTAATATATTCAACACGAAGACTATTTAATTTCGTTTGCCTGGGACAGGTAGTTACTGATATATTCACATTTCAAACGACGTAAATTTTGGTTTGGTTTGTTTTACGACATATCAACTTCAATAGGTTATTTAATGCCGACAAGATTTTTATTCCTGGTAATATTTTTTTTTTCAAAATTGTATTACTGGTAATATTTCTTTTATTTTTCAAAAATGTATTGCTGGTAACAGAAAGACAATGTTTGCTAAGAGCTACAACGGACTGAAAATGGTGGAGATCCGTGATCGCCTATATATATATATATATATATATATATATATATATATATATATATATAATATTATATATATATATATATATATATATATATATATATATATATATATATATATATATATAAATAAGACTTATACATATATAAGACATATATATATGTGTATATATATATACATATATATATACATATATATATACATATATATTTATGTGTCATGTATATATATATATATATATATATATATATATATATATATATATATATATATATATAAATAAAACATATAGATAGATAGATAGATAGATAGATAGATAGATATAATGATTTATTTTTAAAAAAATATTTATTACATAAATACGTTATAAAATCACTACAAAAATAGCCATTTTGTTTCAACACCCTCGGTGTCTTATCAAGTGATGATGTGGAATGTAAAATAAATGGTTTTAAAAGTTTCAAATTAATTAACAATCCTTCGCAAGGGGAAAACTTTGTTACCAAAGCTAGATTGACCAATCAAAATACAAGTATAGGAAAATTCAAAAAGCTTGACAACGAAGTCATGTTATAATAGCTATGCAGATCTTTAAAATATGGGTAATATTAAAAAAGAATTTATTCTAATCAATATATTCTAAATTATTAATTTTTATTTTATTTAATATTAAAATTAAAAACTACCAATTTCAAAATCCAAATTTAATCGCTATTAAGTTTACAACTTTCTGTTATTTCTCCTATATATATATCCAAAACGCTGCCAGCATCATCCTGCTTTTTCTGGTTGACTTGAACTGCATGCTTTGATATTTCAAGATCCTTAGCAATTCCACTTATTTCTGGTGACGTTTCGATCATTTTTATCCGCTTCTCCAAAACATACGTATCCCATTTTGAATCTAGAATCAACTACTCTAAAAAGACAAATTGAACGTTTTCTATGCTTATCTTAATCTTTGATAATGTTACAATTTCAGATTTCATGGGAAGATGTCCGACGTATTGAAGTAGACTTTAGAAGCAACCGGAAACCCAATCCTAAACAGGAAACAAGCGATAAACCTCTACGCCTGTTCAGAAGACTGGAGGAGTAGTGTGCGCCTGTCCATAGGCGAACCTATCTACTCTTATTGATGAGTTGTTAATTTTGGGTTGGATTCTGATAAGCCAACAAGTTTCCTTTGATCTCCTTTATTTACTTTCGATAGTTCACCAACTTTTTTTCTTTCATAACCAAAACGTTTCCAACCTCTGCATGCATCTTCTGGGTGATATGGACAACGTGTCTTTATAATTCATTTTTAATGACTTCGCGTTGATTCATTCTTTGTAACACTTCGATATACTTCATCCTCTCCTCCAAACTTTTCTCATTTTGAAACTAGAATCAATTCCATTAAAAACACAAATTGAACGTTCAAGACTTTATGCTATTTGCTTGATCCTTAAATATGAGACATTTGTATGCATATCTTAACCTGGGATGATGTCAAACTTGAGGGTATTCAAGTGGCTCATAACTTTCGCATGTTTCAGTTCCAGTATCTTTCCTTGAACCGGGTTCATGTGAATAACACTTGCATTATAATCCTGAATGACCACAGATACTACTCTTGAAATTACATTGTTGAATATTTACAAATTCTTCGCGAAATAATTAAGCAGATTGATTTTGGATCATTTCTTTTGTCTGTCATTGTATTTTTATGCCGAGCTTATTTAAGACAAAAAAATTATTTTCCAGTTACTTCAACCGCTAATAAAGTCGAGTCTAAAGAGTGTGTAAAGAATGAAATCCCAAAAGTTTTTCATTTAACAATTTTTTAGCGAAAAATATTAAATAGAAAAATTCCGAGAGTTAGAAAAAATATTTTTTCTCTTTTTGACTTTAAAACCATAAACAGGTTGATATTTAAAAGTCTTATCTAAAAGCTGACCTTTAATAAAAGATCGTATTGAAACCAGGATTGAGCATTTCCCATCCAATCAAGTCCATATCTATTTCTGACTGAATTACTAGGATGAGGAGTTAGGATTATATACAGTCGGACAGATATCCTCATCTTTTTTGGTAGTATCACTCTCCAATGGTGTATTCCATCAAGTACATATCAAATTCTAGGATGAGAAGTTGCCATCTATATCGATGCTTCTCAACCTTATTGTGGTTGTGGCCCTCAACAATCCAATGCTAGTTCTTTATGACAGCTTATGCTTGAGTTCTTATACCCCTCCTCCCTCCCGCCCCTTCCCTCAACATCTAGGGAAATAAGAATATTAAAGTTTGTAGTCTGGATAGTGCTATGGCATCAAAACACTAACTCCAGTTGTAAATCAAAGAACAATATTATTTGGATAAATATTTTATTTAAATAAACTCATTTATTTACAAAATAAAAAAAAATACATATACCATCAGCTCTATCTTGTATGGTTTCAATGGGATCCTTGTGACTGGTTCAAGGCTGCCAAATTGTCAATGTTTGGCTTGAAAGCTGTCAGAGAAAGACGTAAATCACCACTTTTTTCGACGTCAAGATTTCGTGTCTTTGACAACAAATGCATCATTAGACCGAAACCAGACTCAACCAAGATGTGGAGAAAATGAGTAAGAGCAACTTCACATCTTTCCAGAGTAGTGGGTTATACTTATGCATCTTTTCATTCATCTATGGCTTCTGGTATCCTCCACGCTTAAACCTCGCTTGAGCTGCTGTGTTATTTTGAAGTTCAATAAAATTTTCTTGTAGGGTGATATCGACTTCAGATGCATCAACAATGAAGGGATCCACAAACCAGTGCGGCACTGTTATTTCGAATAAATCAGAGTAACGAGTTTTTATATCATGATGCAACTGATTCAGATCACCAACATACACTGCTAGCTCATCATCAAGCAGCTCGGTAGATATATTTGCTAAGGGAGGAAACTCTGCAAACTCCAGTCTCCCAAGGTTCAAATAAAACAGCTTTAGTCAAATGTCAAATGCGTTGTATTCTTGCAGGAAAACAGAGTGGACATTTTATGGCCGTTCATGCCAACTTGAGTTCTTGCATCAGCAATCAACGGATCCACAAACCAGTGTGCCATTGTCATTTGGAGTAGATCAAAAAAGCGAGTTTTCATATCATTATTCAACTGCATCAAATGATCAACATACACTGCTAGCTCATCATCAAGCAAATCGGTAGATATACTTCCTATTTTGCATAGATCAGATAAGACAATTACAATAAATAAATATGTTAATAAAATATTTCAGATTAATTTAATATTTACCTTAATAATAGATTTAAAATTTTATTTTAAATAATAATTATTAATTACAAAATACGCCATATATTTATATATATATATTATATATATATATATATATATATATATATATATATATATATATATATATTGTGGGTCCCGAATTTTCTGTACCCCTTCGTTGGTGGACTCCATTTTTCAAACTTGGTCTTGTGGCCCCTGAGAATATCTAATGGCCCCCAAGAAACATTGATCAATATAATACTAAAAGTATGTCATTGCCTGCTTGTGTCGTACGTCGTCCGTGCGGCGCATAATGATTTAAGTGTCTTTTCCCCTCTCTCTTTCCATCTCTCTCTCTTACCACCCCTCTCTTTCCACCTCTCTCTCTCTTTCCACCTCTCTCTTTTTCCACCTTTCTCTGTCTCTTTCCACCTTTCTCTCTCTCTTTCCACCCTCTCTTTTCCACCTCCTCTCTCTTTTCCACCTCTCTGTGATTGCGTGCGTGCTTGTGTGATGCGTCGTTCATCCGACGCATTATGACTTGTCTTTACCCCTCTCTCTTTCCACCTCTCTTTTCCACTCTCTCTATCCACTTCTCTCTCTCTCTCTCTCTCTCTCTTTCCGCCTCTCTGTGATTGCGTGCGGGCTTGTGTGATACGTCGTTCGTCCGACGCATCATGATTTTACTTTAACCCTCTCTTTTTCCAACTCTCTCCTTTTCTACCTCTCTCTGCCCACTTCTATCTCTCACTCTCTCTTTCCACCTTTTTCTCTCTCTCTCTCTCTTTCCACCTCTCTCTCTCTTTCCACCTCTCTGTGATTGCGTGCGTGCTTCTGTGATGCGTCGTTCGTTCGACGCATTATGATTTGTCTTTCCTCCTCTCTCTTCCACCTCTCTCTCTTTCCACCTTTCTCTCTCTCTCTCTTTCCACCTCTCTCTCTCTCTTTCCACCTTTCTGTGATTGCGTGCCTGCTTGTCTGTTGCGTCCTTCGTCCGACGCATAATAATTTAAGTGTCTTTACCTCTCTCTCTTTCCACCTCTCTCTCTCTTTCCACCTTTCTCTCTCTCCACCTCTCTCTCTTTCCACCTCTCTCTCTCTTTCCACCTCTCTCTCTTTCCACCTCTCTCTCTTTCCACCTCTCTCTCTTTCCACCTCTCTGTGATTGCGTGCCTGCTTGTCTGTTGCGTCGTTCGTCCGACGCATAATGATTTAAGTGTATTTACCCCTCTCTCTTTCCACCTTTCTCTCACTCCACCTCTCTCTCTTTCCACCTCTCTCTCTCTTTCCACCTTTCTCTCACTCCCCCTCTCTCTCTTTCCACCTCTCTCTTTCCATCTCTCTGTGATTGCGTGCCTGCTTGTCTGTTGCGTCGTTCGTCCGACGCATAATGATTTAAGTTAATCTGATTTAAGTAAATAAAACTTTAAAATGCGAGTTGTTTATACAGTAAGTATTTTATTTTAATTTTCTTCAAACTGACAATATTTTAATTAAAATATTTAATTGTGATAATAACAAGAGTTAAAGTTAAAGACAGACACAAAGAGATCCCGCTTTGCCGCTTCGTCCAGTTGTTTGTTGAGTAATTATTTATATTTCAGATTTTTTAAACAAACAATATTTAAAATATTTAAAAAAATATTTTTTGCCTTATTTAAAAATATTTTCAAGTGAATACGATTTTAAAATATTTTTTGGCATATTAAAAATATTTTCAAGTTAATCTGATTTTAAAAATGTTTTAAGTGAATATGATTTAAAAGTACGAGCTGTTTATACAGTAGGTATTTTTATTTCAACTTTCTTCAAGCAGACAAATTTTTTTAATATTGAAATCAATGTTTTATAACTTGAACCGTCAGTGACCTAACGGGTCACGTGTGGTCTAGTTATTTATCGACAGTCGAATATATATATACTCATCTTTCTTTATATTATCAAAACGTTTCAGTTGTCTTACACTCCGGCCTTCTTCAGGCATCTCTCTATCGGGCAACCTTCATGGCAGCAACTAAACTACTAGAAAAAAAAACAAGACGAAATAACCCGAGACATTAACAGCAGAACGAGAGCAATTAGTTCCTGTATATTAAATGGAGAATTCAGTTCGAAATTTACTGATGATCACCCGGATCTACAAACAGCTGAAGAAGTTCCCAACGGCCGAAACCTTGTAATGATAAGAAAGACGAAGATATTAGTTGGAATGGAAATAATATTAAGTTTATATAATGTGACTTTTCAATGAGGCAAACATGGTGTGAACACGTACATGATATGCTTATTTCTGTCAGTCATTGCCCTGAACATTATCGCATCGAGAGTCACCTGAAGAAAACTCAACGGCCAAAACGTTGAGATAATAATAACAAAGATGAGGATATTAATACGACTGTAAATAATGTCAATTAATAAGTATTATTAGTGTTATTTGGTCTCAGAGAAGAAGTGTAGAAATATTAGCGATACTATTTTTGATAACGTTGTCTATACAAATTATATATAAGCAAATATATTTCTTTCTGTAAAAAAAGTGATGTGATTATCTTGAAATGTTCTTCAACTTGAAATAACTTCATGAAGAATAAAAAGTACAAAAGACATACACAATATGTAAAATATGTGCAAAGTTAAGAGGATTGCAGAAAAGATCTTTTCGAAAAAATTGCTCAAAAGTTTTGGGGTTTTTTTTTTTGTTTTTTTCAAGTGCTCATATAATTTTTTTTCCCCCGTACTTGGTTACTGGAATAGGAGAGAGTTGATTCTTGGCAAAGACTTAAAGATGGAGTTTGGATGAAAAATATTATGTGTAATTTCAAGTTGAAATTTTCATGTTAGTGAAAGACAATGAAAATTCGTGTTGAAAGTAAAGCTTACAAACAAATGAAGACGCCTCGTCGCTGGATAATGGTGGGCAAGGCTAGTCTGGTTACTAAAGAGTAGCGAGTTTGATCCTCACTGGGTGTCCCATACAAAATACAACATTAAATAACTCAACAACAGTTAAAGTTTCATTAAATAAAAAAACATAAACATTACTACAGAGTAGCGAGTTTGATCCTCACTGGGTGCCCTATGCATAATTCAATATTAAATAATCAAACAATTGGAAAATCAACCAATGTAACCATTTTTTAATCAAGTTCCCCCAAAGCAAAGCAGTAAAGCCACAGAGACGCAAGGGGTTACTGGGTGTGGAAGAGTTAGAAAACAGGAACAATGCTGAGGAGTGAGAACAGAGGAAGTGTAATCAGGAGGACAGCAGATAGTGATTGACATTACATTTCAATTTTTTTATAGATTTAAAGTTGGCTGGAAAACATGGAGACGGAAGAGAGTTCCACAAGTGGGAAACGCGAGAACTTTTAGCATAAAATTTGCGATTGCATTTAGCCATCTTTACTGTAAATTGGTGAGACCTCGTCTTGAGTCAAGAACTTATTGAGTAGTGAGTATGATCCTCACTGTGTGCCCATGCAAAATTCAACATTAAATAATCCAACAAGGAGTCGGAAATTCAACCAATGTAACCATTACAGCAGATCAGTGAGTTTGATACGCACTGGGTGTCCTATACAAATTTCGGTATTCAATAACCCAAAAACGGTTAAATGTTATGAAATCAACTAAAGTAACCATTACTACTGAGTAGTGAATTTAATTCTCGTTGGTTGCGCCATGAAAAATTTACCATTAAATAATCCAACGAGGGTTGACAGGTCATAAAATCAACCAACTATTACTATTGAGTAGTCAGTTTGATACTTTGAGTACAAAATTCAGTATTAAATAACACAAAGGTAGTTAGTTAATAAAATGAATCAACGTAACTATTACTACTAAGTAATGAGTTTGATTCTCACTGGGTTTCCCATACAAAATTCGTTATTAAATAACAGGTAGATAGGTAATAAAAACATTCATCTTGGCCTAAAAAACGTATGGTTAAGAAACATGATAGATACAATATTATATAAAATCATGTTCAAATGTGCTGAGTTTCTGTGTTATATGTGACAGTCATTGTTACCATATTGGAGTTATGGATAAAGTAGTGATCAAGGAATCAATCGCATCTGATTTCAGATAAATGGAATGACTAAATTGCTATGATCAGTATACTGTCATGGCAAGCAATCTAAATTCAATGTTTTCGAGACTACTTAAAAGCATTTGAGGCAACTTAAATATGGTTCTACAGAAGGATGCTGAGAATATCGAGAACTGACCAGTGAGGAACAAAAAAGTTTTAAGAAGGTGAACAAAAAGCAGACTTGTATTTAGAGTCGGAAAAAATTGAAATTTCTGGTTCACATAATATGAAAGTAGAGCTTGGAGAATTTGATGATATTTTGAAGACAAAAAGTGCAGCGGGAAACAGCGGGTAACATGCCTAATGAGCTTGTGTAAATGAATAGTGGAACAGAGACTATGAGTAATAGCAAAGAAACAAACATTACTTAGAGCTACAAAGGATGGGAAAGAACGTGGCACATAAAAGAAGAATCTCTAACATCGGCTTCGATTATCAAACTCCTCCTAGAGTTTTGGAGATAGACCCCCCCCCATAATCATATATATTATGAAACTATATTATCCAAGGTACTTCGATAAGTATAATCCATTTTGAGCAAAGGACTCCCCGGTGGAGGAGGCACCCACCTCACTGATGTTTCCGCTTTGATTTAAATTAAATTTAAATTTGAACAAGGGAATGACTCCTAGGGTATTTGGACAAGTATATTTGCTTAAAGCGGGTCCCCGAGGAACACAAACCCCATACTGATTTTTTTCCCTTTGATTTAAATTAGATTTAAATTTGAACAAGGGAATGACTACTATCCAAAATCTAGAACAAGAAAACTAGAAGATGGAGGTCACATCGGCAAAATCATTTGAGTAATATTGAAATGCATCATTTTTCGCCACAAATTATAACAATGCTTTAAGTTCAATCATCATTTTCTTACAAAAAATGTGTGACACGCAACAAGGAGCGGGTAATTCAGCTAGTTCATTATTTATATATATACATATATATTAAAGACATTTTTTATGTTTAACGTTGTTATTTTATAGATACAAGTATTTAAGTAAATGCTCTGTTTATGATAAACAGTATTAAATAACATTTACCGGCATGAATGTCCGAGAAATTTTCATAGAAAATATTCGTTCTTTGACAGGATTCGAACATGCATCCTATACGGAACCGTCATTTACGCTGACGTGCCTTACCTCTGGGCCACAAAGAACCTTTTCGGTAGACAAGGTCGAATTTACTGCTTATAAACTTCAATCTTCCATGAATCTCGTACATTCATAACTGCTCATGGCGTATCAAATGTAAACAAATGACGTCATATATTAAGAAATGGACAAGGTCCGACAATTTATTTATTAAAGACATTTTTTTATGTTTAACGTGGTTATTTATAGATACAAGTATTTAAGTAAATGCTCTGTTTATGATAAACAGTATTAAATTCAGGCCGGTAAATGTTATTTAATACTGTTTATCATAAACAGAGCATTTACTTAAATACTTGTATCTATAAATAACAACGTTAAACATAAAAAAATGTCTTTAATAAATAAATTGTCGGACCTTGTCCATTTCTTAATATATATATATATATATATATATATATATATGTGTGTGTGTGTGTGTGTGTGTGTGTGTGTGTGTGTGTGAGAGAGAGAGAGAGAGTGTGTGTGTGTGTTTGTGTGAGAGAGAGAGAGTGTGTGTGTGTGTGTGTGTGTTTTATAAAATAAATGCTTTCTTTTTTTGACTTAGTGATGTACTTACAGAACTGTTTCAATGTATTTTATGATCTGATACATTGTTTTAATCTACAGAATACATTTGACAAACTCTAGTGATGAAGACAGACATACTGTGATTTTAGAAATCTTTTTTTAATGAACGCTATCGACTTTAATAATAAAGTAAAATTCTATATAAACAATTCAATTACATAAAATTGAAACAAGAATATGTGTAATTACTGCGGGAATATCACTGAAGTAGTCCATTATCTTTGGATTGTCAAATGCTTCGGATAATTAAATGCTTTTGTTTTTAATGATTGAGACATTTTCTCTCTAAACTTTGATTAACGACAATCATTTTTTGTTATTTTATTCTTTTTTTCCTCAGTTTTTCTCGGTTTAATCACAAAACAAAACAATTTCTAATTTTAAAAATACTGTTTAGGCATTGACTAAAATATATCAAATTAGAATATAGAAAATAATTTAATGATTGGTAAAAAGACACAACAGCATTAAAAGATACATTAATATTGAATTATACAAAAAAGAATCTACAATGTTATTGGTCCTGACCTGGCATCTCGGCTTCAATGACTTTCCCATCGCCGTAGCATAGCTTCTCTGTGCCTTTTCTATAAATACTTTCATGGTAATTATTCTGATGAGCTTTCATCTATGGTATCTAGACTTTATGAATTTAAGCGCAGCACTAGATTGACAACAACGTCTCATCATTTTACAGTTGAAATGACTAAATGTAACCGTAAGTTCTATGCTAATAGTTTCTTCTATAGCACTTCTCGCTTGTGGACCTCTCTTCTGGCTTCTTGCTGTCCAGCCAATTTTAACCTTCAAAGATTTCAAATGTCAATCGTTATCGTCTGTTTTCTTAAATTTTGTTCTTATATTGTTCTCTCTCCTTAATAGTATTTTCTCTCATATTCTCTAATACGCAGTAATCCCTTGCGCCTTAGTGGCTTTATTGCTTTGCTTGGGGTGAAATTATTACATTTTTTTAAAATAATATTAATATTGAATTAATTCTGAATTTAGTATAATTTTTCTACTGTCTTCAAGTGCTTATATATGAATTACATTGAAGTTCACTATGAAGGCATTTAAATATCCAGAAGGCTCGCTTCTAAATTCAATTCTCTTTCTATTTTACATAAATTATCTACTTGTGATTATCTTCCTCTATGCGCAGTGTCTATTTCATGATGTAGGCGATCATGTCTCTCCATGATTTCCTGTCCTTTGTAGCTCTTAATAAATTTTGTCTGTCTGTTATCTCTCCTAAACTTTGTTCCGCCATCTATTTAATCAAACCCACCAAACCCATTCATTGTTTTCCTCTGATCCATTTTGGCACCTTTCTTTAATATACTGTGACACTTTTTTTTTAATATAGGGTACATGTTTTTTAATATAGTGTGGTACGTTTCTTAATACACTGCATCATGTTTTCTTAATATATCACGTTTTTTAATATAGTGTAGCACGTTTTTTAATATACTGTGGTACATTTTTTTTAATATACTGTAACACCTTTCTTAATATACTGTGATACGTTTTTTAATATATTGTGGCACTTTTTAAATATAGTGTGTCACGTATTTTTAATATAGGCGACATGTTTTTTTAATATAGTGTAGTACATTTCTTAATATATTGCGTCACGTTTTCTTAATATGTCACGTTTTTAATATAGTGTAGCACGTTTTATAATATACTGTGGTACATTTTTTAATAGTGTAACACCTTTCTTAATATATATTAAGACACATTATATCACATATTATGTGACACATTTTTTAATATCATGTGACATTTCTTAATATACTGTGGTATGTTTTTTAATATAGTGTAGCATGTTTTTGATATCATTTGATACGTTTTTTTAATATACTGTGTTAATGTTATATTAATAAAGAAGCCACGTTACCTCATATTTTATAGATCAGTCTTGACTGGTGTCCAATATAAATTCGCTTTCCTTATCGTATTCTGATATGAAATTACCTGTTAAGAGATGTTTCCTCATATCGTGTGCTAGTATTTCGTCCAGTGGAATTTGCAACCCAAAATACACTGCATATAATAGGATACAAGGCAACCCTTATTTCAGTAAAAAAGAGAAAAATATATTTTTAAAAAACGCATTTCTTTGAATTTGTCTAATTTATCAGACATATATTTTAATTCAGCAACTTATCAGTGTAAGCATATGAAACAAATTAATTTACATTTTAAATTATTTTAGCAAGGTTTTATTGATTTTTACGGCCTATGAACACTTTGTGTGTTATTTAAAGCCGCAGGTAAATATTGCATTTTTTTAAAATAACAAGGTCCTACTATTTAACCTATAGCTGGAGGGACGAGATGTATCCATACCTTCCCCAAAGCTATTTGTGCATAAGTGAATTTAACGAAACCGGGTGAAATTTGAACTCGAGTCTCCAATTTCTCATTCTGTCCTTCTATCCATTACACCACCGATACATCCGTTTTTTTTGGGGGGCAAGAAGGAGGATGTTATATGCCGGTAGTTTGATGAAGCAGGAAGAATGTTTTGATTGAATTCATATTTTTCTGATTTTGTTTTTCAATTTATTTTGTTTAGATAAATCATTAGTTTTAAGTTGGACCATCTGATAATGTTTAAACTTACTCTGTAAGTCACATTGAGTAGCTTCAAAGATTACACCAATTCTTTCAGTATTAAACTTATTTTCAAAAGTCGGCTACAAACAAAGGATAATCAAGAAAAGAAGACAGATATAGAAAAAAAAAAGAAAATGAAACAAGAGGTATTATTCTTTTTCATAAAAATCTAACGGCAATATTTTTTCTTTACAAATCTTTTGTCGTCTGCTTTTTAAAATGTTTTATTTTTCTCCGCTTTTCCCTGACAGTCAGTTTTATTTCGTAAGACATGAGAAGAATTCGTTCAAAATCTAATATGAAAGGCCATGAAAGTATTGGGAAACTCTGACAGTTGGGAGCAAAACATTTAAAAACAGATTAACCTTCTTTAAGATAAGACATCAGACACGGAACGTAACTTGCCTTTTTTTTAAATTTGTCTGGGATTAAATGCAGCCTCAGTTGACCTTATTAAAGAAGATGCGTCTTAATTTAGAAAAAATAACTTTTTTTTAAATGTGCCCGTTTACAGATATTTTGCCGAAAAATTCAAAAAACACGAAAATCAGTTTTAGAATTGTGGAAACCAATGTAATACTTGAAAAATACCTACAATAAATTGATAATGTTGAAAGGGGTTGTTAAACCTATGATATTTTGTTACTTGGTGAGATTTCGGGAAGTAAGCATGTAGCTAGCAAGACATAGATAGATAGATAGATAGATAGATAGATAGATAGATAGATAGATAGATTAAAAGCCGTACTATCGAGCGAAATTTAAGCTAGCATCTGCGAAGAGCTCTTGATTGGGCCTTTACCACATAGGTAGAGAGGAGTAGATAGCATAGGCAACAATAAAGTACAGAACTCAAAATTGATCGCTGCATTTAAGTACTGCATTAATATTTAATCTTATCTTTTAAATGTTCAACGATAATTCTTCCGTCGCCACTTAATTTAAAGACAGTTTTATGCACGTAGGTCCTTACTTTCTGTACACGCAATAATATTTATTTCACGGGTGATTTTCGCAATTAATTTCGATTATTCCCAAATCTATTTCCAAGTTATAAAATTGATATCGCACAAAAGATTTCGTTGCAAAAAATGACGTATAAAAATCGCCGAAAACAATCGCAGTAATGAAAGTTGGGAATCCAAGATGTCAGGATTATGTGTCCGGAAACGAACTAGAATGTTTTTAATTTGCTTACGGAGTCGGACTGATTCTAAAATTGTATGATATGTTGGGCTACAACCTCTAGGAGTAAATTTGAAAAGGTGTGACAGACTGACACACTGAAATTCGCATTTATTACATAGAGAGATAGATAATGAATATACTGACATAGATAGATAGATAGATAGATAGATAGATAGATAGATAGATAGATAGATAGATAGATAGATATGAATAGAATGAGATAGATATGTGGACAGAATTCAATACTGCAGAGTAACGGGTAGTTTCACGCCTTAAGCAATCATTAGTCTATGCTCTCTCTATATATATATGTGTATGTGTATGTGTGTGTGTGTTTGTGTTTGTGTGTGTGTATATACACCCACGTTTGGTGAAAATTATTTTTTATACATATATATTAAAGTATTTTCCTGTTATGCGGCCCATATTTAAATATAAATTGGCTCATGTCTGACTACATTCGTCTTTCTAAGCCATTAATTATCAAAGAGGTTTTGGTTTTTGTGCTATTTTCAAATATCGCTTCTTTGGTTCTTTAGGTCAGTGATCAGCGTATGGTCTTTTTTTTTTTAAGCTTAACAAAACAAACAACTCAACATCAATAAAATGATAAATTCAAGGAGAGCCATACTGTCTATATTTCATTAAAAAACATTCCAAAACTACGTATGCATACACTACGCACACACGCACAAACAAACACACACACGCACACACACACATATATATATATATATATATATATATATATATATATATATATATATATATATATATATAATAGCGCACAGCCACAGCTGGTAACAATAAAACAGTAGTTATTGTATAATAACAGCGCCGTATATTTATTAGTGTGTATATATATATATATATATATATATATATATATTAAAAAGAAGAGAAGACAGGTGCCGAAAACGTTTTTGGTTGTAATGTGGATTTTTTTTTTAAATATTAAGCTTTATTTTCCATAATTTAACTACACGTGTTTCTGGTCTCGCGACCGTCTTCAGGTAAAACCGCAGATTTCCACATATTATTAAAAATAATTAATTTTTTTCTTA
This sequence comes from Acanthosepion pharaonis, assembly GCA_903632075.3. Lineage (NCBI taxonomy): Eukaryota > Metazoa > Mollusca > Cephalopoda > Sepiida > Sepiidae > Acanthosepion > Acanthosepion pharaonis. Next base: position 142,342 of record CAHIKZ030000994.1, on the reverse strand, counting down.
TGTTTTTCAATGTTAACAGAGAATATTTAACATTGAAAAACATAAGGAAAAAGTTAATGAACGGTTGAAACCAAGGTAGCGTGATTGGTTGATCTCCTAATTTTTTAAATTTAAAAGGTCTGCATGTTAAATTTTTATTTTTAATTTTCTTTATGTGTATGGAACACTTTTTAATACAATTGTTTCCTGGTCTAATTCAACTCTGACCAATGACTGTTTTATAACACACACACACACACACACACACACATATATATATATATATATATATATATATATATATATATATATGATTATCCGATGAAATGGTAAGTATATGACAATTTGTAAAAAGTATAGATTTTGCTGAATTAAAATTCATTTATTCAGTAATGCTGTTTAAGCGGCGAAACATTTCAACAACTAAATAAATAAATGCTTTTTTTTTATTTATTTTTAACAAAACTGGTAATTTTCATGATTTTGATTGCAGATAACTGACTTTTAAACTTTAATTTTTTCATGATTTGCATATTTGTTAATATTCTTAGCTTCAGTCACCTTCCCATCGCCATAATGTAGCTTCCCTGTGCCTTTTCTATAAATATTTTTTTCTGACGAGCCTTCCTCTTTGATAACTAGAGTTTATGCATTTAATTACAATACTAGATTGGTGGTAGGGTTTCATTATTTTACAAGTTGAAATGGTGAGATGTAATAATAATCTTCTATGCTAACAGTCTCTCACCCTTCTCACTTTGGAATTCTCTTCTGGCTTTTTGCTTTCCATATTAACCATTCATCTATGCATTGAATATTGCTGCAACATCTGGTTTGGTGCTTCTGTGACGTATGTATTTAGAGATTTTTGATAAAATCCAAAGAAGAATCAGCAATCTTATCATTCCTAACCTATATGATGTTGGATGATACTCCGACGAAATGGTAAATTTATGACAATTTGTAAAACGTATAGATTTTGCTAAATTAAAATTCGTTTATTTGATGACGCTCTTTAAGCGGCGAAACATTTCAACATCTAAATCAGGGGTTCTTAACCTGGGGTATCCATACCACTTGTGGGTATGTGAACCAAATGCTAGCGGTATGAGACTCGATGTCTGGGTACTGGTAGTCATCCCGCTCCCGTGTTGGATACAAAACCGTTTCTCATTTGATATATCGAGAATGAGTGATAACGATTTATCAAAGAATGATTTAATTGAATTCCATGAGGACCCAAGAAAGAAGCTGATTTCGAAAGGGCTGGGATGGATGTCAAGCAGTTTTGGTGTGAACAAATCTCTGCTTACCCAAGTTTGGCAATTAGGGCAATGCATGTTTTGGTTCTCTTCACAACTACGTATCTCTGTAAAACAGGATTCTCTGCATTATTAAATCTGAAATCAAAATGAAGAAATCGACTTGATGTGTCAGATGACATGCGAATAGCTTTGCCAGTAGCTGTACCATGATTCCATGCTTTGATTGCACAAAAACAACAGCAAATATCTCCCTAGATTAGTAAAAGTCTGTTTTATATAGTCGAGATACTAAAAAAGACTTGCACATTTATGTTCTCTTCTTTTTTCTTGTGTAATAAAACTGAATTATAACTTTATTTTGCTTTCAGTAAAAAAAAAATATAATAAAGTTATCAATGCTTATGGGGTTTTTTATGTTCTATTCCTAGCAATCCATAGCTAAAGTACAGTAAATTCAAGCGATTGAAATATTTGGAAGACATACTGGCAAATAATAGGATTGGTGATGACTATTTCGACAGTCAAGTCAAGGGGGTATGGGGCCATATTGGATAATCCATTGGGGGTCTGGAATCATTAAAAGGTTAAGAACCCCTGATAAATAAACGTAAATTCTGTCTGTCCATCCTTGTATCTGACTACCCACCCCCAACTCGCGTCACACTTGCTCTACATAGATATATTATACCTTTTTGAAATCAGGATGTTCCTGGGATTGGAAATCTGCCCTTCATTTGGTGCTTGAATATCCAGCATTGAGATTTGTGTCCAGATGAGAAAGGAACGATTAAAAATTCAAATTTCAACATAACTGAAAAAAAATTAGTGATTTTAAAAGTTTTTTAATTTATATTGATTTTAAAGTAAGAGCTTTGTGAATTTAAAAGTTTTTGTTTTAAATTTAGCTTAAAATATCTCCAAAACTTGAGAAATGAGGAAATGAATTTTATTTCTTGAAAATGCCAAGGAATCAGTGTTAAAGCGAGAGGATTCGTGAAGTGAAATTTTGAAATTCAACTCAATTTAAGTTCCACGGAGTTTGAGATTTGAAGAACTCAACTCAATTTAAGTTCCACGGAGTTTGAGATTTGAAGAACTCAACTCAATTTAAGTTCCACGGAGTTTGAGATTTGAAGAACTCAACTCAATTTAAGTTCCAAGAGTTTGAGATTTTAAGAACTCAACTCAATTTAAGTTCCATTTGGAGTTTGAGATTTGAAGAACTCAACTCAATTTAAGTTCCACGGAGTTTGAGATATGAAGAACTCAACTCAATTTAAGTTCCACGGAGTTTGAGATTTGAAGAACTCAACTCAATTTACGTTCCACGGAGTTTGGGATTTGAAGAACTCAGTTTTCGACCAGAATTGGAATTTCGGCCCAAATCAAAATTTCGGCCTAAATCTGACTTTTGGCCGGAACTGGAATCTTCCAAATTATCATTTCTGTTTTCTAAACTGGACCAGAGGTACCATTAGTTTTGGGCTAATTAGCCCTTCGCAGGAGCTAAAATGTTCCCCACTGATTGTGCCTTTTAAAAACCGAAACATATTAAAATGGATTTATACAATTTTATTCTTGAGAAATATCAACAAAAATATTAAACACTATCTATTTGATTGAATAAAATACTTATTTTCATAGTTATTCATAAAATAGTGAAAATAAGTTTTTGGTGTTTTTTTTATTATTATTTATTCAATCTAATAAATAAATAGTGTTTAATATTTTGTGCTAATTAGGGGCTAATACCCTTGAGAAAGGTATGAATTCTCTCCCCCCCCCAGCTGAATGGATGAATAGCAGGAGAGACTATATAGCCTTGGATGGCAACTGGTCTATCGCAAAAAGAAATGGCAACCTACTGCGGGAAAAATCTTCCTCATCAGTCATGTATCGAAAAATACATGATCGCTAAAGCCTGTATCATGCATGGCACAAAACTGACCGACTATAAAATAATTAATATTGCGTTGTAGATCGTTTATATATTTTGCTAATTTTGTAGTATTTTTATTAATATTTTGCATTTCTTTTCAAATTCATATCTTTATGCAATTGTTAATAAATCTTTATAAATAATAATTATCGCATTGCACTTGGTTCCCAATTTTTTTTTATTATCTTGTAAATAAACTTTGCCGAAGACGTCAAAATTCTATACAGCAATAGCGGTGTCAAGGGAATAACTGTCCTTTTAACACGCCTATTTTTTGCAGACACGAAAGTCAAACATTGCCAACAAACCTAATTTCTATTAATAAATGAATAGTCTTTTACCTGATATGCTCCATAGCATAACTGTATAAATTTGGGTTTTGTCTTCAGGCACACCTCTTTATGTGTTTAACTGGAACGGAATCAGGCAAATGTTCCTGCATCTTCGATTTGTCCAATATTTCATCACCTCTAAATCTATTTTCTATCCACAGAATGAGACCAAAATTTCAAGATATACCTGTGCATTGATTTGGACTCTTCGGCATGGTGCAATAGTTAGCAAGCTTGTTTCGCTAAAACAGTTACGACTGAATAGTGAGTTCGATCCTCACTGGGTACCCCCTACATTCGCCCTTGTGCCACATCTAAGCTATGCTTAGAAAATCAATTTGGGCGCCTGGAGGCGGTGTAATGGTCAGCAAGCTTGTCTCGCTAGAACAATTACGACTGAGTAGTGAGTTCGATCCACACTGGTTGCCTCTACTTTCGGCCTTGTGCCACATCTAAGCTTGGAAAATTCTGTGGTAATGATTGCCATCTTGCTTAGCTTTTTACTGTTATAATAGAATGTCCTACAACCCCTATCGCCTATGTGAATTGACTATATCAGTAGCTATATATAGTGAGCACAAGATATACCTGGGACCGGCTTTGGGAATTACTAGCTTGCTAACCAATTCCCTGTCTTTCAGTAGTGTATTGTTTTACAATAAACCTCACTTCTTTCATCTACGCGCATGTTGTTCCTTCACTTTGTTTGTAATCTTATTTAAGGATACAAAATTTATTTAACATAAATAAGTCAATTTCTTTATTTTCTGTTTATATAGGGTGTTCCCATAATGATGAGATACAGCAAGTGTCTTCGATTATAAAAATGACATAGAGTACCAATCTAGTACTACGAAATAGAAAAATCTTTTAATTCTTGTATATCAGTTATGTAATAAATGTTTTCGGCACTCTACGTCATTTTTATAATGTAAGATATTTGCATTTAAAAAGTATCCCTATATATTTCACTGAAATAGCTCCAGACAAGCGTTCCGCCATCATCGTCTTTGGCTAATGCAAATCCGTCATTCCTCATTTTCATCTAATCATCTACACCCCAAGATTGTTTCTCTGTAACCCACTGTAACCTGTTTTTTTTTTTTCTTTTTAGGCAGAATTTTTGCTTGGAATTTCTCTATGTAAATTCCATTTCACTCTGCCAAAGCTTTCTTACGGTTCTCTCATAAACAATGAACCATGATTTCGTTAATTTGTTTTGTGGCATATTGTCGATTTTCTTGGCATATTGCTTTGAGATTTCTATCCAAACTCATTGACGTTTCCCGGAGTCATACCCGTATGTGTTCCTTTTATAAATTTTTGTTTAAAATTGCTCCAAATTTTACACACAGCTGACTAAGAACAACTAACACTTTTTGCCACACTTCATATTGGATTTCCTTCTTAAAGAAGTTTTAAAATCCTCTCCATTTTTTCAATGGCCAGTTCATTGCTGGAACCAGAATTTTATTTTGTGTCCAAAAGCTCATTAAAGTCTGCAAGCATTTTCTTTTAACTACAAACTAATTAACATATTTAGGCTTGTGTGGGCATTTGTTATAGAAATGCAGATGTGATTCCATATTTTTCCCTCATTAGTGAGTGTCCCATAATTTTTTCCTACTTGAACTGAAAAAGAAAAGTGTTATAGCGTAGCTAGCACCCCTTCAGCGCTTTACCAGATGTCCTGGCTCATAGCCTTAAATAGTCTATGACAAAGGACTTCAACAGTTTCTTAATAATTTGATACTAAACTGATTAATATTTAGACTGATCTTACTTTGTTTGGCTATACAACATTTGACCCTCCTCTAGTCCTTATAAGTTGTCTTGTTAATTGTTTTGTAACTTATTGTTATTCGTTTTTTGTATGTATCCGTTAGCTCCGGATACTGGTGCTGAATAAATATATTAAGCACTGATTCTTTGTATATCACTCACCTCGACGATACAACAGGCAGAATGCATGGTTGTCAGCAAAAGGAACAGCCCAACATACAAATTACAATTCGGCGATACTAGAATCAAACACGTAAAACAATTTAAATTTCCGGGAAGGGTCTAAAGTGATTTTCCAAGCGTAGCTCAGATGTGGCACAAGGCCGAAAGTATGGGGCACCCAGTGAGGATCGAACTCACTACTCAGTCGTAATTGTTCTAGCGAGACAAGCTTGTTAACCATTACACCACCCCGGGGTGCCCAGGGAAGTGTCTAAACAGTAGACGGAAAGTACGGCAGTGATATCTGAAGGCGCATTGGGATAGCGAAAGAAGACTTCCAAAAGCTAAGCAAAGTATTAAGGAACAGGAAAATCCGTTGGAAACAAAGAAAAGATTGTTAAACTGTTGCGTAACATCAGTCCTCCTATATGGCAATGAATGTTGGACATTCTCATCATAGATGTAGACTTGGAGTAACAGAAATGTGTTTCTACTGAAGAATTCTGAGAATACCATGAACCACGGATGTGAGCAATGATGAAGTTTTATAGAAAATGGAAGCAAAACAATCACTTATATTAACATCAGAAAGTGACAGTTTAAATTTCTAGGGCACATATAATGAGGAAAGAGAGCATGGAAAATTTGATACTCACAGGACAGATTGAAGACAAGAAAGACAAAGGAAAACGGGCTTGAGTAAATATATGGTAGAACAGAAAGATAAGGAGAGATAAGAAAAGGACAAAATTTATTAAGAGCTAAAAAGAATGGAAATTTCAGAAAGTCACGATCACCAAGATTCTGAAGGAACACAGCACATAGAAGACATGAAGCCATGATGTTCACTTATTAAACAACACTTGATTTATGTCATAGATTTGGGTTTTTTTTCATTTGATATGGAATAAAAGAGCTGATTAAACATTACCTAAAAATTGTGTTTCCATAAATTTTTAAATAAAACACAAAAGGGCGAATATGTTACTAAAAACTGGTTGAATAATGAAAATAATCCATTAGAGAACTTCAGCAACCTTTAACTACGACTGTTTTTAATCTCTTCACCCACGCAAGACAATAAAGCCACTAAGACGTAAGTGGTTACTGAATGTAAAAAATATGAGATAAAAAAACATTATTATGGAGAGAGAACAATAAAAGAACAAGAATTAAGAAGACGGAAGATAACGATTTACATCGCATTTAAATTTTTGAAAATCAAAGTTGGCTGGAAAGCAAGAAGTCAGAAGAGAGTTCCACAAGGGAGAAGTGCGAGTGAGGAAACTGTCAGCGTAGAACTTATGGTTACATCTAGCCAGATCAATAGTAAGATGATGAGACCATTGATTTATCAAGCAGAAGTGCCCATCTATACGCAAACGATCCCATAATCATCAGGAGCAGCTTCACTAGTTACTGTTTCCAGCTGGACTTTTTGAAAATACTAGCCAATATGTGAATACTTTACCAACATGTTTTAAAACATGTCCTAAGCACAAAACATAGCAACTGCTAGTAAACAGATTTGACAACACTACCTATGAGAAAAAGGAAACATTAATGAGAGAGAACAATAAAAAAAAAACAGGAAATAAGAAGACAAAAGATAACGATTGACACCGCATTTAAATTTTTGAAAGTTGGCTGGAAAGCAAAATCCCGGGAGAGAGTTCCACAAGCGAGAAGTGCGAGAGAAGAAACTGTTAGCATAGAACTTACGGTTACATCTAGCAATTTTAACTGCACAAGGCCAAAAGCGGGGGGTGGTAGGGGAAGGCTGGTCTTCAATCTGACTTGTCTTATACTTCGCTCGCCACAATTACTGACCCAAACATACCACAGAATTCTTTACAACAAAACAACACATTCTTGCTTACCATTCTTATAACAGCCACCATAATACCCCATAGTCTCTATGAAGTCCTATCTAGTTCCCATATGTACCATTTGTCTGTGGGGGATGGAGAATAAAAATAACAACATTTAAAAATGAAACCCCAATGAATATTTTCAATGATTACCATAAAGGAAAGATCATCAGAATAATTACCAATAAAGTATTTATAGAAAAGGCACAGGGAAGGTACATTAGTGATGGGAAAGTGACTGAAGCCGAGATGCTAGGTCAGGACCAATAACATTGCAGATTCTTCTTTGGATTTCACCAAGAATCTCTAAATATATAGCAGGAGTACCTGTCCATATGTGGCAGCAATATTCAAAGCCGGGAAGGATAGTAAAGTTATAAATAAGTAATATATATTCTGGCGAGAAAAATTGTCTAGCGCGACACAGTGAACCAACTTTCTTAGCTGAAAACCTAGCAACTGATTCAATATAAGAATTTCCACTTAATGTCACCGGAAAATGGTAGTCAGAGAAGGCACGATAAGTCGCTATTCGGGGATGTTAGCATCAGCCATACAGATGGGTGGTAAATAGAACTTTCTCTGGCTATTAAACGCGAGCAGTTTCGTTTCAGTTATCACAGAGTTAAAATAGGTTATGACAAGAAAATGATGAAGATATTTGTCAAAAATTAGTGGAATGATCAAAATATTTAATCTCAGAAACTTGAACAACTTCAAATGCGACTAGTCGGTCCTTAGAATAAGTTATGATAAAATTCAACAAACAGATGAAGACATTCGTCAAAAATAGGTGGAATAATGAAAATATTTAATCTCAGAACCTCGGACAAATTCAAATGCGACTAGTTTGTCCTTGGAATACGTTAACAAACAGATGAAGATATTCGTCAAAAATAGGTGGAATAATACTTCATGTTAGAATATTAGACAACTTTAATTACGACTAATAAGTTATCAAAATACGTTGTGGTAAAAATGTAAATGGCGATGTTATTCGTAAGAAAAAATTGTACAATAATTGAAAAATCTTATTTTGATAATTACTTCACGCGTTTATAATTTTATATTTTTTCATCTCGTAAATTTTTGGTCTTCCTCTTTTTATCGATACATTCGAGCAAAGAATATTAGGTGAGTTCAAATTTGATTTTCAAGGAGTTAGATTTATTTTTTTAATCTCTATTTTAATAAATTTTGCCAATTCTGATCACGCTGATTATGCCAACAAGATATAAAATAAAAACTATTTTGCAGGAAAAACTAAGAAAACAATAAAAGTTATTGCACACGAACTGGGCTTGACTTCTGGCAAACAATGGAGTTTTATCATATAACGGTTTTCTTTTTAAAAAGAAAAAAAAACCTTGCCCAAAGGATACAAAGAAATTGATTTAAATTTTTCTTAATCGCAAATAAAAATTGGATTGAAGATGTCAGACAATGATTACCTTCAAGGCAGATAAAAGAGGAAGAAAAACTTCGTTTAAAAAATCGGAATAAATGTAGAAGTCTTTGGATACTCTGTCAGTTTTGCTGAAAAAGAGTTATTTTTTCTACATCGAAAGAATACATAAACTGTGATGATATTGTGAGGAAATCTTATCACTAAGCAGATAGAAATTAATATTACAAGAGCTTGATTAGGGATGCAAACACCAGCTCGTTGTTATTTGCTTCAACAATCATGGTTGAGTTGGTATAACAACAATGTTGAGACAGGAGTCTGAATCTTGATTCAGGCTTCTTCTTGCTTCAAATTCATGCGATTTAGAAAAAAAAACAAACGAATATTATGACTGAATTCTTTCTGGTATAAATCAACACAAATATAAAATACTCATTTAAATAAAAAATGTAATTTAAAGAAAAGATAGTAGATATCCGTTTATCTTGCGGGATAAAAGTAGCATCCTGTTTGTTCAAAATTCAGTACTTTGGTGGTAGTTGAAGTTGTCTATTGAGGAGACTGGGAAATTGAACCTAGTATAGACTTCGCTAGAGGTAGTTTTCCCCAACACCGCAAATTGCTGCAAAATTAATACGCTAAACGGAAAAATCGATTCATGTTCTTAAATAATCTTCTCAGGTCAAAACTTTCATACGGATGTTATGCATGGCATCAAGTCCGTTCAGAAATATCTAAAATGTCTTCTGTCTCGAGGTTCTAGACAAAATCCAGAGACGGATATGCAACGTGGTTGGTCCTGATCTGGCACCCCGTCTGCAGTCACTATCTCAGTGACATGCTGTAGCTTCCCTCTGTCTCTTCTACAAGTACTTTCATGGTAACTACTCAGACGAGGTACTTTCACTGGTTCCCAAATTGCATGAATTTAGGCGTGCTACTAGGTTGGCATCTTGGTCCCACCCTTTCACTGTCGAAACGACTAAATGTAGCCATCTCTTCTACTCCAACAGCTTCTTATCTCACACCTCCCGTCAGTGGAACTCCCTTCCTATCGCTTGCTTCCCTGATAGCTATAAGCTTCAAATATTCAAATGTAACGTCAATCGACATCTTCTGATGCCTTGGCCTTGATCCCTGTCCTTCTCTTTATCCTTTTCCCAGACACTCCTCTTTAGTCTTACTCTCTCGTTAAACCTTTGCGTGCTAGTAGCACTCCTGTCTTGCTTGTGCGATTTGCTTAAAAAAATATATATATATATATAACCAATTTCTATGATCAATGGTTTAAAATGGCTTTGTGCGAGTGAAACCTATGAGTCTTGGCGCAAACTTGAGCGATGGTGTATGTAGGTTGTACCCTGCCAAGACTACATGAGCCCCATCTCTGGTGTACTGACTACATCCAAAGAAATACAGGGTATTACATTTAGGGACGGCTTGACTGCAGGAGTTGCCAGAAATTGTCAGTCAACCACATTAGGGGATCCAACCGTGGGTTTTCTCTCTGTATTTACTGCCATAGCTTTTTCCATGTTTGGATATGTCCACAAATCAGCGGAGATTTAAAATCAGTGTTTTCGTTTCTGTAGATGGATTGCCTTCCTGGACTGTCGAAGTCAATCTACGCAAAGCAGCTGGTTATGAGGCACTTGGAGCTGGATTTAGTTGCCAGAGGCTATTTGAGACGCATACCACGGAAGCATTTTATAGACAGTGGGAGCTTGCCCCCACTATAACCCTTCCCACAGGCTATGACACTTACTTCCCGACCACGTCCTTGTGAGTGGTGAATTATTTTCGACACTACAACTTCTTTCCCACAAACGAAACGTCGCAAGCCTCTCGCTTCTTTGTCGCTATTTTCATGGAAAGTGATCAGACGAACTACATATCTTCATTCCAACAGTCGTAACCTTCCCAGTTAAAAAGATATCAGACATATTGCAGCGAACCACCCTCATTCTCTTCGTATTGCATTGGTAAGACAAGTTCCACCTGATCAGTTTCTTCACACGAACCGCTGCTTTGTGGAACCGACTCCTAAGGGGATGCTTTTTCCGATCACTACAATCTTAATTTGTTCAAATCTAGGGTTAACCGTTAATTGTCCCTCTTACTCTCTAACCTTTTAGCACCGGTGGCATTATTGTAAAAAAAAGCAGGCAATTACATCTTTATCTCCCTTAAATAATTCAAGCACACACAACCTGTGATTCCATGTCACATAAATGGGACTTAATGAGGTACCCGTCCCCAACGCATCAGCTTTACATTTCCTTGACTCTTCTGTCGTTAATAACATAAATTTTGTTCTCGCTGAATTCAAAGTTATACACTCTGTCTCAATTTGATATTTTACAACTGGCCCTGGTCCTTCCTCTACCCGGATGTAGAGAAAGGGTAAGTTTATCACCTGATTACTATCCCTATCAATAAGTGAAGGACATCAAAACCAATAGTTTATTTTCTTCTAATAAGGTAACAGTTGTGGCCTTGTTAGAACCAGGAAATAAAAAAAACGATATCTTCCGTGGCATGAGAAATACCGGTTACGCATTTTGTGGAATACCTTGACATTCATCTAAAAGGCTTTTTCTTTACTTTGTCAGAATTTATCCATTCGTCTTATCCCGAGTGTGTGATGATTTACTTAGCAACTTGAGCTGTTTCCTTTTTAATGCTTTCTACTAAGTCCCTGTCTCACATTTGAATATCAATGTTGTGTTAACCATCTGCAATACCTTTTCGTAGCATTCCATTTCTGATTCTACCGATGATCGATGAATAGATATTCCTTTACTTCCGACCATTCTTACAGTAGTTTTGAAAAAGTTATGCTACAAAAAAGAAGATACCCATTAGAATAATGTGTGGAATGATGAGAATACCTTATCCCTTTGTCTCAAAGAGAATTAAACTATTACTACTACACAAACTGCCATTAGGTCTCCAGAAGGAATTGTGATAAAAGGCAATCATGACCATTTCCATGCCATTTCTGTCCCCTCTTTTCAGGCTCTCCTTTTTCACTATCTCTTGATAGAGAAACGGAGAGATTAGGAGATAGATAGATAGATAGATAGATAGATAGATAGATAGATAGATAGATAATGGGCAGACCAAGATAGATAGATAGATAGATAGATAGATAGATAATGGGCAGACCAAGATAGATAGATAGATAGATAGATAGATAGATAGATAGATAGATAGATAGATAGATAGATATGAAGAGTGTGTGAAATGATAATAATGAGATCAAAATGATAGTGTGATAGATTTTGTGATAGATTTGAGTCCATCCAAGTTGCTATTAGGTAAATTGGGGAGTGAACTGCTTAAGTTGCGTACAGCTAGAGTATGGGTAGCAGAGAATTTTACACGAGAGGGTTGATACCTCAGGTTATTTTATTCCCTGGAGCAGGAAATTTCAATAATGGAATTCCAGTGGAAGGATATGAAGAGCTATTAAAAGGGAATTGAACTGTTACAAACAAGAAGAAAAAGAGCAATAATCCTGTTGGGAAGGCATTGAATGTTCTGTTAAGAACAGTGTCTGAAGAAGATATTAAAATTATAAGGAGGAAGCTAAAGAAAATGGAAAGGAATCAAAGAGTTTTAGCCCAAGTAACACAGAATAAAGTATCGATGTTAAATGTAGCGAGATTAGAACTGGTGAAGAACGAGACAAGTATATATTGACTAAAAAGTGAAATGCGAGAATTAAAGCAAGATGGCGCTAGCGTCTCCAAAGCCATGGCGACCGAATTACATCGGTGAAGTAGTTTTGTTCAGCAGTATTTTCAATTAATGACAATTAATAATAAGATGCACCAGACTAGCCAATCCCTGACGATTTTACTAGAGCATATGAGAGCTCAGCTTGATATGTTACTATTAGGACATTTTCCCCCGTGTATAGTGACTCCTGGTCACTTATGGGAGTTACTGTTAAAAATACAAATCGAGTTACCCCATCATTTAATGTTACCAGTAGATCCCACTAAAGAGCTGTGGAAATACTACAATGCATTAGGCTGTGTTACTGTTATGGCAATTTACCCACGCACACATGGAGTCTCCCAGCTATAAATAGGAGCAGGTACTGCCTTTTGGAGAGGGAAGTTTCCAGCAGTCAGCTCTGACAGTCGGGCCGAACATTCTTGCTGTAACACTCTCATTTGTATATGTTTGTGTTACTGTTTCTGTTAATATATTCTTCCTTTCTTGTGTCATTATTTTCTGGCACTAACAAGGCCACAACAGAAAAAAAAAGAAAATAAACTATTGGTTTTGATGTCCTTGCCTTATTGATAGGGATAGTACTCAGGTGATAAACTTACCCTTTCTCTACATCCGGGTAGAGGAAGGACTAGGGTCAGTTGTAAAATATCAAATTGAGACAGAGTGTATAACTTTGAATTCGGCGAGAACAAAATTTATGTTATTAACGACAGAAGAGTCAAGGAAATGTAAAGTTGATGCGTTGAGGATGGGTACCTCATTAAGTCCCATTTATGTGACATGGAATCACGGGTTGTGTGTGCTTGAATTATTTAAGGAACATAAAGATAGAATTAAAAAGAATTGTCAAGTAGAAGTATTGACAAATACAGTATTACCACAAGTTATCAGCATATCTGATGGAGCCTGGGCAGTTGCTACCCAGAGTCAGATTGATCTGTCCGGGGTATGCACGGGGAAGCCCACTAGAACAATAAAGATAGAACCCCCATTGTTTTTGATAGAGTTATCCCTGGGATATTCATCATTTGGAGAATCTATTTCCCTCTTCCCTCTATTATCAGGCTAAAATAAAGATACGATGATAAAAATCTTTTGTGAGGTTGATCGAAAACGGTCTTAATAATTGGACAGAATTATGGGAATCAGTGGTAGAGAAATTCCCTGGAGTTACATTAAAGGAGATGTCGAAGTTATTAAAGCCAGTAGAGAAAATTAGTCTGGACCAATTGAAAGACAAATTGAGTACTATGGAAGAAGAGTGTACAATTTTGAGAGATAATTCATGTTGGGAATTTTGGTAGCTATTGCTGCCATAGTCGCGGCAATATGGAAGCTGAAAAAGTGTCAATTAATCCGCAGGTGTTGGAGAGTATGCATGAAAACGAGAGAGGAACATTATTTAAATTGTAAGGGTTGTGTGAGCCCCAAGTTTGAAAATGCATGATCATGTACAGGAAAAGACGAAGAAGGACTTTTTAATTCTACTGCATGTTTAGTGGAAACATTATGTATGAAGAACATTTCTGGTTGATTTTTTACTTTCTTTTCTCACCTTAGGGAAGGTGGAGTTGGATGGCATGCACAAGTAAATGACAAAAAGGAAAAGGAGTGATGTGACACTGACGCCGTGAGGTGGTAAAACATTAATTCTCAGCAGAAAAACGCTTCAGTCCAAAATGCAATATAAACTGGAAGATAGAGAAATAGAGACAGAATGGAAGACATTTTCCCTGTTAATGAAGAAAGGGTCATCTGGGTTACTTCACCCCTACGAATTGAAAAAAATACACCGAGAGTTTACCTTTTTATCTATCGAAAATCTAGCATGCGGGTGAAGCAAATTGGGAAATGGCTTTATCTCTTTCTTGTGAAATTAGAAAAACACATGTCATGGGCGAAAAGAGAAGTATACGGGAAATTATATTTTCGTTAGCGAAAACGAATCGAGAAATAAAAACAGAGAATGAACCCGGTGCAAAGGTTAGGATTATGAAAATCGATTCTTCATAACAGGCAGGTGGTCCTGGTTTACGTTTTCGTTAAGACGGCGACCGGTCCAAGGATGGAAAACAGCGTGTGTCTTTTTTTGAAAATTTAAGTAAACAAATATATTTTCATTGGCGAAAACAAAATGGAAAAATAATTTTTATCTATCGCTCGAAATTTTAAATGTTTTCGCTGGATAGATAGGTCCAGGAAAGAAGTCAAAGAATTAAAATTAATGAGCATAATAAACCGCGCGCTTTCTCCAACGAACTTTAAAATTTGGATTTGTCAAAAAGACTGTTATACCAGCCCTGATAAGTGCGCAGAGTTAGAATACCGAGGAGAAAGGAGGAAGCGGCAGAATTTAGAATAGGGAATGGGGAATGAGAAAAAGGACGGTCTTCTCCTTTCTTAACGTTAAACCTAGCTAGCCACAAACACTGACCCAAACATATAACAAAATTCCTTACACTACAACAGCGCATTCTTACTTGCTTTTCTTACTACACTCACTATAATACCGCAATGTCTCTATGAAAATCCTAACTAGTCCCCATATGTACAATTCAGTTGTCTGTGGAGGAGGGGAATAAAACAACAAATTTAAAAATCTAAGTTCAATGAATATTTACAAAAATGTACAAAACTATTTACAAGAAACTAAACCAAATAGCTCATCCGAACAATTACCATGAAAGTGTTTATAGAAAAGAAACGGGAAGGCATCCTTATGGGGGTGGGAAAGTGACTGAAACCGAGTCGCCAGATCAGGACCAATTATATTGCTGATTCTTCTTTGGATTTTATCAAAGACTTCAAGGTAATTAGCAGGTGCACTGAACCATATTACGTCCATTCTCCAGGAGACTTGTTGCTAAGTTCACTGAATAAATTTATTTCATTTATTATCATTATTATTAATAATAATTCTCCACACCTTGATATCGAACAAAACGACAAAATCTACCTGCCTCAAAAACGACCAAACATCCCACGGAAAAATTAATTCCGATCGAGGAGAGAAAGCGTGAATTTGTAAACAATGACTACTACTGCTAATACTGCAAAGCTCTTCCATAAACTGAGCCCTCTCGGTCATTGGCGTGTTTATTCAAAGAATAGGCACATAAAAATTCGCCTTTCTCTCTACCGGGTGCTGATAGCTCAGGAGTAAAATCTCCGACTGATGACAAATCAGTTGGGCTTTGAGGCAATCGGATGTCTACCCATACTGATGAGCTCTGATATAGCGAAACAGTATGTATGTGGATGATGATATATTATTTATTATAGTAGATTAAAACAAAAACATGTTGAAAATCGCTACATAATAGCTTTCATGTTTCAACACTAAGTTGTGTTTCTTCAGGCGATGGTAAATAACTGTTGAGTAAATGATTATTTTAATTTCAAAAGCAGAATACCCCTCTTTTTCGAAAAAGAAGAGAAGATGATACAACAACAAATCAGAATTAAAACAAAAGGAATCTTGGTTTAGCCTGATTAACGGATCAGGTGTCAGACCTACGCTAAATCCAAAATTAACCTAGAAAAAAGTTCTACTCTGTATTGAGCCCTTTTTTAAATTAAATGCTACAGGCAATGAAATTATACTCCATTTTTTCTTATTTTATACCTGGATATATATATATATATATATATATATATATATATAATTATGGACTCTCCCGTCGGTTTCGACGTATGAGGATCTGACAGCTTATTGATTCAGTTATGAAAGTTTGTGCGATAATCTTAAGTGGCATTTAAGACCTGCTAGTGATTTTACAAAGGAGGCCACATATGGAGCAGGTGTGAGGATTGTGAAAAAAGATCACTGTTAGATTGGCTGACCTTTTAGATCTTTGCTCTCGCTTCTGAAGATGATTCAGACAAGCAGATTGAAATTGCTGAGTCCACTAAAACACATTGATCTCCATTCTACCTGCCCAAAGCTAAGCGCTCAAGGGTGTTATGTGGTATATTGACTGCTGACAAGTTGCTTTTCAGCTTGTCTTTGTATCTAAGCCATGGGCGTCCTACATTCCTGTAGCCCTGATCTAACTGGCTGTACATTAGGATCTTGGGTATCCTGTCATCAGACATTCTCAAGACATGACCAGTCAACCGTAACTTTATCTAGTTGAATACCCCGCTCATTCCACAAGCCATCGTGAAGTTTGCTGAAAGCACTGGTAGCCTTAGCAATCCGATGCATGATTTCATCATCTAAAGTTCCACTGTAATTGACTTTGCTACCAAGATAGGTGAAATATATATATATATATATATATATATATATATATATATATATCGTATTTCGCTTTTTCACATGACACCCCGATGTCTACCATCGTACCCTGTATCTGAAAATATAGAAATTTATCACACTATAGTAGAGATTATTCTATAGCGTTCATTTCTGACTGTAAGTGAAATACCATATTTTTAACAAAATACTACACTCAGTTATAAACAATGGTACAAGACTATTTCACAGTTTAAACTAGTGAAAAAGCCGTTGGTAGCCGACTCGCTGCTGAATACATAACTTTATATAGGGAGTATCTCAAAGTGAATACTGATGCGACGTTGTCAGTGCCGATAAACAAACATGGCAGTAAGCTGTTTGCAGGCTACTGTATTTACGCGGTAACATGTGACACCGTTAAGTACCATAAGCAGGATGACTTAATCAAGCAAACATACCCAGCACTAATCCTGTTTCTTGACACTATCCCAATATTCAAGTAAAATTTAGACAATTTTTTTTTAATTTTGCTATTTTTTCTTCTTCAGATAAGTGATATTTGATTCCAGTGTGTGTAAAAACTCGTCCGTGCGTAGTTTTTTTTTTTTTTTTCAACGATTACTAGTCATTTTCAAGTTACAGTTATGAAATCGCTAAAAGATTTTAGATATTTGCTTTCTCCAATCCATGACGAATTTCAAAACCCTATCATAACTCCTGTACTTGAAGATGACAAGTGTTGGTTGAAAGTGCTCAAACATATATTCCGGGCAATTTTTACACGGACCGGAATCAAACATTCATCATTTTGTATTAAAACAAAGAAAATTAATGAAAAAAATGTCATAACAAACGTTGTTTGCGCTCTTTAATAAAATATCTAAAATATAGAAATTACCTCATTTATGACATTTTGTTTTTTCTTTTCAGAACAGAATTTCGATGTCATCTCTTTGTAGAAATAAAATTTTTGATATCAAATCAATAAAAAACGTATTAATTTCGCACTATGAAATAATTGAAGGTTTGACACGAAAGACATATATAAATAGTATTCTCGTGTCGTAAATAATGAAGGCTATTTTACAACTATTTTGTCTAAGTAAAGATATTTTATTGTATATATTAATCGTTCTGATAATAGCAACAAAAATAAGCGTGTTGGTCTGAATGTTAATAATGGTAATTCCTCATCCCAGGAATTCAGACAGAAAATCTTCGTTACAGCAACATCTCTCGTGCAAATTGCTATTTTTTCAGATGTCTAAATTATTTCTTTTTCAACAAAACTTATCAAATCTGAATCTAAAGAAAGTTAGAGATTTTATTACACTCTATTTCTTCTCCTAACCTTTTTGCTACAAATTACGTTTTTTTTTATCCATTAGGAAAATATCAGGCAAGAACTTATCGAATCAGAATCGAATGAAAGACACTTTTAATTAACAGTATCAGTTTTCTGAATGAAGAATTCTTTAGAAATGATATTGGTATCTTTCAGCCAATGTGGAATAAATAGATAAAAGCTAAGAGGAAATATTTTACCACCATAAATATTTTTCTGTGATTTTTTAAAAATTTTATTTTGTTCAAATGAACTGATATTTTTTTTTGTTTGTTTGTTTAACTATTTACCTTGAGCTTCTTGATAAAATCCAAAGAATCAGCAACATTATCGGTCCTGATTTGGAGGCTCAGTTCCAGTCATCGCTTTAAGGTTGTCTCCTATGTCTTTTCTATAAATACTTTCATGGTAATTGTTCGGATGAGCTCTTATTTTGTTTTATGGTATTATGGTGGTTGTAGTAAGAAGGTACGTATGGATGTGTTGTTTTGGTGTAAGGATTATTGTTTCGTACGATTGGGTCAGTGCTTGCGGCTAGCTAAGTTATAGTTAAGACAGAAGAAGACCGTCCTTTCCACAATCCCCTTTTCGGCCTTGTGCCACATTTTTGTAGATAACAGAATAAATATTGCTCTTATTTTGTTTTATTCCCCTCCCCCAACAAACACTGAATTGTGCATGTGAGGGCTAGTTAGAACTTTATAGAGACATTGAGGTATTATGGTGGATGTTGTAAGAATGATAAGTAAGAATGCGTTGCCTTGGTGTAAGGAATATTGTGGTATGTTTGCGTCAGTGTTTGTGGCTAGATAAGTTTAAAGACAGAAAAAGACTGTCCTTATCTTCATTCCCCATTTTGGCCTTGTGCCTGTTATTAAACAGAATAAATAATGTTTTTCGCTATGGTATATTTTTGGTTAAAATAAATTCTACAATTATGAGTATTATTAATTCTGCCCTTTGAAATAACCAAAAGCGTGAGACGAAAGACATAAATCGTGTACCCGTGTAGGAAATAATGAAGGTCATGTTACAACTATTTTGTCTATATAGAAATATTTAGACTTTTTTTAATTTAAGAGCAGTTCTAGACCTGCATAGAGATCTCATTAATTTAAAGATGAGCTGGCAAAATGTAGCCGTAAATTCTATCTTAATAGTTTCTTTTCTCGCACTTCTCGATTGTGGAACTTCTTTCCGTCTCCGTGCTTTCCTGTCGACTTTCATCAGCAGAAATTTAAATGCAATGTCAATATTTATCTATTGTCCTCCTGATTACTCTTTCCTTTTCCTGTTCATTAGTAATGTTTCTAATTCTTCCACGCCCCATTGTGTCTTTGTGGCTTTACTGCTTTGCTTGGTGTGAAACCGATTAAAAAAATAAACAAAGCAGCAATAGAAAATATTAAGGGCATTCAAAACTTCTAAACTTTTTTATTATAAAAAAAAAAGAAACTAAATACATATTAGAAAACTATTTAATAAATAAAAAGCTCTGGAAACTTTTGCATGCCGTATTTAATTTATAGAAACAATTTTAGAATAGTGTTATTTCCTTTAGAAGAGTCACCTGAAAACCTACCGACATTTTGAATAAAGAAGAAAAGATGCTTCTTTTGATCTACATGAGTTACAAATGGTGAGATTTTAACAGGTTGTTCTTTTCATCTTTCTTCCTGTGTGTTTTCATTCATTCTTGATGTCTTGTGAATCCATTCCATAGTAGTTTTCTTCGAGGGAAAGGAGAAGGTGCCAATAATCTGAGAAAGATTTTGTCAGTTCCTTGATGTGCGTAACGAGTTCATTTCTGATTAAATACATTGATGTTGAAACAATCTTTGATAGAACAATGTCAAAAATGTGTAAAATAACTTCAAAATCTAGTGATCGTGATAATGGACAAAGTTTCGCTGAATGGAATACGAAACAATTACAGAGAACTGCTCATGGTATAAATGTTACGCATTTAAATAAAAATCCAAGATCTTTGTCTGAATTTCGAAAACGGGTGTTTTTACTGTTTTGCCTTGACTTTTCTTAATTTCACGGTACCCAGTAAGAAAGCGGCAAATTTATTCTTCGAGAAAATACACCAGCTGTAATTGGTCCATCTCAATGGCTCTCTAAAATCCCAGATCTGAATGTTCATGGGTTTACTGTATCTGGAGGATACTCTTAACTCATTTGTAAAACCGTCGTCGTGACATCGTCGATATTGATTCATTGAAGTGGAACTTAACTGAAGCATGGAATGAAATTCTTCTTCATACTATCCACAAAGCTACTGCCTCCTTCTGGTTATCACGCTTACAATTTTGTGTTGAACATTCAGGAAAACATTTCGAACAGATACGGTGATTGTTTAGTTTGTGCATGAATCATGATAGCTAAATAAATTTCTTTCTGAATTTACCGCCTTTTTTTACTGGGCACCCTGTAGCTTTCGTACATTTGTCTAATAAAAACACGTGACTAAATCTCTCATAGGTAAAATTATTGTTTATCCATTTCCGGACATCGTCACATACTGTCAGCCAGTGGGTGTGTTGCTTTGAAACTCAAGCTCACTCTACGTGTCAAATGGAATACATATACGGACCATCGTTAAAAGTGCTCGAAAATTTGACCAGTTCCTTGTACCGATCCAAAAACTACCTGACTCCTCCGGCCATACTTAATCTTTACAAGAGTATTATAACGCACTTCGTAGCGGTTATAATATAAGTAATGCTTTGACTGCTGTACTGAGACGCCTGTATTAATTAGTCTGAAGATTGACTCCAAAGGTTTAGTCTGGAGTTCTTTATAGTTATGGAGTTCATATAGTCACTGGGGTGTACTATTTACTGCATAACAACACCCTTTTGAGATAAATGCTTTTATAAATATTTTATTTTTTTATTAGTATTAGTATCCCCACCCTCTTTTTTGGAGAGTTTGCCAACATACTTAACTTTGTAGCGTTTCCGTATCGCAGCCATTCTCAACCTTTCCTCCATCATTGCCCCCCCCCTTTTTATGTATTTCTCCATTTACCCCCCCCCCCCAACTCCCATACAAAAAATTCATAGCCATCATAAAGCATTGATGTACAATTTCGTGACTAAATAAATGAATGATTTTTTCATTCAAAATACTAAGGGTTTTTTTTAGTCAAAATACTGTGCCTAAAAAAAGTACTAAGCGACACTCAAAATACTGATTTCTTATTTAGTACTAATCTACTAATTTTTTAGTATAAGTTAGTACTCTGTATAAAATTCAGTATTTTTATTAACAGATTGACAGACAATCTCCCTTCCTCCCTCTCTCCACCCCACACACACTTTGCATTCTCTCTCTCTCTCTCATTTTACAAAATTAAATTTAATTGAATTATTTTTTAAATTATCAGGTACTTCAATTATTTACCCCCGACTATATAATTTTTTAGCCCCTAGGGGTAAATTTACCCCTGGTTGAGAACATCTGCATCGGATCCACTTTTAGTTCTTCAGTACGTTTTCTTTTCTTTTTTTTCTAGAATTTGTTCTTGTAGGTTCCACTACTTGTTGTGGTGCTGGCACATCGTAAACATCGTGTAGCATTTTTATCGGTTCTTCCAATGTTTCAGGTCTTTCATCGATTAACATTTTGTTAACTGATTATGGTGCCTTTGATGTTCAAATCTTTTTCCTTTTGCCATGCAAATCAACTTCCCGATTTTTGCTGATATTATGCCATGTATTTTGCCTTCCTTACATGCACCAAAGAACAATTTCGCGCCGACCCTAAACCTTTTGGTGTCGTTTTTGTTATCCGTTCGTGTTTTTCCACTTGGTAATAACTTGTCGAACATCGATTTTACTTTTCTAACAAACATTAATTCCACCGACGACAGACGCGATGGTGTATTGGGATTAGGTTTTACACGGTAAACTCTCAGAAAATTTTGAAGTGCTTCCTCATTTAATTCTCAAGACTTGCTTTCTTCAACGCTCTTTTGAACGTTCCCACAAACCGTTCTGTTTGTCCGTTCGACCTTGGGAGATACGGCGGAGTCGTAATATGTTCAGTGAAGAACATCTTACAAAAATCTTCGAATTCTTTACCCATGAATTGTGTTCCGTTATCAGAGCCTATGGTATCTGGTATGCCATATCTCACAAATAGTCCACGCAAGAAATTCACTGTCACTAAAGATGTTGGATTTTGGCACTTATAAATTTCCATCCATTTAGTGAAACTATCAACTATCACAAGGTAATGTGATCCATTCATAAGACCTGCAAAATCTATATGCAGTCTTGACCACGGTGTGCCTAACTTTGGCCAAGGTTCTATCTTTGTGATAGGTAGTTTTACTGCCAGAACACAAGCTCTGCAAGCTTTCATTATTTTTTCAAACCTTTGGTCCATTCTGGTCCAATATACGAAACTTCTTGTCAGAGATTTCATTCTTGAAATATTAGGATGTCCGCTATGAGAATCCTTAAATATCCTTCAATATCTCCTTCTATAACACACTCGGTATTACAACCCTTTGACCGAACATTACTACATCGTTGCATAGTGAGTAAGTGTTTAAGTCTGGGTTTTGTTCTTTGTTGCTTTCTTTGAATTGCTTTTTCTATTTTCGCAATTTCTTTTATTTCTTACAGGGTAAATGATAACTTTTGTACTACGTTGTACAAAATGTTTTTTTTATTTCTATTTCGCTTTTTAGTGTTGCAATGACCATGTCCTCAAATAGTTCCGCATTTTCAGGTATTAATCTTGATAATCCATCCGAATGTCCTAACTTTTAGACGGTTGGCATTCCACTGTAAAATCATAGTTTAAAAGGATGGTACCACAACGTTGTAGTCTATTAGCTGTATGCATATGTATTTCTTTCTTTGAACCATATATTGTTAATAGCGATCTGTTTGCAGCCTGAAATTACTTCCATCAATAAATTTATGAAATTTCTTCATGGCAAATATAATTGCTAGAACCTCTTTTACTGTCCGGTTATAATTTTCTCTGCAAGTGAATGCGAAGCATGAGCGAAGGTTTTCATTTTACCACCACCGTATTTGTGCAAATCCAATATTGTACTCACTAGAATCTGACGCCACTACAATTTCTGCTTTTGGATCGTAGTGCGCTAATGATAAATCTAACATAAGTGTTTTTTTTTTATTTTTTTTTTGTTTCGTCAAACTCTTTTTGACAGTTATCATTCCAGTTTCACTTTACTACTTTTTTTAAGTAGATTCTTCAGTGGAGCTCTCAAATTATGCATATTATGTACATATATTTGACAGTAATTAGCCACTCCTAGAAAAGTTTGTAACGCAGTCACGTTTGTTGATGGAGGAACATTTTTAATTGCATCTGCATCGACGGAATTGGTTGACGACCATTTTTATTAATAATTTAACCAAGGTATTTAATTTTCGGCAAAAACAATTCGTATTTTTCTTCACTGGGCTTTCCAAAATTGTTTTCAAATGCTGTTCTTTAGATACACTTCTGATTAAAATGTCGCCTAGATACATCACTGCAAAATTGCAATCCGCAAGCATTGTATCCATAGCTTGTTGAAAAATAGCTGGTGCTACCTTTATATCAAAAGGAAATAAGTTGAATTTATATAATCATCTGTACATACTAATGGTCGTTAATTGTGAACATTTATTTTCAATCTGAATTTCTAAATGGGCTTCAGAGAGATCCAGCTTTGAAAATATTCTTCCACCGTTTAACTTCGTAAAATTTCCTCTGGAATGTGTTTCTAAACTGTTTAATCCTGTCGAGAAATCCACGCAGACACAATTTTTTTCTTTACATACACCGCTGTTGCAGTCCATTTTGTACGATTAATTTTTCTATTACACCATTTCTTTCGAGCCTGTTCAACTCTTCGTTGACCAGTTCCAATGTCGCGAATGGTACACTCCATTCCATCTTAAATACTAGCGTCGAACCATTTTTTATTTGAAAATCCACCTTGAATTTTGCACACCAAGCCAGTTCATTTGACAGAACATGTGAAAAACATTTTTTTTTAATTCTTCCTTGAGATTTTCGCTCTGACTTTTTAAATTGGTCGCAGGTCCACTTACGTTTTTACAATAAACGTTTATCGAAAAATCCTAAAGTTCAAATAGTTCCATCCAGTCAGTACCGAATAAATTCGTAGCATTTTTTAATACATAAGCTTTAGTTTTTACACGCCTATTACGGAATGAGACATTACAACATATTAAAAAAAAAACATTTCTCACCAGAAACTGAAATCGACACTTTGGAAGTCCTTTTTAATAAAGGCTTTCCACTTTCCTTCCATTTAGTTTCACTGATTATTGAAATATCACTACCAGGGTTCAGTAGCATTTTCATACCTACATTTTCACATTCACAAATTTCCTTTTGTTTTCTTTGATCATTTTTCCGTCGCAGTGCTGTGTATGATTTTCTTCCTGTGAGAATTTTTTTCTTGTGTTGGTTGTGCAGTGTTACTTTATATGTCCGAGTTTACGACTTTGCTTGTACCGATCGACATCCTCTTTTCTGAATTTTTTCAGTATCGTGTTTCAAACTTAGAATTGTCTGGCAATCGTCCATTATTTGTTGCGGTTTAATGTTACTGTTTTGTTCAATTTTCATTAAGATTTTTGTTCGAATTCAGCATCTTTTTTAGCTGTTAAACCTTGAACAAAAATTAACCTTTTGAACATACTGGAGTCATTTCCTTTATTCTAAACTTTTCACATTCTTTGTTGACGATGTCAGCATACGTGACAAAATCTTCGTCCTCTTTTTGGTTAGATTCATAAACCTTCAACGAGCATTAAACAGAAAACTCTTGTCACTAAACATTTCCGTTAAAATGTGTACCGTTTCTTCAAACCCAATTTCACCTATTTTTTCAGTAATATGTAGTTGCAGTATTTTTCATATTCTGTCGGGGTTATTCCCCTCAACAACAATCTCGTTTTTCTCTCATTTTCCCAACCGTTACATTCCTGACTGAATATTTGTTCATATCTACGAAAATACACAAAAAAATCAGTCCCTCACCAGGTTTGTATACAAATTCTTATGTTTTTTGGACAGCGTCTGATGTAAGAGACATGTAAGAATTTTTGTTTTCTTCATAATTATATTCAACAACTCCTGTTACTGTTTTTGTGGTTCTAGTAACTGTTGACTTTGTTGTTGTTGCTGCTTCTCTTATTGTTGTTGAATTTCAAATAGCAAAGACACAATTTGCTCCATATTTGCAAGAATATCTATTTCCCTACACTCAAGGGAATTTTTTTTTCTTCTGCAAAAGATATTTTTTTAAAACCAACGTGATTAACATTCTTATTGTTACTCGCACCCTTCTTCCCGAAGCAACGGGTATATTGTTTTCATACTTGTTCACTCAGTATGAGTTTCTAAAATACTTGTAACTCCATTTAGAACTCGTAAGAGTTCCGAATCCTCGTCACAAGGGTTATAAATCGCTTGAGTTTCGAATCCCTCGTCGCCACTATTATAACGCGCTTCGTAGCGTTTATAATATAAGTAATGCTTCGATTACTTGACATGACGCCTGTATTAATTAGTCTGAAGACTGACTAATTCTGGTATTTAACAAAACCTCCTCACAAAGCAGGATGTTGCACAAAACAAAGCCGGTTTTATATGGCGCGATTCCGAGCCTGTAGGCTCAGGCAAAAATTTCCCTTAGACCACGCATGCACGTGGTCGGGTTTGTCTAGCTCCCCAGACGAGACTCTGCCCGTAAGCATAGCCCCGTCTACGTTCCTCTCTGCCCGAAGACAGAGAGTTCAACAAGCGTGTCGCAGAGCCTAACAGCGAATTGCCGGACTCCAAACGGCTTCTTCTCCTTACCTCTGACCTGGAATTCCTTATAGTTATGGACTAGTTCATATAGTCACCGGGGGTGTACCATTTACTTCACAATAAAGAGCCAAGTCAAACTAAAAATGGAATATTGCTGCTATATCTTTGGCTGGAGCTGCCCAATCTTCACTTTCCAGTCATGACAGAATTCAAAATCTTTTACGCGGCCTTGTGGGTGATGAAATATTTTCCACCCTACAACGCCCTTCCTACAGCCTCTGGCTACTCTATTGCTATTTTCGTGACAAGCAACATATCTTAGTTCCACCAGTTCAGACCTTCACAGCTAGGACCCGCCTTTTCACTTAAACAGGGTCAACTTATCCCCTTCCCTTGGTAATTCATTGGTAAAGAAGAAGTTTCTTACCCTAAAACTGCTACTTTGTGGAACAGAATCCCTTGTGGATGCTTCTTCGATTGCCAAGATCTTAACCTTTTCAAATCTAGCGTCAACCGTTATCTATCTTGCATATTTTCATAATATGCACATCTTATTTATCCCTACTTTTATACCCTTACAACAACCTTCTCTACCTTGAGTGGCTTTTGGGCCCCGTATTGGATGAACAACAGCATAAAACTTCAACTGTTCTTTAATACGATTCTGCGTTTGAGAACTTTTTACCTGGTCTGTTAGCTTTGATTGTATTTTTTAATCATTCCACCCCCAAGCAAGGCAATAAAGCCACTAAGATGCAAGTGGTTACTAAGTGTGAAAGTGTATAAGAAAATAAAAAATATCATTAAGAGGCGAGAACAATAAAAGAACATGAAATGGGAAAATAGAAGAGCAGTTTCGTTTTGGAGGCGTTAGATTTAACAAGAAATTCCTTGCCCCAGTTAACAACAGATTGTACGTCATTTTTTTTAGATCAGCTGCCAATTACCTAATTACCTTATCGAACAGATGGAACTTCCTTAAGACAGGAGTAAATAGTTGTGTCATTAGCATAGATACAGTTTTGAGAAGTGATGACATTAGAAAGGTTGTCGTTGAAAATTAGAAATTAGGTCCAAGGATAGAGCCCTGGGGACACCTGGATTAATGGGAAAAGATCCAGAAGAGTGGCCATTCAAGACAACTTTCATTTCGCAAATAAGATTACCGAAATAAAACTACAAATGTTCTCAGTTGGGGTTAGATCCGATGACTAGTTAGATCGTAATATGATTTCAAAGCCTTTTTTTCTGTTAGACAGATTTGGGTGGATTGAGTAGAACGGTAAGAAATATTGTTCTGCTGAAATACACTTACATCAGAATATAGTCTCTGTACGATAGATACAAATTCAGAATATTCGAATATTTCACAAATATTTTATTTTCATCTTAAATGTTAGGTTGAGCCATAGTTTCCTTTTTGAGAGAAGCAATTGCAATAACAAACGCATCATCCATTAACTACTAACCATAAGTGACAGCTAAGAATATGTTTGGAGTACACTAACTTAGTTTTCCGGCAATGGCATACTAGATTAAAGAATAAATTTCTTAACCCCACTTATGGAATGATTGATGTTGAAGCAAGGGAACAATGTTATGGTGACATCTAGAAATGTAAACAGTGTTTAGAGTTAAGGGATCATAAATGACTGGAAGATGCGAGATTGGTTCTGGAGAAACGCTGGAAAATGTACGTAAACAGGGGCTTCCATCGGATGTTGACGATGAACCCCTGAAGTAATTTATGGAAAGTGATCCAAGGCAACATATTCGAGAATTTTTATACACATTACAATCTCCCATATGCCGACACTTAGAAAAGACAGGGAAAGTCAGTAATCTGGGTGTTTGGGTTCCACACGCTTTTAGAGGGAAAAAATGTTTCATTGTTTGATTCATTGATGGCTAATGTAATTTCTTTGAAAGCTATAGTTAAAGTTCAAAACCAAGGAAAAGCTAAGTTTTTAATTATTGATTTTAAGGGAGAGAGACAGGCAGTCACTACGACGAAGTTGTTCCGAAAATAATGTTCGAATTTGGAATAAACTTTTTGCGTTCTAATATATTATTATAGTAGTTGTACAAAAATATATTACTTATTCCTATTGAGTAGTCTCCTCTTCTGTGGCGCAACACAGTCTTCCTAACGTTTACTTCATTCCCATTTGGTGCTTCGCTATCATAAACTAAGCTTAGTAAATATCAAGGTTGGAAGGCCCTCCCAGTTTGGAAAACTGGCACAATACAGTCTTCCTAACTTTCATTTCCTTCCCATTTGGTATCGGGCTATAATAAACTACGCTTAGAAAATATCAAGGTTGGAAGCCCCCAACCCATTTTGGAAGACTGACGCGGCACAATCTTCCTAACATTCATTTCCCTTCAATTTAGCCTTGTGCTGTAATAAGCTAAGTTTAGTAAATATCAAGGCTGGAATGCCCTTCCGATTTAGAAGACTGGCACAACACAATCTTCCCATCATTTCCCTCCCATTTGGCCTTCTGATGTAATAAACTAAGCTTAAAAAATAACAAGGCTGTGAAGCCCCCCCCAATTTTGGAAGACTGGCACAACACAATCTTCTAAACGTTTATTTCCTCCATTTGGTCTTGTGCAATAATAAATTAAGCTTAGAAAATATCAAGCCTGAAAAGCCCTCCCAATTTGGAAGACTGGCACAACACAGTCTTCCTAATATTCATTTTCCTCCTATTTGGCCTTTTGCTGTAACAAACGGAATTTGATAAATATCAAGGCTTGAAGGCAGTCTCAGTTTTGAATACTGGCACAACACAATCTTCCTAATGTTTATTTCCCTTTCATTTAGCCTTGTGTTGTAATAATCTAAGCTTAGTAAATTTAGAGGCTGGAAGGCCCTCCCAATTTGGAAGACTGGCACAACGCAATCTTCCTAACCTTCATTTCCCTCCCATCTGCCCTTGAGCTCTGTTAACTGAACCTTACTAAATCTTATATAGAATTCTGTTGCAAAACAAAAAGAAAGAAATAGTATTTCTTTAAGTAAATGTTGCTATATAAATTAAAACCCACAGACAAATTTATCCGACTTTGGAGTAAGGAAATTGAAACGGCCATCTTAAATGCGATGCAAAAGTAATTATCTAGCTAAACACCTTGCAGCTGAATGAAAGAAAATTGTTGAAGCAGACAAAAAAATAACACTTTCTTCCTATGTCTTAATGTAGAATAAATATAATCTATCTCTCCGTAAATTTTATTCCTCAGATATCAGTTATCGAGGAAATAAATACAATTCTGAATGAAGCTGACGTAATAACTCAAATAAATTTCTACGCTTGGCATTCAAATGTGAGAAAGGTTCTTTAGACATTACGCTGTAACCATTCACTACGATTCTGGCTTTAACATTGGTGAAATAAACTTGAAGTTTGTATGGTCTTCATTTTTTTCTATCGCTGTTTACTTTTACTCGAAATTGTCAAAAAGAAAATCATTTTTTTTTGTGTATGTGTCATCATCATCATTGTTATCAGTCCTGTGGTAGTAAAGTCGCGGCTTCACCAGCTTCCTCTATATGTCTCGGTTGCGTGCTAAATTTTGAGTCTCTGAAGTTTTTTTGTTTTTTTCCAGTAACATTCTCAGGTGACGATCAACCGGTCTGAAAGTCAAAAATATTTTCATCCATGCTAGCGCGTCTCTGGCGTGTAAACCTGGTGAAACACATTTTTTCCAGGTCAAATCATTGCTGATGCCCACCAAGTTGAACGTTGATTCTGATATAATTTCATCCTTGCGTAGCGTATCTTTGGCGAGTAGACCTGGCGAAACATTTTTTCTGGGTTAATCACTGCTGATGAGCTCCAACTTGTAGGATCGCCTTGATCACAGGCACGTGGACTTTGATTCTGGCCGCTGACTTTGTTGGAGTGGGTGGATAAAATCTTAAGAATTTGAAGACTTTGTCAGAAATATTTATTTCCATCTGCATCTTGAAGGTAAACAGAAAAACCAAAAGGAATGAAATGACATTCAATGCAGGATTTCTGCTCTTTGTTTTCATTCCCATTATACAGGGTGACCCCAGAAAAATGGCAATTTTTGAAGTGCATATTGCCAGACATGAGCAAGTGGCAACACTGTGAGACAGTGACCTTGAGCAAGTAAACATTTCGCCATTTAGAATTCAAGATGAAATTCACAGTATCCCAGCTGAGATGTTGCAGCAGTCAATGAGGAATCTCAACAGCAGATTTCAAGAATGCATTCGTACAGGAGGACGCCATCTACGGGACGTAATTTTTAAAAAATGAAAATTCAATCATTGTTTCTTAAATGGCATGTTTTAAGATTTCAATTACTATGAATATAATATTTTTCTTCCATCACTCTTGGTTTTATTGGATTGTTAAAAAGATTCCGTTTTTTTGGGTCTCTCTATATTTTGTTTCTTTCTATTTGCTTTTCTTTTTCACCTGACATCTCGGCTTCAGTCACTTTTCAACCGCTGTTATATAGCTTTTCTTATTCATATAGTTCTCTTTAAATCATCTGAGAGAACTCTTTTTTTTTTTTCACCTGACATCTCGGCTTATATTTTCAACCGCTGTTATATAGCTTTTCTTATTCATATAGTTCTCTTTAAATCATCTGAGAGAACTCTTTTTTTTCTTTTTCACCTGACATCTCGGCTTCAGTCACTTTTCAACCGCTGTTATATAGCTTTTCTTATTCATATAGTTCTCTTTAAATCATCTGAGAACTTCACTTTTCAACCGCTGTTATATAGCTTTTCTTATTCATATAGTTCTCTTTAAATCATCTGAGAGAACTTTTTTTTTTTTTTTTTTTTTCACCTGACATCTCGGCTTCAGTCACTTTTCAACCGCTGTTATATAGCTTTTTTTATTCATTTTCTCTTTAAATCATCTGAGAGAACTCTTTTTTTTCTTTTTCACCTGACATCTCGGCTTCATTCACTTTCCAACCGCTGTTATATAGCTTTTCTTATTCATATAGTTCTCTTTAAATCATCTGAGAGAACTCTTTTTTTTCTTTTTCACCTGACATCTCGGCTTCATTCACTTTCCAACCGCTGTAATATAGCTTTTCTTACTCTTAAATCATCTGAGTGAACTCTTTTTATTTTTTTGAAAGATTATCAATTGCCAGATCTGTTGCTAAAGAGTTGGTTTCCTGTGTAACGCTAGACAATGTTACTCGCCAGAATCTACCTTACATATCTATAAGTCTAAAATACTTCCTTGTTTTGAATATTGCTGCCACATCTGATATGTTGTTTCTGCTATATATTTAAGGATTCTTGATGAAATCCGAAGAACAATCTGCAATGTTATTGGTCTTGATATCTTGGCTTCAGACACTTTCCCACCACCATAAGGTAGCTTTCCTCATTCATATTGATCACTTTTAATCGTCTGGAAGAAAACTTTTAACCATCCATCAGCACGGCTGATGCTAACCTCCAATAGAGTAACTCATTGAGCCTTCTTGGACTAACACTTTCCAGGGACATGAATTAAATCAATTGTTGGTTCTACTGCTCGGAAAGTTGGTTCACTGTGTCGTGCGAGACAATTTATCTCTCCAGATTCTCTCTTACATATTTATAAGTCTACCATTCGTTCTTGCTTTGAATATTGTTGCCACATCTGGTCTCGTGCGCTCACTATATATTTAGTGAGTCTTGATAAGATCCAAAGAAGAATCTGCAATGTTATTGGTCCTGACCTGGTATCCCGGCTGCAGTCACTTTCCAAACACCTTAATGTTTCTTCATTATGCCTTTTCTATGAATACTTTCATAGTAATTGTTCTGATGAACTTTCTTCTATGGCCCATAGGTTTTGTGAATTGAAATGCAGTACTAGATTGGCCACATGGTCCCATCATTTTGCAGTTGAAATGGCTAGATGCAAACGCAAGTTCTATACTAAGTTTCTTCTTTCCCACTCTTGAATTCTCTTGCTGCTTATTGCTTTCCAGTCAAATTTGATCTTCAAAAATTTAAATGCAATGTCAACCGTTATCTTCTGTCTTCTTAACTTCAGTTCTTTTATTGTTCCTTCTTCTTAACTAATGTTTTTATTTTTCTCATACTCTTTCACAATCAGTAACCCACCATCGTCTTCGTGGCTTTGTAGCATGCTACCTCCACAGTATTGAATCATCCTTCCATTTTCGTAACATCTTTTACATTTTCATATCACACACTTCATTCAGTAACCCGTTAACTTGAGTGGCTTTCAAGCCTTGTATTTAGTGTACTGTAATATAGAAAAGTAAATATATTCCGAACAATAAACGAAAAGCAAGTTGGGCGATTCAAAACAATTCGATTTTATGCAAGGAAAAACAGTCACAATTTTAATTCAAATCGAATCTTGAATTATTCAAAGATCGACAGTGTAACTTCAGGGCTTTGCAGAAAAACAGAATTTGGGTGAAATATTTGTAAGAATGCTGTCTGAATTAGATTTAATGATTTTTCATTATGTAAAGAACCTCTAAACTATATATTGTTTCAGAAAGAAAACAAAAGAAGAATTATTTAAATATCGTAAGATTTTTAGACAAAGGAAAAAGACTCAAGAATCGAATATAAACACAAAAACTATTGACTTTTTTTATAAATCCGACGAAGACTTCGCTTCACAAAATTCAAATAATTTTATATACGAGTTTATCCTCAAAGATTTCTCCGTGTATTTGTACTTAATCAATCTTATTCATGTATGTTTTGCTTATGTTTTTTACCATAATGTTGCCCTAAGAGCCACTCGAGGTAGAGAGTTACACAGTAAGAGGCATAGATTATGGAGATATGTTGGGAAGATAACAGATAACCCTAGACTTGAACAAAGAGTTTGTTCCACAAAGCAACGATTCGTGGAAAGAAGCAGCTCGAGTTGAACCAATGCAGTATGAAGGGAATGAAGGTGGATCGCTACAATGTGTGCGACATGGTAGATCTTGTCCGTCAAGGTTAGAACTGGTCGAACTAAGGAATGTATTTCGTCTGAACACTATCCATGGAAATAGCGATAGAGTAGAGATCCGGCTTGAAACGTTCGTCTATGGAAAAAGGGTTATCAACAAAGATGTGTTTGAACTCTATAGTTATGGCAAATATATGAACTGATAACAAAACGTTCTGGGAATTTATTTGCCACCACCTTCTGCAAGCATGTTAGATTATCCCACTTGTCTGCCAAAGAACTTCTGGTAATGACCGCTAGATGGCGTTACCAGAAGCAGTATATAAGAAAACGGTACAAAGTTTCATCCTCTTTTTTCTTTGTCTTTTAGTGACAGATTGTATGTGACTTTTTCTTCTCTGGGGAACTTTTCTGTCCCCAGCGAAAATTCATGTCGGATTGAGCACAATATCGAATGTACAGCGCGTACAATGTCTTAAGCTAGCTAGATTTCAGACAGACATATCTAATGGTACTACCAAAGCAATTGTCAAAACTTTCTCAAATGTAAGTCTCTCAATATCTTTAATAGAACTTTGCCCACACGTCAGTCAGTCAGTTATGTGCCATGCGTGATACCCGCTTAGGCGATCATGTATTTTTCGATACATGACTGACGAGGCAGATTTTTTTCCTGAAGTAGGTTGCCATTTCTTTCTGCGGTAGACCAGTTGCCATCCAAGTATTTATTGATTCATTTATCTGAGACGTAAGAAAGTTATTGAGAATAGATTGGAAGCAAAACTCTCTCATTCTAATAGGAATGAGAGAGTTTTTGCTTCCCATCTATTCCCGTTCATGAACAGAGATGCACTAGGGGACAGGCGGAAATGGTTAAGATCAAATAAGATCTGTGGTACTGAACGTGGTATTTATGGTCAGTCAGTTACATGACTGATACATGACTGACGATACATGATACATGACTGACGAGGCAGATTTTTTCCCGAAGTAGTTTGCCATTTCTTTCTGCAGTAGACCAGTTGTCAACCAAGTCTTTATTGATTCATTTATCTGAGGCGTAAGAAAGTTAATAAACCTGTTAGAATGAGAGAGTTTTTGCTTCCCATCTATTCCTGTTTATGAACAGAGATGCACTGGGCATCAGCCTCTAGGGGACAGGCTGAAATGGTTAAGATCAAGTAAAATCTTTGTTACTAAACGGGGTATTTATGTGCCATGCGTGATACCCGCTTAAGCGATCATGTATCGAATACATGACTGACGAGGCAGATTTTTCCCGTAGTTGGTTGCCATTTCTTTCTGCGGTAGACCAGTTGCCATCCAAGGCTATATAACCAGGTCTGTCCTGCTATTTACCCAAAGCGTAGAAGATGAGGATTCATATCTTTTCCAAGGGTATAGCACGTAAGTGAATGCACTGGATTCGACTGAAATTCGAACTCGGCACTCCGATTCCTCCATCCGAGCTGCTATCCATTACTCCACCATGCGTACAAAAAAAAAGGACATTTCTACACTCACATTCACTCATCACATTTGTATTTGTGACGGCGATCTAATCATTAACAAGTGAAAGTGATAAAACAACAAATGGAGATTAGACGCGATTAGGATAAGTATTTTTTTTATTTATTTCCTGTCTTGGAAGTGTTCTAACAGAGGACGGAATGTGCAACACCGAAATCCGAAGACATATTGGGATGGTCAAAGATGCATTCCAAAAGCTAAGTAGAGTATTAAGAAACAGGAAAAAATCGTTAGAAACAAAAAAAAGACTACTGAACTGTTACATGATATCTATCCTCCTATATGGCAATGAATGCTGGAAAATCGCCTCAAAATGAAGACACTTGTAGTAACAGAAATGTGGTTCTACAGAAGGATGCTGAGAATAACATGAACTGAACATGTGAGAAATGACGAAGTTTTATAGAAAATGGAGACAAAAAAGACACTTATATCTAACATTAGGAAGGGGTGGTTGAAATTTCTAGGGTACATAATGAGGAAAGAGCGCTTGTAAAATTTGATACTCAAAGGACAAATTGAAAACAAGATGGACAGCATATCCTACCTAGAGAGCTTAGTAAATCTTACTTATTATAAAACGCAGATTGTGTGTGTGTGTGTGTGTGTGTGTGTGTGTGTGTGTGTGTGTGTGTGTCTGTGTCTGTAACGTTTATATATTGGATCGGATTTCCTACATTTTTCAACCGATTTCAACAAAACTTCACAGGACTACATAGAATTACCTTGTGGTGGTTCTAACAGCGCCAAAAATGGGTTAAATATAATTGTTTTTGCACAAAATCAATTTGAAAACACGATTAAAAGACATCGTGAAAATAGGAGGGGGACAACTCACATCGGGTTGTTTGTGTGTGTGAGTTACTTTAAATATGGGAGCGGATTTCCTATATTTTTCAGCCAATAAAACAAAACTTCACTTTTTTTTTTTGGCAGGTACTGTTTATTCTCTTGCACACTTTTTTTTTTTTTTTTTTAACATTCAGAATGCTTTAAAAATTCCATTTACAAGACAATTATTTATAATAAAATTCTATTCAATCAGTAGACTCATAACGATTGAAAACA
The DNA here is from genome assembly GCA_903632075.3 of Acanthosepion pharaonis. Taxonomy (NCBI): domain Eukaryota; kingdom Metazoa; phylum Mollusca; class Cephalopoda; order Sepiida; family Sepiidae; genus Acanthosepion; species Acanthosepion pharaonis. Next base: position 106,912 of record CAHIKZ030000994.1, on the reverse strand, counting down.
ATGTTTTTGTTTCAGTTTGGGTTTGACCAATTCGTAAAAAAAAAAAGAAAAAAAACCTAATTAAGACATGCGTTTCCATCAACCTTAAACAATAATCTTTGTCAATTTTATTTTTCAGTCTTTATGATGGTGGATACTTGATCTATCTCTTACTGTTATATCCCCGGGCAACGCCGGACTCTACTGCTAGTATATATTATAAAACAGATATGTGAGCAACAACGAACTTTTAGAGGAAATGGAAACAAAAAGGAAACTTAACATGAAGAAGAGACTGTTGAAGATTCTGAGCACATAACGAAGAAGTTGGACTTGGAAAATCTGATACTCACAGGACAGATTGAAGAACAGGGAAAAACAGTGCATAATATATTTGATGAGCTTAAGTAAATGGGCAGCGTAACAGACTTTAGGAGAGATAACGAAAAGACAAATATTATAAAGAGCTACAAAGGACAGGAAATTGTGGAGAGACATGATCGCCTACGTCCTGAAGGGAAAGAAGATTTACATGTTTCAATCGTTTGCTCGTTCCGGGGTATTGTAAATCAGTCATGGGAGATTGAAGGTTTGTTCGAGGTGTAACACAAAGTAGAAGTCGAGATAAACACGTCGAGAAAATCAGCACGTATATGTAGTGAAATATTCTATGAATTATTAAATTGTAATAATCGAGGGTTAGTCTCTGCTGCAATCGCTGGTTTCGTCACTGGCCGAAGGCCTCTCTGTTGGTGGAAGCGTTTTGGTGTTGCTGCTGATGGCCTGGCTAAGCTCACCTACCGTGGGGATCGTCGCTACTGCCAGCCTGGCCGAATCTGCTTTAAATCAGCCTTGACTTTGTAACGTGCTCAAGAACGGCTGCTGTGGAAACCGCATGTTTCTTTTTTCTGACTGATCAGAAAAGTTGTTTTAGGAACTCGGTATTTGATGGGAGGCATTCGAAAAGTGGATTAGCAGAGCCAGACGAAATTAGACTCTGTTTATATCATACGAGCTGTGGATTTCGAAGTGAGCACTTCCGTTTGCGTTAAAAAGTTGGAGTTCCGACAGGGTTCGATATATTCGTTCAATTTCGTTTAATAAGGCAATAAAAACTGTTTTCATTGTACACAATTCTTTTTATAATCCTTTTTAGAAATTCTTGTCTGAAACCACTTCAACACAGTTTCATAAAAAGGACAAAAAATACAATTCTTGATAACGACTGCAATGACAGTCGAAAGTACCCAGATTAGATAAAATAAAACTTTGGAAAGTTTATCAATTGTATAAAACGACTTTGGACAGACAGGCCTTGTCGGTATTGTTCAACAAAACATATATATATATATATATATATATATATATATATATATATATATATATATATATATATATATATATATATTAAAAGTAGGTACATCCAACGATTTTCTAAATACAGCATACCATAATGACAAAAGGCCCCGAACTTAATAAAACAAAGTATTATCGTCATAATGTTTGTTAAGAGGAATAAGCGAAGTAATTCTTGATTATTTTATTAAATTTTTTAACCTTTCTAGCACATTCGAAATTTTGGTTAAAAATCTTGTTTTTCTTGCGTCAGCGGATGAACCAAAGATTAATATAGAGAATTTTAGCGTCTTTGGGGGAGTTAAACACATTATTTCGGAAATTCTTACAAAAATCAAATAATTGTCGGATTTTAATTGCATTTTCAGGGCGTATTCACAAATGAATTATTTTTAATTTTTTTTTTTTTTTAATATTGGTAAATATATTTTTTTACACCTGTTACCCCCACTTACCTAATTTTATGAAATTTCGAGACATTGAAATTTCAGCCTCTTCATATTTATATCAGTTAAAAGCAGGACTCCTTGGAGAATTTTAATCATCAATTTGTTTTTGTCACCATTTACCGAAAATCCACTCTGAATCGTAAAATAAAAATTGCAATAAAACTACATTATTTAATTAGAAAAATTTTAATTGCTTGTATAAATATGATATATTAAGGACATTATTGTCTTAAGAAAAAAATTTTTCGATGAATAACGAATTTTTACAAGAATTATTTTCATTTTTTATTTTAATTAGAAAAAATATTACTTTTTAAAACATTTAAAATTCTGTATTAATTTCAGCTTTTTTACATGAAAATATATTATTATTAAGTGAAAACTATATTTACTAATAATAAATGAAAACGCTTAATACAAATCATCAAACCTCAATATTTTTAAAAGTATTTTGAATTTTTTAGGTGCATAAACGTGCCGATTTTTGTAAGTACGGACGACCGTACACGACATTATTATAAAATGAGAACGATAACTATAGTCAACTTAAAGTCAACATTTCTAAAATTGAATAAGACATTAGATAACGGAGTATATTTTCCAAAATTTTTCAAAATTACTGTGTTCTTAAAAATTATATTAAAAAGGCGCTCACGTCATTTTCTTCACTTATGTTTTACAGATAAAGTCTCCGTAGAACAACATTAGATCTGTCACCAGGCTCTCAACACGTCAAAACAGCTACTGTCAGATTAAAAACACAGCTGCTGTCAGATAAATAATGAATTTGTGAGATATTTTAAACTTAAATAATATTTTTTTCAAATCAGATTAAATTAAACTTTAAATCAGCGATAAATATTGGTTTTGTTACCCGCACGCTAATATCCCTTAAAATTTTTCCCAAATCGTCATAATTCCGTGCAAATTTACATGCTGAACTCGAATTAACAATTAAATTATGAAGAAACCTTCATAATTTTGGAGTTATCGACAAGAAAAAAATGGGACTTCTTGTTGGACATTCGTCCCCCATTACTGCCATCATGAATCTCGATTCAATGCGGGATACCTACGCCGGTGTAATAAGAAAATTTGGCCTATTTACTTCTTTTACAGACTTTCCTTGCAGAAAATCACTACGCACGGGTAACAAAACCAATATTTACCAAATCAGCTAATAGTATTCAAATAAAGTTTCAGAAAAGTATTTTTTTAATAAAGAGAATTACATTGCCATGAAAGACGGCTAAATAAGTGCAATAATCAGCTATTTTAGGAAAAGAAACAAAAAAAAAATATTCCAGTCAATTTAAATTAGTTTTTCAAATACAGCAAAGCATTTTGCTTATTGGAAATATTAAATTTAATCTATTGGCTTGAAATTAAAGCTAAAATAAAAGCTTCAAGAATTATTTTTCATTTTTAAAAATTCATTTTAAACCTTAAACTTTAGGTATCGCGTTTTTATGGCGGTCCCTACTTAAAAGATAGTGGAGTTATAGAGAGTCTTTATTTCTATCTATAAAAGGCAGGATGTGTGTGTGTGTGCGTGTGTGTGTGTGTGTGTGTGTAACGAATGCACGGCCGCAATTTTCGACGGATTTGCACCAAAATTTACAAGCACATGCTCCAAGTTAGCGAGAAGGCCAAGAACGACTTTGCATTTTCCAAATCCCATCTATAGTGGAAATAATCGATTTTTTCACGCTTCAACGGCAGTTTTCATGTAGTTTGCGGCCATTTTCTACTGGCCAGAATGAGAGCCTATAGCTGGCTGCCACGAATAGGCAGGAAGAGTCTATTGACCAGCGTGAGAGACAACAGCTGACTGACACGAATGTTAACTAGCATGCTAGCGTGCAAAAAAAATCAATAGCTGCATTCGTCACAAGTGGGAAAAATTTAAATCTGCATGGCACTTTATTCCAATTGGCTCATTCGCTTGCTTAAACTCAACGTTGATTCTGATTCCGCAGAACTGGGTTGTGTGTGAAAAATTATTTGTTGTTAACATTCTTTTTTCATTCGGTTTTTCCAGTTACGAGTCCTTTTTTAAAGCTGATCGTTTTGTGTTCATTTTGTTTAGTTCTTTTTTCGTAACAGATTTAATGTTTAGTATAGAGCTTAGAAAAAATTCGCAGTGTGAGATAGGCAAGAAGTAAGTCATGTAGCAACATCAGCATGGCAAAGGGCACTCCTTTAAAGGCAAGGAAGGGCAAAAATATTTTAAGTCAAATGATAGCGATTGCTGTATCACTCGTACGATTTTTGAATCAAGCACGGGCAACGCCTGGCCATGCTGCTAGTATGGAATAAATGTCTCTAAATTCAGAAATACTTTAACACGCCATAATAATAATAATAATAATAATAATGTAGTGGAGCCACAGAGTGGTTTTATATGTGAACAAGAAATAAGCTTTGGAGCAAATACGTTTGATAGACCCTAATATATGTATAGGCTTACGGCGTTCAAACACCGTACAATGAAGTTAAGCAACGTCGAGCATGGCCATTATACAGATGGGTGCCTAATTAAGAATACCAGGTGCTATAAGCTTGGATGTGTGGATGGAGTGCGCTAGCTGTAGTTTAATTAATAAGACTTGCATCACTAAACCATTATTACCCCCCACACACACACACACACAAATAAAAAATAATAAATAAATAAAATAAAATTGCGTACAAAATATTTGGGTTTCGACATTGAATAACCCATAGAGGTTGATATGCAGCTAAACAAAAACAACCAAACAACTTTAATATAATAATAATAATAATAATAATAATAATAATAATAATAATAAATGAGAAAAAAGAACAAAGAAAATCGTATGAACACCACCCAGACCCGGTTACGGAGATAGGACCTGTTACAATTCTATGGGACTACACAATACACACTGACAGAACAATCAAGGCCAACCGGCCAGATATTGTTATTAAAGACCACAAACAAAAAACGATGCCTCCTTATTGATATGGTATTTCCTGCTGACTGCAATGTATCTTTGAAGATATTCAAAAAGCTGTTAAAATACAAGGGCCTTGAAATAGAAATCTTAAAAATGTGGCATACAGGAACATCAACAATCCCTGTTGTAGTTGGAGCCCTGGGACTGGTTGGAAAAGATTCCAGTAGACTAATTGAAGGGATTCCTGGAAGTCCATGCCTCAAAGAGATACAAAAAATTGTTCTGACAAGTACAGCCCACACTTTACGAAGGGCTTTATCTATGTAATATTTTTTTTTTTTTTTTTTGTCAGTGGAAAGTGTCATGATGCCATTTCTAACCTTAGGTCCCTGGGCGGGACCCGGAAAGAAATGTGTAAACGCTAGAAATCAAAGAAATTAAAAAATAAAAAATAAAAATAATAATAATAGGCGAAAACAAAGAAAAGAAATTTATCGATAACATGAATTGACTACGGAAAGGCGTTCGACCAGACTCATGGATAAAGAAGAGCCTAAAACAGACAGAGTATGCTCTACAACAGTCAAATTCATAACGGAGAACATGAAAAACTGGAAGACTACATTAAACCTAAACCATACAAACGAGTCATTAACATCAACACCAATAAACGTCAAAAAGCGGGATCTTCCAAGGAAATTCATTGTCACCACTAAACTTCTGTCTTGCATTAGCGCCACTCACCTGCTTACTGAACAATAGTAGCTACGAATACAAATCACAGGATGGCAAACTGAATCACCTATTCTATATTGGTGATCTTAAAACGTTTGCCAAGGATGATAACCAACAGAAAAACCGACTCACCATTGTCAAAACCTTTAGTGAAGATATTAGAATGAATTTCAGAATCGACAAATGTGTCAAAGCCACATCTAAAGGTGGTAAACTAACAAAAACTACAGATTTAAACATTGATATCAAAACAACAAGATTGAGAAACTAGACCAAGATGGTACATACAAATACTTAGGAATTAATGAAGGAGACGGAATAAAACATTCAATTATGAAGATCCGAAAAGAATATTATAGAAGAGCGTGTTTAATACTAAAAAGCGAACTAAATGGGGCCAATAAAATGAAGGCTATCAACATCTTAGCTACAGCCGTAGTAAAACACAGCTTCAATATTATTAAATCGAAGTTGAATGACATTAAAAGATTGGATGCCAAGACCAGAAAAATGCTTATCCATATGAGGATGCACCACCCGAAATCAGATGTTGATAGGATGTACGTACCAAGAACTTTAGGAGGCCGAGGTCTAAGCCAACTTGAACTATAAAACCTATAACAATCGGATTAGAAGCATACCTCACAAAAAACCAATGACCCTCTACTACAAATAGTAAAACACCAAATCCAATCCATCAACAAAGAAGCTGCACTCTTCAAGAAACAGTTTAATATACCTGAAATCCTTCCAAGAAAAAACGAAGCGACTACCAGCTACGCCAAACGAGTAAAACAGAAGGTAAAACAACTGGGAGGACAAGGCGTTGCGCGGCAAATACCTAAAATGAGCGAAAGAAGCAGATGTGGACCAACCGAAAACACACTGAGGAGCACCGGGTTGAAAGCTGAGACAGGACTAAATATTGCAATTCAGGATTAAAGCCTCGAGACCAGATCAAGGATGGAACTAACACGAAATGCAGGTTCTGCGGAAAATATGATGAAACTGTCGACCATATTATCTCAGGATGTCCGGAACTAGCAAAAAATGAATATATCCACAAACATAACAAGGTAGAGATATCTGTGCACTGGAAGATATGCAAGAAGCACAAAATCAAAACCACTGCAAGATGGTATGAGGACAAACCAGACACTGTTACCCAAAATAAAGATGTAACTATCCTCTGGGACAAACTGACAGGGAAATAAAAATCAACAGACGTGATATTATCATAAAAGATAAAGAGATAAAAGACATGAAATTCAGGAAATGTATACTTATTAACATAGCATTACTATTTGACCGAAACACCTCCATGAAAATTATCGAGAAATTGTCCAAATACAAGGACTTGGAGATTGAGATTAACAGGATGAAGGAGATGAAAACTGAGACTGTATCAATAGTAATCGGAGCTCTGGGACTCGTGAGAAAAGGAATGGACAATTTTACCAACAGTATCCCAGGTAACATAAACGCACAAGTTGTCCAGAAAATCGCCCTACTAGAAACATATACTAAAAATATACTAAGAAAAGTGCTATCAATTAAATAACAATTCTTCTGTAAAGCCTAAGGGCCATAGTTTGGACCCGGCTCTACAGGATACAAAACAAATAATAATAATAATAATAATAATCACTCAGACATCGTGATGAAAGACCACAAAAAGAGAATGTGCTTTCTTACTGACATGGCAGTCCTTGCAGATTTTAATGTATCTTTGAAGATCTTCAAAAAAACTATCGAAATAGAAGGATCTTGAATTGAAAATCTCAAACCTGTAGCACATAAGGATATCAATAATTCCAGTTGTAGGTGGATCCCTTGGATTGATTGGAAAATGTTCCGAAAGACTCATGGAAGGGATTCTTGGTAACCCATGCCTTAAAGAAATATAAAAAAAAATTTACTCACAAGTGTAGCTCACACATCACTAAGATTGGTATAAATATGACATACAAGTTGGAGGCTTATAATTGATATCAGGAAGAGTTGAAGTTTCTGGGACATAATGAGGAAGGAGGACCTGGAGAATCTGATACTTACGGGTCGAATAGAGGGAAAAAGAGACAAAGGAAAACAACGCATGATATACCTGGCAGGTTTGAGTAAGTGGATAACAGAACGTGGTCTGGGGAAGGAAGCAGAGGGAAGGAACGTGTTGAGAGCTGCAAGGGAAAGAGGGAGATGGAAAGCGATAAAATGACATGGCACATAAAAAGAAAAGATGAAAATAACAATAACAATTCTCTTCACTACTCTCGCAAATTCGAGAAAAAATTTTCATGATCTAGTGTGAAATTATTTTTTAACTAATGAAACCTTGTATTTAAAAAGTTCGCATCTCTCTGTGAAATTAGATTTCGGATCCCTTTACAAATATAAAAATAGATGCATACTGCTTCTCGGCGTTCAAAGCAATTTCGGGAGCAAGTTTGATCTACACACACACACACACACACACACACACACACACACACACACACACACACACAAAATGAAGGCTGACCGTCATAAAGTAAATCTGTCCAGACATTTCAGGCCGCGATGCGCACACTTAATTATCTTATAAAACAATCCTCACTGCAGGGAAAATCGAACGTTTTATTGCTATTTTACATTTCTCTTAATTGACATCCATGTTTTTTTATTATGTGATTTCATCCTGCATCATGTGATGAAAAAATGGCTTCAGAGCTAGTCTCTTGTTGTCCATTTACATGCTCAGAAAAACTCTCAATGCTCAATAATTTTCTAAGACCTTCCTTTGCCTCATGTCTCAAGTAAATGATTTAGTGAAAGACGATTGATATCAAACAGCAAATAAAAAGAATGATAAGGGAGATAACTGTGATATAACAAAGAAAGTGATTTCCCTTAGAATCAAATGATTTTAAGTTCGATCATTATTAACTCGTCCTATGAAAAAATAAATAAATAAAATAAATACGAAAAAGCTATTTAACAAATTAACCTTCTCTAGTTTCAAAACATTAACAGAAAATATACCAAGAAAAAGTGGGCGTTCCAAATTCTTTCTTAAATGTCATTGCTTTATGAAATTAACTTTCAAATATGATTGGGAAACTTGGAAAATAAAGAAAGATTTGTCTTTCTTTTTATAAAGAAATATAACACAAATGTTGTTTCAGACAAAAATCATTTTTGTTAATTTCAAATTAGTTTATGATAATTTATTTCTTTTGTTTCAAATAGTTGTTTTTTTTTTGTTGTTTTTTTTTTGTTTGTTTTTTTGTTTTTTTTTTGTTTGTTTTTTTGTTTTTTTTTTGTTGTTTTTTTTTTACTGTGTGTTCATCCTGTACAAGGCCCGGTGGTAGAAGTTTACATGAAGAGGCAGGATAGGAGTTGGAAGATAACAGTTAACCCTAGACTTGAACAAATTAAGATTGTAGTGATCGGGGAAACATCCAGTAGTGACATCCTACCTTTAGCGCAAACCGACTCTTAAAATTATAAAATCGGTACCTCCACTAATTCGGTATACATAAAGTTGAAAATGAATTTTTAAAAATAAAAAAGGTTTCTCGAAGCTTTTATTTTAGCTTTAATTGAAAGATAAAGGATTTAAAATTTACTTTTTCCAGTAAGCAAAATACTCTTTGGTGTATTTCAAACAGAAATTCTGTTGATCGGAATCGATTTTTTTTTCTAGTAAAATCAATCAAAACAGTAATTTTTGGCACATTTGTAAACAAAAGTTTTAAAAATCTTGCAAAAATAAAATATATATTTCTGAAACGTTATTTGAAAATTAGGAAAATTTAAAGTTAAATTAATCTGATTTTAAACAAATATTATTTACTTATAGCATGAAATATTGTATACAAACATTTCTTAACCACGGGGTTTTGTTTTTCTGAGGTGTTGATCTATTTATTGACAGCCGAACGTGTTCATAGTTAACTTAAGTATGGTGGAGCAGACGATAAAATTTGAGGATTTTTTTCGCCGAAAGTGGGGGACAAACCTTAAAATACTTAACATTTACTGTTAGATTTATCGGTTTGTACATCCATACTCCAGAAATTGTGCACGTAATCATACATACAAGAGTCTTTAGAGTCTTCGTCTTTTTATCACCTTCTCGCAAAGAGAGCATGTGGATTTGAGCGGCTCTGGTAATGAAGACCACAGATAGGTTTTACAAAAATATCACTTTCTCATATTTAATAACACCTTTTAATGATAGACTTATCACTTGTAAACAATTTATTCATCCACCACAACAAAACAACAAACATTTAACAACCACACTGTAAGAACTTTCATATATCTACCGAACTAGTACAACCAAATTCTCCTGATAATAAATACTTCTATATATGTATAAATGTCTCACTTTGTTGTTATATGTATATATGTATATTTTACGAACCAATTATTTCGCTAAACTAAAAGCAAAGTGTGGAGCTTCTGTTAATTGATTAAATTATATGGATAAAAAAGTGTTGAGTAAATTATGCTGCGTGATGAAATTAGCAATTTCCTCTCACATTAAAATTTCAGTATTCAATAAACATAGAATAAGAACAAACATGAGAAACAACAGAATTAATAAAATATTTATATAACCAAGAGGTACAAACAACTGGAGTAAAAAGATAGTTTTAAAAAGTTCAAACGTCCTTTTATGTTTAGATTGAAAAGTTATCAAAGTTCTGGTTTGATAGATTATATCTTGTTGAATGGTCTGTACAATAATGAGAAAATGTGTTTGGGTATTATTGTAATTTAAGGAAAAATAAACAGTTCAAGTTTGTACTTAAAATTGAGAAATATTGTTTACGACTTACTTTAAGGTTTACGGAATTGTCGCTCTTTGATTTGTTTTCACTTGTTCGAAGAGAATATTATATAGTTGCAGTAAGTGGTTCTTAACAAGCTGTATTTATGTTAATTGCAATAGTTAACGTTGAGCTTGAAAGCGTATGACAAAAAATCGTGTATCAAGTTGAATGTGGATAACTTGAGTTGATTGTTCGTCATAAAATATTGCTGTGTGAGTGAGTGTTCTTTTAGGCTGAAATCATGTTAAGGAACTTTAACGTAAAGCCTGGAACTGTGTGACAAGTTCAAATGATTCCGATCGGCTCACTGTCGAAAATGAAAGGCGTTTCATATTTATTGCTAACTTTGGTCACGTGTTAGGGCCAAAAGCAATGTGTCATGAACTGCTATGTACTATCAGTCCTCCTAAATATATGTGAATGCCTAGCAATTTTTTTACAGACGAAAAGGAAACTTGAAACAACAGAGATGTGGTTCTACAGAAGGATGCTGGGAATACAATAGACAGGGTATGTGAGAGATTACTTTTAAGAAAAATGGAAACAAAAACGACACATACTTAGAATCAGGGACAGTTGGAATTTCTCTTCCGCATAATGAGAAAGAAAAGCTTTGAAAATTCAACACTCACAGGACATATTAAAGACAGCAGAGGCAGAAGAAATCAGCGAAGTGCCTACCTAAACATGGACTATTTCATCATTGCCTACGCCCTGAAAGACACTTTAAAAAAATATTCAGGGGAAGTAATTGCAACAAAAATAAGAGTAATGTCCCCTGTTCACTGATTCAGCGCGATTTTGGAGTTGGCTTTTTCAGAAAATAAACAATAATTAAAATTTGTGTTGTTCGAATTTCAAGATGGTGTCTTTTGTTGCAATCATTTATTTTTTTCATGCCAGATGTCTTTGCTTACTGAATGCTTAATGTATTCTAAACGAGTTTTGTGTGAAAAGATTAATCCTTTTACTGTTTAGTGTTTAGTTTATTTTATTATTTGTTGTGAATAGATATCATATTTTTAGGGTGGTAGGTTCTTTGTTCAATAATCCTCTTTAGACGATTGCAAATGGCTGCTACTGAAATATGGCTGCTGTTCTTAAAGAGATGTGTTTCAAAAGGTTGCTTGCATTTGTTCTGTGGTGAGATGTGATGCTTCAAATCAAATCATCAAGGACCAAGAGCACACTGCTTTAAGTTTATTTTTATAATTATATCTACCATATATAATCTCTGATCTTCTATACGTCTCTGTTGTATTCTGTAACCTTCTGAGAGTTTTTAAATACATATTTATATCGGTTCTTGTCATTTCTTTAGGTGGAATCATACTCCGGAGTCTGCTATGTTTGCAGTGAGCATTTCAGGAGACACGTGTTTATCTCTCAAAAACAACGCACACATCGGCCCGCAACAAGTCTACTGTTTGTCTCCTTAAAATCTAATAGAGCATGTTAGAAGAATTTTCTGTTTATACAGACCTTTTTTTCATGTATGCATCTAAAGAATCTGTTGGGATTCGTCTAACCCAGCTTTTGTTGAAATAACATTTATATCAGAATCTCCTTATAGACGTCATGGCTTTAAAAATGCAGAGAATTTGGATATAAAATTTCCTGCCAACAGTACCAGTGATTTTAAAAAATAGGCACCTCCAAAAAATTCGATAATAAAGAACATGCCGTGATGAAGAGGATCCAAAAAACTTAATAAAACAAAGTTTTATCGTCAACATGTTTATAAGAGAAAAGACCAAAGTATTTTTATTATTTTATTAAATTATTTTAATAATCCTTTCTAGCATGTTTGAAATTTTGGTTAATAATCTTGGTTTTCTTGTCAGTGGGTGAACCAAAGATTAGTATGGGAAATTTAGCGCGTGCGTGTGTGTGTGGTAAAAAACACACTTTGGAAATTCTTGCAAAAATCAAATAATTGTCGGATTTTAATAAAATTTTCAGGTTTTCTTCTCAGCCGGTCTGTCCAATGTCCAATCCTCACGGCTGATCGATGAGTTCACCGCTTCGATCCAAGCCTTGCCTTATTCTACGTTGTGTTTGATTTTGATCATAAGGCTTGCAAAGATCGAATCGTTGACGAGAATTGTCGTATAGTTTAATCCGGGCAGAGTGAAGTCACAAGTAAAAAAAATAATAATAATAATAATTTGAGTAAATGAAAATGCGTTCATATATACGAACTTTGTACAGGGGTTGGTTAATTCTTAATATTAAAATTTTAAAAATTATTAGTTCTTCATAGAGAAAAATATCGACCCTTCCCACTTCATAAGTTACGTGACACTTCGGTTGGTTTAGCTAAGTCTGAACAACTGGCACAAGGCTTCTTATATCAGAGGTTTCTTTCAAGCAGGAAGCCACGTGAGATCAGGTAAGCGGTCATCTCTCGTCCGGAGTCTGAAACAACTGTCTCTCGGCAGCTTCGATTTCACCCAAAATTGGCATGGGATATGATGCGGTCTGGGGTTCTGGTGATTCCCCTAATTGCCAACAACAACCCATTGTTGTCTGGCTCTGGGAAATTAATTACATGCCCAATTCTGGGGAGATTTCCTCTTCCATGAGAAGTGGTCGCAGGATATCGATCTGCCCCAACACTTTCCTTCTCATTTTGGCACTTCTCACCAATATTTCCCAATGGGCGTCGGCAATTCCTCTGCCTTCATTGATATTTCACCTGCACCTGCCACCTTGGCTTGACTTCAACCAGTCTGGCTCTCGACCGCTTGGCGGGGTTTAACTTAGGGTCATTAATCAAAATTATCATTTTAAATTTCACGTAAACGAATTTTGCTTAAAAATCAGAAATTTACCAGCTGGTTCCTCCAGTCAGCCATTCTCCCAACCCTTTCAGGGTCATTGCACTCCAAGCATCCTAGTTTTACACAAAGAAAGCCTATTCCACTGATCACATCTTATTCGTCCTACTTCTTCACTTATATTGTGCTTTCGTAACCGATGCTTTCTCGAGCTGCCTCATTAATCAGCTGTCAGCTTAAAGATCGCCACATGGCTTCCTTGTAGTAATATCACTTTCCTTTTAAGTAATGTTTTAATGATTCTTTTAAAAATTAAGATTTTCTCTTTTGAAAAAGAGAAATCTTCCTTCTTTCTCTTGGTCTGTCCATCATTCTATTCGTTAAACCTTCTCGCCTCGTTCTGAGCTATATTTTTGATTTAACCCCTTTCTTCCCATTCACCAGTGTCAGATAGTGCCCCGTTATTCCCAAATCAATTACATTCATTTTTTTTTTTTAGAAAATGTAGGTATATAAATATATATATTATATATATATATTAAGATAACCTTTTCACTGCTATTACTTATCTCTATTACTGCGCAACCGAGGAGTAATTGCGTGCGCAATCATCAAAACAAGTGAATCTTAATTCCGCAGCAAATATATACAAACAACGCTATTAATGGCTGCCGCGACGCAAATGAGTCCAAAATTTTATTGTCGATAATTCCAAAACGGTAGATTTTATCGAAATTTCTTTAATTTCGAATTAAGCATGTACATTTATACCTTTGAGAAATTATCATTACATACTCAGAGCGAGGTTTAAAAAGCAAATTTCCAGGTATTAGTGCTCCTTGGAGAAATTAAATCATCATTTTGTTTTTGTCAAATAGAAATACCATTTGCCGAAAATGTTCTGAATTGTAAAATAAAAAAATGCACTAAAACTATGACATTATTTAATTAGAAAAGCTTGTAATTGCTTTTATAAGGCGCGCGGGTGGGGGGGGGTGAATTCATACCATTCCCAAGGGTATTGTCTTAACATAAGAAAATTTTTTTGATTAATAATGAATTTTTACTACAATTGTTTTTATTTTTTTTAAATTTAATTAGAATAATTTAAGTTTTAAATCTTTTAAAATCCTGTATTAATTTCAGCTTTTTAGATGACATGATTATTAAGTAAAAATTATATTTACTAATCATAAATGAAAAAGCTTAATACAAAACGTCAAATTTTTATAAAAATTTTGAATGTTTTTTGTATGTATATATGTTGATTTTGTAGATACAGACTCCCATACTCAACATTCTCAGAAAATAAAAGCGATCACTATAGTAAATTTACAGCCAGAAAGGATCTAAAATCCAATATTAGATTACAGAGAATACCACTGTATTAGAAAAATGCATTTGTTTCAAATCAGATTAATTATACTTTACATCTGCTAATATTTCACAAATAAAGTTTCATAAAAATATATTTTTGGAAGATTTTTTAATGAAGAGAATTAGATTGCAATGAAAGATAACTAAAAAAAGGCGCTAATCAGCAATTTTAGCAAAAAAAAAAAAAAAAAAAAAAATACTACAATTTAAATTTGTTTTGAAATACAGCAAAGTATTTTGTTTATTTGAAATGTTAAATTTAATCTATTAACTTGAAATTAAAACAAAAATAAAACCTTCAAGATTTTTCATTTTTACAAATGAATGTTAAACCTTAGGCATCACATTTTCCATGGTAGTACTCATTTTAAAACAAGAAAATCAACCAACTGAAGTGGCTCAGTCAATCCTTTGACTTGAACTCAATGGAAAATTTGTATCCACACTAAATAAACCTCATAATTTGAATGAACTGAAAAAAAAAAAAAGAAAGGAAGAAAGAAAGAAAAAGTTAGCTGTGTGTGTGTGGGGGGGGTTACTAGGTGGCCTTCTATTCAGAACACTATGTAAGGAAGGTACATAAACATACTCACTTTTTTTCTGAACTGAGCGAGATTTGGTTGATTGTTTTTAAGCAGCATGCCAACCTCTATGCATTATTTAATACCAAAATCTAAATATTTTGTATGCAATTTTATTTTATTTTTGGAGGTAATAATGGTTTAATGATACAAATCTTATTAATTAATTCATAGCCTTAAGAGGTGGATTTATACCTTTCCCCAAAGGTATTTGCATGTAACTGTATATAACATGGCCAACTTTTACATTTTTTTAATTGTATTTTTCTAATTTTCAAATAGTTGTAGATCCAAACCAAAATTAAGGATAAATTGTCCAAAGTTCATGTTTTTGTTTTATTTTACATTCAAGTACTCTCAATCATCCCAGTCATTATCAAGAACTGGCTGTTGTCAATGTGGTAGACAAGATTTTGTTGGCTACACCCAGGCATTTCGTTTAGAAAAGGCTAAGATTTATATTCAAATATACATGTATGACATCATATTTATACTATTTACATTGTTTGGACTGTTGTCCTCATCTTTTTGTCATATTCATGACGATTTGGTGACCTTCTTCAGGTGATATATGCTGGAATTTCAAACTGAACCCTTTATTTAGTCCATGGTGACATATGTCGAACAGATTCACACAGTTTGACTGTACCAAAGGATGTATCAAATATTTTAGACACATTTAAAATACTGTCTTCAGTGGTGAAAGATATTTTAGTTTCTTTTGTACAGCAATAGCTTTAAGTATCTTCAGTTTATACAAAGTGCGGCATAAATACTGTTAGAAAGGAAAAAGCTCAAAACTCCTGAAAAATTTATATTGGCAAATAATTTTAACACAAAATATTAATCTGCTAAATAACACTAGAAAATGTCATTCAATATAGTTCCCTTTAGTCTTTACCTAATGTCGAAGTCTTTCAAGTCATTGATGGCAGCACACAATTTCCATGGATATTTTTTCCCCATACTTCCTTCAATTTTGCCTATCAAGCTTCAATATCGTGGTACGGAATAGAACAGGCCTCACTCTCAAGAACTGCCCACAAACAATAGGCAAGATCATTGATAGCTGCCCAGACCATAACTGATGCTATTTTCTGGGTCCTGAGGTATTTTCTGAAATGGCAGTAAGTGACTGACAACTTGTTGAAAGAACATTTTGATGATTAAAAGTTTGCTCAACAGTGAACAATTTCTCATCAGTGAAGATTATGTTTTGCAGTGTGCCATCACAAATCCATTTCAGCAAACTGAAGCCACTTTTTCGTTGTGGCTGTTAAAAGAAACTTTCACTTGGTTATTTTATAGGACAACATCCCTAGATCATAGCCTCAGCATAGTCCTCTCAAATGTTCCTGCCTCCTTAGACAATTCTTTCATTGATCTTCTTGGATTACACCTGATTTTTTTCACATACCTGTTTAATGAGTTTTGGCATTCTGGATGTCCTAAACTCAATATGGTTCTCTTTAGTCTTTACCTTATGTCGAAGTCTTTAAGGAAAGTTTCCATGGATATTTTTTCCCTATACTTTTTGATAAACATTCTACTGATTCCAAATTGTTTACCATCTTTAATGATCTCAGCTATAGTCAGTCTGTTTTTCCTGTTGCTCAATTATATACTCTCTCTTATTTTCTATAGACATTATTGTCAGTGAAGGCTAAAATACTTTGAAAAAACAAATAGTATATTTTGTTGAACAAGTATCAAACCATAAACAACAATGTAATGACTAAAAATTTAGAAGTAAAATTCATTTGAAATTTTCTGACAGTATTTATGCTGTATCTTGTACCAAAGAAACAATCCCCATGAAATCACTTTCACCACAGGTGACAGTATTTTATTAAAGTATGAAATATTTAACATGCATCTAAAATAATATGCATATTTGGCACATTCTTTTTCTGGTGCACTTATTCTGTGAAACCATACTGCACTTATACAATATGCATATGTTTGAATTTGATTTGTTTGTTTTTTATTTTCTACAGCTTATCAACCCATTGCAGGTCATATAAAGACAGAAAATATATTTAGAGTGAAAGAATTGGAAGGGGGGAGATAATAATGATTTATTGATACAAGTCTTACTAATTAACCCAGTGATTCTCAACGGCCATTTCACGGCACACTAGTATGTCACAAGATCTTAAGTGTACAGCAAAATATGGTTATGGCATACATATATGTGCATGTGTGTGTGTGTGTAACGGTATAGTGTTAGTATTTGAATAAATGAATATGTATTAAACTTTTTATCCCACGTTAGCTAAAACAGCTTTATCAGATTTATTTTTACTTATTTATGTGAATTAGGCTTCCCAACCCTAAATAACATCAAAAATAAGAAGCAAGAAAGACTACACTCAAGAAAGACTACACTCAAGAAAGACTACACTCAAGAAAGACTACACTCAAGAAAGACTACACTCAAGAAAGACTACACTCAAGAAAGACTACACTCAAGAAAGACTACACTCAAGAAAGACTACACTCAAGAAAGACTACACTCAAGAAAGACTACACTCAACTGAAGAAGAAATGACGGTCTGTTTATTATTGCACATCTGACCAAATATTGAAAAAAATCATGAAAAAACACCAGGCACAGGTTTCGCACTAAGCTGCACAATTAAGTTCATATTTGTGTGTATATATTTTTTTAAATCTATTGTTTTATTTCATAACATTTAAATTTATGCTCTTTAAAAGTTTTGCTTAGTGTGCTGTGATATTTTCATTTGCTCCTAGGTGTACCATTGCTTAAAAATGTTGAGAAACACTGGATTAACCAATAACTGGGAGAAGAAGCATATTTATACCTTTCCCACGAATATTTGCGCATAAGTCAATATAATAAATCCGATTAACAATTCCAAGTCATTATCCATTACATCATCCGCACATCCAAGTTTACAGCACCTGGTATTCCCAAGTGGTTACCCATCTAGGCACTGACCAGGCTGGATGTTGCTTAAATTTGGTGATTGTAGGAAAGATGGTATTTCAATGCTATATGGCTATAAGCTGCAATGCAGTATTGGGGCTTGAAGAATTATTTTTTTTTTTTTTTTTTAATCATTTCTGCCCAGCAAAGCAGAAATGCCCCTAATATGCATGGGGGAGTGAAAGTAAGAGAAAAGACAATTGAGGAAAGGACGAAAGATGAACAGGATTCAAGGAGGCAGAAGATAATGATTCATGTTGCATTTAAATTTTTAAAGCTTGTAGTTATCAGACAAGCAAGAAGTTCGAGAAAATAAAATGTCAAAGTAGAAATGGTGGTTGCATTTAGCTATTTCAACAGTAAACGGGTGGGATCTAGATACCAATCTAGTAACACGTTAAAATTTGTGCATTGTCGATAGATTGCAATTAGCCAAACAAGACACACGACAATCATAACTATTTTTTTAAATCGTTGCTGAGGAAGGGAATAAATGAATTTGTAAGTGTAAAATAAAAACTAAGGAATAAAAAAAAAATAGGATTAAGCAAAAAAGTGGCCATTAGAATCTCAAGAAATAAAAAATAAAATAATACAAGAATAAAATGAAGTAAAAAGACATTTATTTCAAAGCTTTTCTTTTACGAAATCTCAGCCTAAAGGCCAAGATTTTGTTTTCTTCTAGACAGAACTGTTCCAGTTGTGTACAATATTTTTTTTTTAAATGATTGTGAGTGGGGAAGGGAGTTATAGAGTTTTAAAAAAATGTATAAGAAAAAAAAAAAGAAAACCAATACTCCTGCAAATGTTGCTGTGTTTTGAATTTTAAACTTTCCCTGGAACTTAACTGCTTTCATCCGAACTGCTTGCAGACCCAAAGATTTCTTCCTCATCTTTCTTGTTTGCAGATTCACTTTCAGCTTCACTGGCCGAACCAAATATCTCCTCCTCATCCTCCTTGTTAGCATTACCATCATTCTCCGCTTCACTCTCACTGCTTGACCCAAAGATTTCCTCTTCATCCTTTTTGTTCTCGGCCTGACCAGCATCACTCTCGGCCTCACTCTCACTTCCGCTTCCCCTCTCTTCTTCACTCCCACTTGTATTCTGACTTTTCTTTCGCCGCCGACTACCTCGGCTGCTTGTGCTGCTGGCATTGCTCTGCTGACTCTTGCGACTCGCATCGCTGCTAGCAGACTTGACACTTTCATTGTCGCTAGCACTGGAGTCCTTGTCACTTGCCTCGTTTTCACGGCCAGATTCTTGCTCTTTCTCGCTGCCACTAGCCTCCTCATCACCTGAACGATTACCTGAAATATCCAGGGATTCATCTTTTGCTTCCTCCTCTTCTTCCTCCTGTGGCACTTCCAACATCAACAAACGAGCATCTTGAGCTGCTATCTCCTTGTCAAACAGATCTCTGTGCTTGACAATAAGCCGAGACTTGGCCACCTGGGTGGCCCCAAGTTTCCGACGTTTGCTCAGTCTTACACGCGTTTCTAATTCATTATAGTAGACAACGTCATCACGGAAAACAAAGAAGTATGTCTCTTCGTAACCTTTGGAGAGTTTGTTCTTGACGTTCCAATTGTATTCACGTGCCAACACATAGTCGTAAACGTCATCTGGCTGGTAGAGAACATTATCTTCTTGATCTCGTTTGCGTTTGGTACGGGTCTCTTCGGTAGGCAGAAAGTAGGCAACAAACTGCTCACCACTTTCGTCCACAGCACCTCGGATCATAGCCTGTGACATTTCTTCCACCTGGGCAGAAGTGTTTGTATTTTTCGGAGCTGGGTCAGAGTCAAAGATGACCTAAAACAAAAGCAAAAAATTCCCATTAATTTTTAGGAACAATTAAAAGAGATTCAAGCAAGACAAGAAATAAGATTTCAGTTATTATTGGATAAACCTTTGAAGTTTGTATTTTTTTAATGGAGAACTTTTGCAAAATGTCCAGAAGTATGCATCAAAGATAGAAATGGAACATAAATCAGTTACTTATTTGTATATTTTATAAGAAAAAGAATCTGTATAAGTTTTAGGAGATATTGCAATTTCTCGAAAAAATATGCACCCAAATTAATGATTCAAAAATTAAGAAATATATCTATCCCTATGTATAATACGCATCTATAAATTTTGTCAAAAAAATAAATAAATAAAAAATAAAATAAAATAATTACAAAGACATTTTGTCGACCTTGACATTGAGAATAAAATCGAAACAAAGTGGCTAAAATAATGTTAAAAATTACCATGCGGTTTTTTCAATAAATACAACATTTTATTTTACTGACAAAATGTCATCAAAATGTGCAAGTTATGGTGCAGATTTTAACCGAAAAATAATAGAATTAACAGAAAGAATAGAAAACAGAGTTGCAGTTAGAGAATATTAGTTGGATGAGGCTAACATACATTTATGGAGAAAGAATAAAAATGAAGTAAAAAAAGTGTAAATCAAGTGCCAAAGCTATAGATATAGAAGAAAAGCTCAATATCCAGATATGGAACAAAGTTTAGTTGAATTTGTAAAAGAAAGATGATCAAGTGGATGTTCCGTAAGTTCTTCGAAATTGGCCTGATTTCTATGATTTTTTAAAAATTTTTTGCCAAATAAAAAATGCAGTTACTGATAAACATAAATTTATTGACAAAAATGTTACAATTATTATTGTATAAAATGAAAATTGGAATAATATCTTTCTTATTTTAAAACAGCAAGTACATATTTATTATTATAAATCAATAACGAAAAACATATTTTTGTTTAAACGTATTTATAATACCATGCACCCCTACTATCACCTGTAATTTACTGTAAAAAATGTGTATTATTCTCAAGAAATTATGGTAATAAAAATCTAGAAATTCATATGCATAGTAAATATTTCTGAAACGAGATATTGCAATTATTTACACAATTTCTTGAGGAAGAGTTTTATGCCAAGAGGAATTTTAAGAAACTTTTCAGAATATAATTAAAATATGTAAGACCCAATTTAATCACAGTAGAAATTAAATCCTATCAAAAGGTTAGGATTTAAAATTTTTCTTCTACCTATTGTTCTTACTTACAAATAATAACTTAACCAATACAGAAAACAAATAGATTTAGTGTGAGGATAAGATGAATATAAATTAATTTGTTTTTTTATGGTTTATCAACCTTTTTCAGATTATTTATGGATTTTTATGGATTGTAAAAGTTTTTGGGAGATAATGAGGATTTTCTGATACAAGTCCTACTATGTAACCCATAGCTAGGGGGAGAAGAAGTGGATTCATACCTTTCCCACGAATATTTGCAAGTAAGTAAATATAATGAACCAAACTGGAATTCAAAATATGCTATCAGATTTATTATTTGGAGACATTATCCATTACACCAACTGAAAATCCAAGCTTACAGGAACTAGTATTCCTAAACTGTAACCATTCTCGGTACTGACCAAGCTCAACATTGTTTAACTTTATAGGAGAGCTGATGGATGAATACAGATGCTACAAATAATGGATACACATTCAGTTAATGGTCTATGTCAATCATGGCTCCCCACAACTTCCTATTATTTGTAGCTCTTAGCAATGTTTGTCTTTTCACTATCACTCCCATTCTCTCTACTGCCATCCATTTACACAAATTTATTAGGTAGATTGATCATGGCTCTCCACAACGTCCTATCCTTTGTAGGTCTTAGCTATGTTTGTCTTTTCCCTATCCCTAGCATTCCCTGTACTGCCAACCATATTCAGCCAATAAGAAACTTGAATAACTTTTTAAAATTTCATTTATACATATATTTATCAAAAATATTCATAGTCCAGAAGCTCTTTTAAAATTTGCAAAACATCTTGTTGCAAAGATGCATGTTAAAAAAAAAGACCATCTTAAATGACCATATTTATTTGTACAAAAGTCTATCTTATATAAAAGCTGAACATGTCATATGTCTTACTATTCAGATCAGTTTGTTTATCTCGGTCACTATATTCACAATGTTTCAGCTGTTGATCTATTTCCAACAGTAGATTGTTCTCCTTCCTCAACTTTCCATGTTTATCAGTTAATGCGTACTCATCTTTCTGCTGCTTATTTGGTTTTTTTTTGTCTCTCAATAACAAACCCAGGGATTGAACTTACAACTACAGATATGTTTTAACCAAGAGTTTAACCCAATAGGACACATGTCTTGAACAACAGAAGGCCAGAGAATGCAATATCCAAGATGAACATAATGGTCTGAAAACAGTAAGGATAAATGCAAAACTTCTGGCAAATTACAAAAACAATTTTGACAACAAATATCTATCATTTCTCTTAAATCATATTAAAAAAAGCTTTTTCCAGAAAAGCTGTATATGAATAGAGACAGAATTAAAAAAAAGAAAAAAATTAAACATAAGATCTAACTTTTCTAAACAAAATTATAAAAAGAAAAAATTAAACCCAGGAGAAAATGATGAAATCCTGACGAAAACTTTATCAACATGATATACCATATATACTCAAATATGATAGAATAAAAAATAAATAGGAAACATTTATCAATCTAACATGTTTCACTTTTAGTAAAGTTTCATCAGATAATGAGATATGGAGAAAAAAAAGAAGGAAGTTCTAGTATTTTTATTTTTTCATTATTTGATTTTCATTTGTTAATCAGGCTTCACATGCGTTTGATTTGTTAAAAAACAATAATATAACTTATGGCATTTTGAATTCAAGAAGAGACAACATATATACTCGAGTATAGTGTGATTTTTTATGATCAGGTTTTAGGCAAAATCTCGGGGTCATACTATACATTGTATTGAAGAGGTTAAAAATCATGCATTTTCAGAGACCAGTTACAATATACACAGGTAAATCTTTTCTAAAGGGGTTAAAATTAATGCATTTTCAGTGACCATAACCCACCTGGCAGGCCTACATTCTAACAGTACCTTTGGCTTAGAGGTACAGGTAAGCTTCTTTAGCCGTCTGCTTCCTGTAGCCTAGATTCTTTCTTTCTGTTACTACATGAACAGCAGAACATCATTCACTATATAAAATCTACAAATACCTTACATATGAAGAAGTAACAATGTTTTTTATTCCTTTCTCCAATATACATTAATCTTCATTTGCATGTATTTACCTCACAGAGGTATTGCTTTTTCAATGGTACTCTTTTTATCGATTACATATCTATCATATATATCATTTGTGTTCCTTATTCTGTCTTCCTCTATTTATTTTTTTTTTTTTTTTTTGATTATTTTGTCCCAAGTAAGGCAATAAAGACAAAAGGGGTTACTGAGTGTTGGAGAATAGGAAAAAAACTACTATTAAGGAGAGAGGACAATAAAAGAACAAGAATTCAGAAGGCAGAATATAACAATTGATATTTAAATTTTTGAAGATCAAATTTGACCAGGGAGCAAGAAAAATTTATTTTTATTATGTTCTTTACATTTAATGGTATTATTTTTTCTTATAATTCTCCATTATATATTCTTAAAATATTTTTGACAATATGCACCACAATATACAGCAAATGATGAGTATCAAATGAATTTTAATTCTAGTAGCTTTATTTATAGTATGCAGTAATACAGTAGATTGGGGTTACATTATACACTAACTATATGAAAAAAATCAGGTTTTTTCACAAAAAGAAAAATTCAGGGGTTGCACTATATAAAAGGTAGGCTTGTATACAAGTATATATGGTAGAAGATGTGAACAATTCCCAAGATGACTGCAAAGTGTCATTGGAGTAATCAGTGAAGCTAACATTTGTACTTAACCCTGTCAAACCTTTCACTTTCTTCAGATGCAGACGAAACAAATCATTAATTATCAAGCAGTAGAGGAAGTTTTATACTGTTGTTGAAAAAAATGAGTGAAAGGATTTTGATTTGTTTAACAGCATATCAAATCCTTATGGATCATTTAATGTTGAAATTTAATTTCCTTGAGAGCTTTGAAGTAATAAAAATATGATATGTTATTCTGCTTTCACAATTGAATACATGGTAGATAATACTCAGCTTTTGTGTGGACATAAATACTAGAGGTGGTGATATGTGTATTTTATGTTTTTAGTTTTGTTGAAGTTATATTTTGGAATACAGTTTGATTTCTTTAAGAAATTGTAGCCTATTATATAGATTAATGTCATGAAAGAGTTCTTTGATGTTGGTTGATTTTGTTTAGCAGCATCAACCTCTACGGGTTATTTAATACTGAAATCTAAATATTTTGAACACAATCTTATGACTTCAATTTCAGATAAAATGTATTGTAGATTATTTTGTTATAAAATGGATTGTTGGTCATTCTATTATAAATAATATAGATACTTTTGTTTATTCTCTCAAAAATTAGATTATATAAACATGAGTATAAAATAAAAAGTGACTAAATCAAAATGTTTGGTCAAAATGTGTTCTATACTGGATATTCCTGACAGTACATTTTTACAACAAATTGTTCACAAATGAACCAATTATGATATTTTGTTTGTGTGAGGATTGAAGTTATAGAATTCCTACTGGAAATCAAAGTTGTCTTGCCAATACCATTGATTTCTATTTGTAAGGTTCTTAATATTTCAGCAACTGTAGCACTATTTTTGGTTCTCTCATTGATGAACATGTCCATTTATAATTTAAAGACTCATTTTCCCTTATATTATCTCTATTTTAGTTAAGGAGAAATTTCCAATAGATTTGCATTAGAAGGAAAGAGAAAAAGACAAAAGAAATGGCCAAAGTAGAGACAAAAGAAAAAAAAAAAAAAAACAATGACAAAAAGAAGAAAAAAATTGAAAAAGGAAAAAAAAAAAAAAAAGGAAAAGAAAAAAAGAATATTTTTACCTGGGCAAATGGATGCTTCCAAAGGTCAAAATCTGGAAAGACTGGTAAAACTTCAACTGGAGTAACTCCTGGTTTGCTATAATGCTTGGTGATAGGTACAGTAGCATTATGAAATGTCTTTTCAATTGCCTTAATTTGACTGTCACGGTCCTTATATAAATCTTCGTCTTTCATTATCTGTTTTAATTTGAAGCCAACCTTTGTCTCATGCTTGTCAGCCTTTTGTGTGAATCGATTGTACTCAGTAGAAATATATTCTGTCTTCCTCAGCCAAGAAACTGATGTGTTATGATGACGGGATCGACGTGAATCATGGAGTGTATTCATCTCTTCTTCAAGCAGTCTTTCATCTTCAGAGTCGGCATAGGGGTTCAAATTTGTTTTGTATGTGTCAGGGTTAATAAGATCGATGGTAACCCCTAGATCATGTTCAGTAAGCATGTCATATTTGTAAGTACGTTCCAACGAAGTTGGCTTGTACTGAATGAAGCGGTTTGATTCAAATGGATATGTAATGAATTTGGGATCAAATGGAATGTCAGGCAGAGTATTGTTATATTTCACCCGGCATACCAACTCAGAGCGCTTCTCAACAACATTCCGGTTTTTTCGATCCCGTTCCTCACGAGACCCTGTCTGTACAGTAGGGGCCATGTTTGACCCTCACTTTCTTCTCAGCAAACAATTACCAAAAGAAAAGGCAGGATTTCACACTACAAAAAAAATAAATAAATAAATAAATAATTAGCAATGTAAAAAATCATAAATAGAAATGTTACAAGAATAAGAAAAAAATAAAGGAAAGAATTTAGTGTTCAGAATATAATGTGTAGTGATATCAGTGTCAGCTGATATCTTGTTAAATAGAAAACAGCTGACCTATTACAAAAATGGTTTTGGACACTTATTTTCCCAATGATTATCAGCTTCACTTAATGGACTTCACAAGTACATTGCAGGTGATTCAGACAAAGAAAGACACTGGATGAAGATAAATTACTGTTTTAGACAATGACAAGACAAAGAAAAATGTTCTCTATAGTGTTGCAGAGTGACGAGAAGATTGTCTTGCACTGACGTGAAAGGGTAGATGCCCATTAGACTGTTCACCCCCACCCCTCACCTACAATTCATCCTGACTTTGCTCATCTATAGCAGTAGGTTACAACTTGAGAATAAAATCTGCTTACTGCTACAAAGTTGATTCTGGTGGTTTTAATTCATGGGTAAACAACCTGGCCAAAAGGTTATTTTGTAAGCCATAAGCATTTGACTGGAAGAAGCTGCATCCTGAGAAAGAACCTGGTGTTTGGTCAGAGCTGCAACACTAGAGATTCAGGAGTACAAATTATTTAAAAGTGGGGGAGACATTTTATAAAAATGAAAAAAGAAATTCATGAAATAAATTGCAAATCAATACAAGACAAACCACTTAATAATTTGACCAGTAAAAGAATTGCTTAACCTTTGTGCAAGAATTCATACACAAGTTTCTTAAATGGTCATAACCAATTAAATTATTCGTACACAAGTTTCTTAAATGGCCACTTAAAATATTTTATGCTTGTATCCAAAAACAGAAAAAGAGATTTCAATAAAACTGAATTGGTAGAATTCTCGAATACAGTATCAAATAACATATTTAGTAAATCTTTTTACTTAATTTTTTGTTTTTTTTTTCCCTAGTTGCTTGAGCAACACAGACATCAGTAGTAGAAGTGCTTTGGATTTAGTTAAATTTAAGTACAGCTGAAAAAAAAATATTTGTATATTCCATGTTAATTTGGCAAGTATCTTCATCTTTCTTGTTTCAGCCAATATTTCTGACCTTCTTCAGATGCATTTCATGATCTAAGAAATAGCTTTTTAGATCATCAAACACAACATGCATTAGTGATTCTTCTATTTCATCTCCACAATGTAGCAGGAATACAACATCAAATCACTATGTTTTATTCTTTGTTATCAACAATTTGTTCTTCAAGATGTTTTCTGCTCAAGACAACCTTCAGAGGATAACTTCTAGGAATATTAGTGTTTTTTTTTTTTTTTAATATCACCCCATGGCAGGCTGTAGAGCCACTAAGACACAAGAACTTTAATAAGGAACAAGAACAATAAAAGAGGAATCAAGAAGACAGAAGAGAATGATTGACATTGCATTCAAATTTTTGAAGATCAAAGTTGGCTGGAAAGCATGGATTCAGAAGAGAGTTCCAAAGCAAGAAAACAAACTATCAGCATCGAACATATAGTCACATCTAGACAATTCAACCACCAATCTAGTACTGCGCTTAAATTCATAAAGTCTAGGTACCATAGTGAAAAGTTATTCAGAGCAATTATCTTGAAAGTAATTATAGAAAAGGTACTGGGAAGCCACATTAATTCAGTGGGAAAGTAACTGAAACCAAGATGCCAGATCAAGACCAATAATGTTGATGATTCTTTGGATTTTACCAACAATCTCTAAATATACAACAGGAGCACTGGACTATATGTAGCAGCAGTATTCAAGGCATGGATAAATGGTACACTTAGAAATATATAAGATAGATCCAAGAGAGAACAATTGTCTAACATGACACAGTAAACTAATTTTTTTAGCAGCAGATTTACCAATGGATGAAATATAATATTTCCACTTCATGTCAGCCAAGAAGGCACAACAAGTCACTTTCATGGAGGTTAGCATCAGCCATGCTGATGTGAGACAGGAAGGGATCTTTCAGGATATGGCTGAGAAAAGGAATTAAGGACAAAAAAAAGAAAAAGGCATACACTATAGGAGTAATTTTTCTCAACTTCAATTGGAATAAAAATGTAAATACTACATAAAAAGGATGTGCAGTTGTAATGATTATCAGTGCAGAAAATGGAACAGGTTGGCCATGACTGTTGCATTTGCTTCACACCATTGCCTTTTAAGGAAAGTCATGAACTCATCTCCTTACAAAACCAACTATGAGTAAAGTAGCAAAGCAGACTGAAATCATTAGCCTTGGTAGAGCAACAATCTTATTGAGAACCATGTATATTTAGTCCCTTTATCTGTCAGTGTTAATTAATCATTTTTTAAATCCATTTACATTGTTAAGGTTATGTGATAAATCCTTTGATTTAAATACAGGCTTTTTTAGCATAGTAATTCCTTCAGATCTGCATCTTTCTCTTGGGTTTTTGTTATATTAATATTTCATAACGTACCCTCAAGGCCTTCCTTAAGGATGTGGGTTATACCCCACTTGACTTTGCAAGGTTAGGTGTTGCTGTTAAATAGCTATAAAAATAGGACCCTCCCTGTTTCTTTCTTTTTACCTTTTTCCTGCGAGCATGAGACTTGTTCCCAGCTTGTGGTATCTGAATTCTTTCACACACATACACACACAATTCCTAATTGCTAACTTTTAATGTCTTATTTCTTTTCAGTTATATTTACATGCATGCTAATGTATTTTCTCTTTGTTAATCAGTCAATTATTATATAAAATCACAAGAAAATATCACCTTGTTGAAATTTATTTATTTCCTTTCACATCTACTAACAATGACACCCCATCATTCACATATGTGAATTTTATTTGCCACTCGTAATCCAATTAGGAGCAAGTATTGCAACAATGGTACGTCGCATAAAGTGGTCATCTCATAATTTTTTATGGAATTCTTCATTTTTGCTTCTAAAAATGACAGATCTTTTCTGATAGATCACATAGTGTTTGTTAGTTTGTATATATATATTTGCCTTTTAACTGGATCACTTAAGTCCTGGAAGAGAATGAATAAAAAAAAGTAAAACATTCCACATTCCCTTATAATTATCAACATACAACATACAAACAGATATCCAAGGAAAACCTAAAATAACCTAGAATAACAACCAAGATGGAGATACAAGTCTTTTTTTTTTCTGACAAGAAAATCTCATACGGTATTTCCAAGTTGCGTTCTCTCTGGTTTCAGTTCTTCAGACCACAACGGTTTTCAATTTTTAAGTTTTCTTTTATTTTCAAAATGACATGCACTTCAACAGACAGTAAAATTTTACTAGTGATAAAATCAATATTTAATAATATCCCTTTAAAAACAGATTGTATTTATTATTTATTTATAACAACACTTTTTACTACAGACTTTATGTGTGTATGTAGTCGTATTTTTACTTCATCTAGACCAAGGGTTCTGATGTCGATCTGAGAATTAATTCTTTATTTTTACCAGCGCTAAAGGGTCAGTTTTAAAGTCCAGGTGAAAAAAAAAATGATCAAAATTTCGAAAAATACCTGATTTTCAAGACAAGAAACTCAAGGCCCTTCCTTCTTGCGTGTAAGATTGGCGTAACATACGCTAACTCATATTCGCTTCATACTTGCGATGTCGTGTGAATAAACCAGTATTTTACCAAAAGCATCTTTTCATTACAAGAAGAGACATATGATAAAGTTTAGGAAAAGTCATTAGTAAACTTAAGTAAAAAAAAAAAAAACAAAAAAAAAACGTACATACGTTTAGTAATCGGAACTTTGTGTTTTCATTTTTAACTGTTAGTGTTAATTAAGGTAAATCAATAATTATATTTATAGTGTAAATAAACACTAAAGTTTGTTTTTTACCTCGTCTATGTTGTTTTAAATTAAATTTATTACGAAATGTGTGTCGTGATCAGAACATTAGTATCAAATTATTTATGATTTAATTTTAAAAAGTTGCATATTGATTAAACCAGGATTTTACTAAGAGGAATAATTCGTAAAAAAAAAGTTTTAGAATTTTTGACTATCTTTTCTAGTTGGTTTTTTTTTTTTTTTTTTTGGTAGGGGAGGGGCGATGGAAAAGCTTAACGGAAGCATTATTTCTTGGAGGAAAAAATAACCATTCACAAGAATCTTAAAATATACATGAATGAGAACATAATCAAGAAAACAGATGGACATATTTTAACATAAAAAAAATAAACGTTATGACAAAAACAAGAAAAAAAGTTCAGCTTCAAACTAAAAAGATGAAAAATATAATAAAAATTATTTTACCTGACAAATGCGTAAGTTAAGATCACACTGAATTTAAGCAGAGGTTTCCGTTATTTTAGGGGGTTTTTTTTAACACACTGTTGACAGCAAAGTAATAAATACAAAATATTAAATATAGGAACGAATTCTACCGCCGCCGATGATAATTCCGGAAGTGGATAAGATTTGAAGCAACAACTTCCGTTTAATTTTTCGTAAATGTTCGGGATTTTCCGGAATTCGTTGACAAAAAAAAAAAAAAAACACTAAAAGAAAAAATACCTAAAAAAAAAAATTCACACGAAATATACTGAATAACGTAGTAATATAATGATAAAGATTTTGCCGATTTATGTTGGAAAATTTCATTTATTCAAGAAAATACAAATTTTAAAACAAAATGGTCATATAATACGGAAAAATAATGCGTTTTACTTTTAGTTTTAAAGTTTAAATAAACAGGCGCCAGAAAGATAGCTTCATGGCTGATAAAATAAATAAATAAATAAATAATAATAATAATTGTTGTTATTATTATTATTATTATTATTATTATTTATGCTGTGTCCTTTCAGGACGTGGTTGATCCTTTGTAGCTTTTAGTAAGGTTTATCTTTTTAGCAGCCTTCCCATCCCTGTGTCATCATCCATTCGCACAAGTTCTTCAGCTAGGTGGCACTGTGGCCTCCCGCCTCCGTGTTCCTTTTGTCTTCAATATGTCCTGTGAGTGTCAAATTTTCCAAGCCTTCTTTCCACAAAAAATTCCAGCTGTCTCTCTTTGAATCTAAATGCCCTTTTCATTTCCATTGTCCATAAAACTTCCTCATTGCTTACACTCTCTGTCCATGGAATTCTCAGTATCCTCCTGTAGAACCACATTCCTGTTGCCTCAAGTTTTCTCTTCATCTGTGAGCAATTAGTCCAGCATTCACTGACATATAGCACACAGCAATTCAGCACTCTTTTCTTTGTTTCTTACAGAAATTTCCTGTTCTTTAATACTTTGCTTAGCATTTGAAAGGCACCTTTTGCTATTCCAATGTACCTTTAGATTTTGCTGTCACATTTTCCATCATCTGTTAAAATTCATTCCAAATATTAAAACTTCTGTACTTGCATGATTTTAACATCTCCAATTCATAGCTCACATTTTGCTGACAATTCTTCTGTCTTCTTACAATTGATGGGTAGTCCTTACTTCACCCTTTCCTTTACTAATTTGTTAAGCAGATCCTGTAGTTTTCCTTCTGTGCCTACCATCAACACAATGTGATTTGTGTATCTTATATTGTTAAGATTACACTCACCAATAATAACATCTGGTGGAGACTCCAGATTCTTTAGGATAGCCTTACTGTAAAGGTTGAATGATTTATTCAAGATATTCAGTGAGAAGACATATCCTTGTTTTATGCCTCTATCTATTTTGTGTACTTACCCAAATTTTTACCAACTATATGCAGGCAGTTTGCTGCTGATATAAGTTCTGTATTATTCTAACATCTTTTCCAAATAGATCTAGTTTTTATCGCATTTCAAACAGATTTTTGTGCCCTTGTATGCAAAATAATGATGACTCCCTTTACCTACTACCTTCAAATTCAGATGACTGCAGAAAAAGACATAAATAAATTTATGAGCCTATGTGAAATTGTTTTTTGACCAATGAAAACTTTGTTTTTTCATTCTGTCGGATTACGATCCATATTTGATCTACATTTGACTCCAAATTCACAGTTTTACTCAGTATTACTCTCTCTCATTTCTCCAACACCACATAGCAACAAGATAATGAATAATATTTGTTTTGTTGTTTCCGTCTTGCTTTTCTCATTTTTACAACTGTTATATTAAGCGTATGGTAGCAGAAACAAGAAATGACAGAGGTTTAAGAAATAAATAATTGTATTAACAAAAAATACAATGAATGGTGAAGTGGTGTGAAAGTCTTGCATTGAAAGAGAGAGATAAGTAAATCCATCCACAGTGGCTTACAGTAGTAGAGGGAGAGTGAGTTGTGACTTACTGCACCGACGGGCTTTGGCAAGTTGTCCTTGGAGATGGAAGGCCAGTTGTCTTTGGGTGTAGAGATGGCATTTTGACAAGCGTGTGAACCCTGGCTGTTGTGCCAACTGACTGCCAAAGATGTCTCTTTGATGGGCTTTTAAGTCCTTTCATAGGCTCAGATTGGCTCCAATTCTTATTTCACTTCTTTAGGCGGGAGTGGGTGCTATTGGGTAAAAAATTGAATTGTATATTTTTTGGGGTTGTCTGAGGAAAGCAGGAGGTGTGTGCATAGCCAATGCGTGTTTGATGGAATTTTTAGTTCGGTCTTGGGTTTCGGAGCGTTCACATCCAGCCAATGGTGGAAATTTGGGTAATATAAATCAGAAGAAGATCTGGTTTAGGAAGATTATAACACAACTATTTTTGTATTTATAAATATTGGGGATTTATAATTATTTACTTAGTGTTATATACTCTAACCAAAAATGTGTAATTTTACTTGATTTACAGAAATGATTTATTTATCTGATTTTTTCCAGACATACTTGATTTCAGTCACTTTCTCACTAACATGACATGGCTTCCTTCTGTCGTTTCTACAAATATTTTTAGGGCAACAGTTCTGATGAGCTTTTTTCTCTGGTGTCCCAACTGCATGAATTTAAGTTTGCTATGTGGGTTCACTCACATTATAGCAGTAGAAATTATCTTTGTGTTCATGGAGATAAAAGCATACTTGACAGGAAATAAAACATACAGAAATAACAGCAAAAGCATGATAAATTGCATGTTAATTTCATACAATTTATTTATATTTTTTGTCTCTATTGGTGTGTCTATTTTTTTGGGTTACACTTGTTTTATAGTACATGTGATAAAAAGGAGAATTTACTCCATATCACAGATAGAAGTTGGACACGTCTTGCCCATACCAAGGTTCATGCCGAAGAGATTGAATTTAATGTCTTTTGGTGCAATGTCCGTATTTCCTGCAGGAACAGTTTGTGTTGCATGCTGGGAGTATTTTTATTATTTTTAATTTTTATTTATTTTATATAACATTTTTATGTTATTGTTTTATTTTATTTTCGTTATTATTATTATTATTTTATTTTTATTTATTTATAATAATAATAATATTCCTACAGTGCAACTAGATTGGCATCTAGGACCCACGTATTTACTGTTGATAATTGCTAAATGCAACCACCACTTCCACTCCAACAATTTCTCTTCTTGCACTTCCTACCTGCGGAACGTCCTTCCATTTACTTATTTCCCTGATAACTACAATCTTCAAAAATTTCAATACAACATCAATCACCAGCTTCTGTCCTGTTTATCTTTTGTCTTTTCCTGAATCCTCCCTGTGCTAGTGATATTTCTGCCTTCTTAGGAGTAACATGATTAAAAAAACAAAAAACAAATGTTACAAGAATGTTCATTTTAATGTTTTATGCTTAATTTTTAACAGTTCTCTTCTGATGACTCTTCCTCGATTCTGTTTTCCCAATGTAAAATCTATTTTGAAAAGTTATTATTTCTCACATTAAGTTAATTTAATATTTTTCTCCATTATATTGTTATTCATATTCAATTCTGGGAATTTTACTAAACCTTTCTAATAATTTGGCACTCTCAAATCACCGTGCTGATAACAAATACGCCGCCAGTTTGTTTACATTGTGCAGATCAGTACGAAAATTTCAGTGATTGCACAGGTCTGTGTTCCCAACAATGTGTGAAAATTTTGTGTGAATTGATTGGACGGTTTTTGAAATATTAGAAAAATGTTATCTCAATAATAATTTGGCACGCAGTGTATATACAAGGTGATTGAAAAGTAACTCCCCATTTTAAAATACATCTAATTTATTTATTAACTATAATTTTTACAAGAAATGGATATGAGAAGAAAGCATTTAGCATGAGGTTTTATTTAAAATTCGATATGGGCACCCCATTTTGCTACCAGCTTCTTGAGCTGCTCAGGAATTACATCAACTGATTTCACCAGGAACTCTTGTGGTATGGAAGACATAACTTCATAAGTTCTTCCAAAGTCTTGGTTTGGTTTGCTCCTTTAAGTAACCCCAAAGAAAAAAGTCACAGGGAGTTAAGTCAGAACTCCTGGCTGACTACACACACATAAAATAGGGAGTTACTTTTCAATCACCCTGTATTTGCCTATATAAAATAGAAGTAAATGTAATACTATAAAATTGATAAGGTTCTAGTTCTGGCCCTCAGTTGCACCATGAGTAGGCCTGTAGTATAGAATATCATGCCTGTCATCTGTTAGAATCTAGGTGCACCACATGCACTGCAGACATAACAGCAATTGATAAATATGAAAACAATTTTTTTATTCATAAATTTATAAACATTTACTAAATTATTAAAATATGTGACCCAAATCCTTATTATTTACCATTTTATAAAGTTTGAAATAATTGGGAATTAGCCAACATTATAGTGTAAATAAACATTCTAATAAATAAATAGTGTTTATTATTTTTTTATGTCAATTCTCAAAAACAAATAAAATGTATAAATTCACTTTCATATTCTTAGGTCTTATTACAGTTCTAATCATCATCTTTTAAAATAATAAATATTGCCAAGGAGTGAAAATAGTTAGAATAATAGCAGTGTCAAAGGAAAGGCATTCTTTTGAAGGTCCAACATTGCCACATTTTTTAGTGAATTTAGCACAAATAAAGTTTGTTTTTGCAATGAAAACATAAAATAATATAGAAAATCTGTAAGAAATAAAATAGATAAAATGTATACTTATTTCAATTAAATAAACTAAATTCATTCCAGATGTCAAAAGCAAACATTTCTTAAGTCAACTTCAGCAGTGACTTACCACAAACCCAAAATGAAATTAAAAATCTTCACTTTCAGTGGAATGAAAAGATTTGAGAGAAGCCCCCAGTTCTGGATGAGAGTTACACTATGACATGGCTTTGAGTAAAGAACACCATGGTTCACATTTAAGCAATGACATAGAATATTTGTGAAACATTTTAAAGTTCAAATGATAAATCATTTTGTAAAATGAGTTCACTTACAAGAAAATAACAATAGATGTTAATATTTCCAAATTTAAGTGATACTGAAAAAGACAGAGAAATAATTTGCATGGTATCAGAACGGGTGTCAAAATTTGGAGAGAAAACTGATGTGATCTGTGTTACTGTTGAAAAAGAACTCTGAACATGACAAAATTTTCTGCTTCCTTATAAATTATAGGCTCTAGAAAGTTTATGATTTTAGCCAGGAGAACTTTTTGTTGGTTGAATTTATTTATCTTATTTTTCAGTTGGAAGAAGCTATGTGTCAACTTCAAAAATACATGTTCTTCTTTCTTTATATTATATCTAAACTGTTATGTAATATTGTTCCTCCTATATGGCAGCAAATGCTGAACAATTCTCTTACAGATGAGGAATAAACTTGAGCAACATAAATGTGGTTCTACAGAAGGATACTGAGAATACCATGAACTGAACATGTGAGCAACTTGTCATATCCTGTTGGCACTCCCACATTTAAAAAAAAAAACAACTGGAAAAAGAAACTTCACCTTCCAGGATCAATGACTGATTCAGTATATAAAGGCCTCAAAAACTGACAAAAATGACTATCATTGTAAGAATGAAAGTGTTGTGAATTAGATTAGCTAGGTTTAAGATAGTTGGTGATGACCAGCCTTTCCTCACCTCTCCTACAGCCATGTACAACAACCATGTATTTTCATGTTAAATAAAGACTATCCATGTATACAATTCCTAGGATCAAAGTGTAGTATTTGTTCCAGTAGCAGACAACCAGCCCACAGCTCCAGCCATCAGCAGCAGCAGTTTCAGCCATCCATCATCATCATCATCATCAACTGTAGCCCCAGCTTACCATTGGCCAATGCTCCAGCCAGCCAGCCAACAAGCTGTCCTCCTCAACAGCAATGATATGTGATAAACTGTCCTTCTCAGGACAACAATTCTCAATGACTACAAAACTATTCTTTACATGACAATACTGTTCAACGTTCTTATCGCCCTCTATACAAACATGCAGAGATATTTTTTTATTTTTGCCTCGTGCCTCCTCACTTTATTTTTGTCAATGTATTTTCTTTAACAAAAATAAACTTGGCAATATATTTTTTTACTCAAGTCTTTGTTTTCTTTGTTGTTGTCTTCTGTTATTCAATATCTGTTTGTGGGACAGTATACCACCTGCAACAGACTTAACATCAAAAAGAGTTCAAATATTTAGAACACATAATGAAAAAAAGCAGGCTTGGAGAATTTGATACTCACAAGACATATTAAAGGCAAGAGGGGCAGAGGAAAGCAGCAAATAACCTACATAACAAACTTGTGTAAATGGTTTGCTGAGCAGAAATTAGGAGAGATAGCAAAAAGACAAGCCTTATTTAAAGTTACAAAGGAGACAAATTTAAAGAGAGCCATGATCACCTATGTCCTGAAGGCACAAAGAGGAAAAGAGTCATGAAAGTATTAACCTTCATTTTCACATCCAGTTTACGACATTCATAGCTTGTTTATAAATAATATATCCCTTAAGTTATTAATAAATGTTGTTTTTTAATTTAAAATATTCTTCTATTGTCTCCTTTAAATACTTTGTCACCAGAGTATAATAATTTTCTTTGATAGAATATTATATTTAAACATTTTTCTTAGTTTTAGTTCTCAAGGTTAAAAAAACAGTTGAGCTTAGATATGGTTCCTTTCTATGTCTATAACCTTAAATTAGTTTACTTATTGAATCAATTGTTCAGTCTGCTGCTAGGAAAGTTGATTCTCTGAGTTGTGCTAGACAATTTTTCTCACCCAAATTTATCTTACATATTTATAAATCTATTGTTGCTATATCAGGTCTGGTTTCTTCTGTGTAATATTTAGAGATCTTTGAGAAAATCCAAAGAATAATCAGCAGTGTTATTAGTCCTGACCTGTCATCTCAGATTCAGTCCCTTTCCCACCACCATAATGTAGCTTGCCTATGGTTTTTCTGTAAATACTTTTGGAGGATTTTAGATAGAACACTCCACCTGGCAAGCAGATAAGTGAGGTGAGTTAATGACCTTGGCACAGTAGGGACAACTGAGATGGATTAAGGCTTTAGATGCCAGTCAGGTCCAGAGAAGAGGTTAAAGCAACATGTGTTTCAACCAATGTCCAGACTCACACCATGGGGAACAAAGATATTCATAAATGGTAGGTGACCATCTCACCTCACCATAGCTACTTACTAGGTGGAATGTTCCATCTAAATCGCTACACTTTCATGGTAATTGTTCTGATGAACTCTCCTCTATGGTACCTACACTCTATAATTTTAAGAGCAGTACTAGATTGGTTGCAAGATCTGTTCATTTCACATTTGAAATGCCTAGATGTAACCATAAGTTCTAAGCTAACAGTCACTTTTCTTGCACTTCTCACTGGTGAAACACTCTTCCAGCTTCTTGATTTCCGGTGAAAAGTTAAATGTAATGTCAATCATTACTTCTGTCTTCTTAATTCTTGTTTTTCTATTCTTCTCTTTCCTTGATAGTGTTTTCTTTTTCTTATATTTTTCTACACTTAGTAACCCCCACCCTGCATGTCAGTGGCTTTGTTGCCTTGCTTGAGGTGAAATGATTAAAAAAAATATTTGTCAAGATGTATAAGAACCATACCAATGGTTATTTAATGCCACTAAGAATTTCTTTATTTTTGTGCTTACCAAAAGTAAATACACATATGTTCTTTGAGTAATACGATAATTTCTTTGAAATGTATTATTAAGATATCAAAGAAAGACTCTTATCGAATAAGACTGACTTCTATAGCCTTGGATGGCAACAGGTTTACTGCAGAAAGAAATGGCAACCTACTGCAGGAAAAAATCTGCCTCGTCAGTCATGTATTGAAAGATACATGAATCGCCTAAGTGTGTATCATGCATGGCACATAACTGACTGACTGATCTATACCTTCAATGTTACTTATCGTATATTACCTGACATGATGAAATGTATAATCAATTTATCATTTTTTCTATGCCTATATGATGTAATGAATATGCATACACCTGGGTTCCCCCTCACAGTAATATGATTGGCTGGTGTCAGCCATAAATACAAACTGATATGAACAACGCCTATTGCCTACCACTATAACGAGGACCAGTCCATTACCTGCTAGATTGTCCTACCCGGTTACAGTAGTCAACAACCACTTTGCTACTTCGAACAAATATATCCTTTTCCGAGACATATCACTATACAGCACAAACTGTTTCTGAATTGTATTTCATTGTATGTCATGTATAATTTTGCTTATAATATTACAATCCTGCTATGGTTGGATGATGCACTTTTCAACCCTAAAAAAATATATAATATAACATTCAGACAAGGCCTGTTAAAAATAATTTCTTTTTAACTCTGAGTAAATTTTGGCTCTGGGTAGTTTGAGGGAAGGGAAGGAGGTAATAAAATAAAATAATTACTGAAACCTAAACTTTGCCAACCTGTGTGCAAAGCACTTAGACCAAAGAGTGAAGGGGAGGGGGTCTATTGAAGGTTAAGGAATGAGAAAGAAAAACAGAAGTGTTTTTTTCTACTTCAATAAATTGGTTAACCAATGGCTACTTGAGCTGGTTGAAATCTGAAATGCAAACCTTTTCTGAATTGTATTTCATTGTACATCATGTTGACCACCAAAGTTTTTCAGGTAAATCAGGGCAGCCCATTGTCTATAAAAACCCCTGTAATATGAACATAAAAAAGAGTAGGAGATACTTTGCCATGCAGTAAGAGACACAACACCTTCTAAAAACATCTGAAAATCTGACTGAGTGTGGACTCAAAGAAGTGGCTGTCAATTCTCTCCTCAACAAAGTTTTAACAACCAAATTGTCATTTTCACGACATAATTAAGTCTTATTTTCACGCCAACTATTGTAACAAAATAGTCATTTCCATGACAGAGAACAAGTACTGTTCTCAAAACTACGATCTGTGTTGAAGACTCTGATCTTTGAAGGCACGAATGGTTTCGGTCATGAACTCACATCAAATCACAAGAACTATTAAAAAAATTCACTCTTTATAACTTTAACTGAATTCAACCTCACTGAAACCCTTTTATCATAAATTCATCCTTGTAATTTGCATTGTTTGGTATATGCTGGCATTTTTCTTTTGATATTTCATGTTATTTGATTGATTTTGATTGGAAACTTGATCCTTTCCCACAACTACCATTGAGCACTTTTTTTTAGAAAAAATAAGTTATTGTTCACAAAATTATTACTCCCTTTTTAGAGCACACAAACCACCAAATTTGTGCATCCCTAATATTTAGTAAAATTTTCTTTTATTTTATATTAATAAAATTGTTATGGTTTTATATCTCAATGAGTATCTCTCAGCATTTTTTTACAGTGCACCATGTTGTCACTTGATTTCAATTCTACCCAATCTCTTTTAACTAAACCCACAAAATATATTTTTCCCTTGGTTTTTCATAGGCTAACACATCACTGAGCCCCATAACATGTATTTCATTACATTTGGTATGAAGAATAAGAACCATACCAATAGTTATTTCATAACACTAATTTCAGTTGATTAATATTTGTCAATTAGCAGTAATATTAAGTGATATGACATCTAATAATAACATTAAAATAACTGTTGTAACCTGTCAGAACTCCAATTCTTTAAATCATATGGAAATGCTCACTTCAACATCCACAGTGCATATGACAAAAACTAGACCTTAATTTTGTCCGGCCATGTGCACCAATTTCCAGAATACTGTCCAAAAACACCAGGATCATAAAATATCTTTTCTGACCAATTAAGGTCTATGTGATTGTTGTGACATCCATTTCTAAGCCACTCACTGACTATAAAGCCAATGTTGATTACACCTATGGAGTCAGATCAAACTGAGCACAGCAGACTGCATAACTGTCCAGGTCATCAGCAGTAACACCATAGTGCTTCCATCAACAACAATGCCTTTAGCCAGCAATGAAACCAGCAATAGCAGAAACTAATTTTCAACTATTCACTTACTTAAGTGCCATACATGATACATACTTGGTCAATCATATCTTATATGATTTATGACTGACTAGGCCGAAGATTTTCCCTCAGTAGGTTGCCATTTCTTTCTGTGGTAGACTTGTTTCCAACCAGGGCTATAGAACTCAGTCTGCCCTGCTATTCAACCCATAGCTGGGAGAAGAAGAGACAGGTATTTGTACATGAATGAATGTAATAATCCCAACTGGAATACAATGCAATAATTCATAGAATATTTCTCCCACAAGTGTATCTCACTTGACTACTTATTCATGTAGACTTCATATGTCTATCTTGACTATTGCAGAATTAACTCTACTTACTTTCCTGAAACTGCTACTAGGGGACATTCTCCGGCACTATAAATACTCTGTAATAATTTTTTGCATTCTCTTCTTATTTTTTCCGCTTACGTGTAAATCATTCATGGAAAATGCATTTCCCATTGGGAAACACGTGAACAAAACAAACACACACATGCACAACACATGTACATATGCACATTCACTTACTTTACATCCTTTGAACCAAAAAAGTGTTCACTTTCTTTTTTTACACACATCATTGTCTTTGTCCCTTGTATACCTTTCTTGTTAATACATTATCATTTCTTTGTATATGTATTGGTTTGTGTTGTTTCTTTGTATTTTATCATGGTGGCCCCACATGCAAGTCCTCCATTTTTGTTATTCCCAACTCAAACACCCACAACAAGTTGGTGATCCTGATGTGATCATTATTTTTCTCCTGAAAACAAAGAAACATGTTCATGAGTTTGGTTTGTTCATATTTTTTTCTATCACTACAATCAATCAGATTGTCATGATAGAAAAATAGAAAGATCACTATTTCAAAAGTGAAAAAAATAGAAAGCTAAAAGTTGGCAAACCATTTTGGTTTGCCATAAAGAAATAAAAACAAAAAGAAAAAATAAAGAAATAAATAAAAGAAGCCAAATGATTATTATTCCTAAATGTCGGTGAAGAAAAAGGGACTGTCAAATGAGACATTTCTGGAACCAATCAAAATCAAGAACAATTCGGGAATGAATTCTATTGTCTTAAAAAAAGTGTTAAGACAGATTGTGACAAGCAGGCAAATGGACCAGATCAGCTACTGAAAAGAATTTCATTTAAGCTTTGGAGACCTAAAAATCTCACAGATAGTCAAAAGAATTACTGCTATGAAGAAATATTTACCTACAGATTAACAAAGACACTCTCTCTCTCTCTCTCTCTCTCTCTCTCTCTCTCTCTCTCTCATTAAAAGACTTATAAAGACTTTACACTTTACACGAGTACTTTCTGATAGAGACTTATGAACTTTTTGACTATTATTGTATATTTTATTTTGAGAGATACAAATTTTTATCGGTACAATGTACATGCAATCTTTGTATTAATTATCTTTGCATGCATTTTTAAAAGGCCATTCAACACCTACTTTGGTGACTTCCACATCTCCACACTAACAGACCACCATATTAGTTCACCGACTCCCACAAGATAAAGTGTAAATTATTAAATCAAATCCAAAATTTTATATTCTGGAAATTGTTGAGGTGTTTTAGAAAAATTGTTTCTTATTTTAGTCAAGTTTCTTTGAAAATGGTTTTCATACGGCAGGACAGTAAGATTTCTTAATGAATTCTCTTATTATTTTATAAACCCAGACAAAATAAAACTGATTAAACTGAACTTAATAAATATTTACAGAGTTTGCTAATTACGGACTTGACCATTTTTTTATTTATTTTTGTTTTCGTAAGAAAAGGAAGAAAATATATTGGTGTCAATTTTTCAATTTACACCGAATCCAGTAACACCGAAACGACTATCGTGGTAACAAGTTCATTTGAACTTCAGAAATCAGGTAAAAATATCATATTTTGCTTATTTTTCGTTTAGGGACTATTTATTTAGAAGAAAAAAATTTGCCTGTATGAATTCCGTGCGTATAATTTATAAACAAAAGAGCCAATCTAATTTTATCTTTTATTTTCTTGAATTTGAAAACAATGAATGATTCAGGTCGAATAGTTTTATTGACGTCGGTTTCATTTTCATTATTATTGATTTATTATTCTCTCTCTTACTTTTTTTCATTCTTTTTCAAGGGAATCGAATTTTTTTTAAAGGTATTAATCTGTTAAAAATATAGACTTTTTTTGATCATTACCAAGTTATTATATTGCGTTTTTACAGTTTATTATAAGAAGCGAGAAGCCATTTCAAGAAAGAAAGAAAAAATAAAATCTACTAATAATGTTTGGTATTTGGTCAAGTGGGTGGGGCCTAGAACTTTTCAGCGCCAAATTTTTAATAACTTTAGCGGCATGAGATTAAAAATATGCTGATAATTATTCAAAGTGTCTTTTGTTTTATCGATGAAACAATATAAAAATAAAATTACTTGTATTTATTTATGTTGTTAACAAAAAGCTTGAATAAAATTACGACGCCTTTTCAACACATCTATTGACGAGTGGAATTAACTCTCGACATTTTTTTTTACATTTTAGTTAGTTCAAATGTTAACAACAGTCAATTCGCTCATCAAAATTTGTTTTATGATTGGTCATAAAACTTATGTATCTTTTTAATTCGCTAAAAAAGAGCATACTCCGATGAAAATAAGCCCCAAACTTGATTAAAAACAAATGTTATTGTCTAAATGTTTGTCATTATTAAGAGGAAAAACCAAAGTATTTCTGAGTATTTTTTTGAAATTTTTTAATCATTTCTAGTACGTCCGAAATATTAGCAAAAAATTTTGTTTTTTTTTTGAGTCATCAAAACTTACATAAAATCAATTGTTATTGACTGTTTTGTAAACAAAATTGAAATTCCCCATTTAA
The DNA here is from genome assembly GCA_903632075.3 of Acanthosepion pharaonis. Classification (NCBI taxonomy): domain Eukaryota; kingdom Metazoa; phylum Mollusca; class Cephalopoda; order Sepiida; family Sepiidae; genus Acanthosepion; species Acanthosepion pharaonis. Next base: position 64,108 of record CAHIKZ030000994.1, on the reverse strand, counting down.
AAATCTGGTAAAATTCAATTATACTTTTTTCAAATGTTATTTTTAGGAAAATTAGAAAATTTAAAGTATAAGTCTTAATGTAATTTGAAAGAAACATTACATATTTTTTTTAGCAGAAAAGTTTTTATAAGAGACATGTCCAACTGTGGAGATTGGTTTGATTTGACATACGTCAATGTATTGACAATTTACATCAGGGGTATTTATCAGATGGTAGGACAAAATTTGTGCTAATCTTAAGTGAACCTAGTTAGTAGAGTTAAATAAAAAAAATACACTTTCAAAAATTCTTTTTTTTTTTTTTTTACTATATGTTTGAGGGAGAATTCTGGAATAAATATAACATTTAAAACTATGAAAAATACATTTTGAATTAAAATTTTATAACAGACAAAAAAATAGTAACATAATTGTTATGTACACTTACTATAAAATTTTTATGGTATTTTTTAATGAAGTTTTATATTGTCTCAAGAAATTTTTTCCTAACTGAGACAATATAAAAATTAAATAAAATACCATAACATTTCATAAATGAAACGGTTAACTCATTTTTGAAATGAGATTTTATTTCTTTAAGAAAAATTTTGAAAATGCGCCATTAATGGTCACCCAAAGAATTTGACACATGCTAACAGTACAAAAGCAATGCCAATAATGAACGAGTCCTCGCAATAAGGGGAAATAACTCTAGCCCATGTGACATTTTTTTCAGAAATGTGCTTCCATAGTTTTATTGGAGATGTTTTTAATACATTTTTTGGCATAATAAAAAATTATTTTAAAAATAGATGCATGTAACAGATTGTAGTAAGCTTTCTAATTTATGATCAGTAAAAATAGAATTTTTAATAAGAGTCACTAATCCAGTCACTCAGTTTCAAACTTAAAACATTTATCAAGCTTTTCACATTTTTCATTTAAAATTGAAAAAAAAAAAAAACAATTCTTGTAAAAATTCATTTTTCATCAAAAAAAAATTTGGCTTCAGACAAAAATGTCCTTAATATATATTATTCATAAAATCCATTAAAAGCTTTTTTAATTAAATAATGTCTTAGTTTTATTGAGTTTTGTATTTTATAATTCAAAGCTAAAGTTTGGGTATATGCATATAATTCTTTACAAAAAAAAAAATTGATGATTTATATTCTTGAAGGTCTTCTGCATTTAATTAAAAAATTACAGAGACATCCAGTTTCAAGTTTTCATAAAACTAAGTAAGGGGTTGAGGTAACAGATGTAAAAAAAAAAATATATTTTTTACCATGCCTTTCTAAAAACAAACATTTCTAAAATAAATTCATTCATTTTTTAATAAGTTCTGAAAGTTTCGTTAAAATCTGACAATTATTTGATTTTTGCAAGAATTTCCACATTAATGTGTTTTCAACTGAAAAAGGCACTAAAAAGCCTAATGCTAAATATTATGTCGACCTCTGGCCTAAAAAAAAAACAAGATTTTCAACCAAAATTTCAAATGTGCTAAAAAGGAATAGAAAAATTTTGAAAAATAATTAAAAAAAATACTTTGGTCTTTCCTCTTATTAATAACAAACTTTTTCACGATAAAACTTTGTTTTTATTAAGTTTGGGGCCTTTTTCATCAGTTTTTAGCAAAAAAGTAGAAATGCCTACTTTACTTCATGCCACAAAACTTTTTGGGATGAGGATCAACCATAAATGCAGTTTTTGCAGTTCCCCAGACAACACCTCTCTCAATGAATGATGAATTGTTACAAGAATTATCTTCATTTTTTTAAAAATTTTAACTATATTAATGTATAATATATAAAAATCTTTTAAAATTCTGCATTACTGTCATCCGATTAGGTGATATTGTTAAGTGAAAAAATCATATTTACTAATCAAAATTTGAAAAGCTTAAATACATTTTTCACCAAGATTTAAAAAAAATTTTTTTATTTTTTTTATGTATATAAAATAATAGCATGCCCATTTTTGAAAGTATAGTCGACCATACATGACATTATCAGAAAATAAGAGTGATGACTAAAGTAAATTTAAAGTCAACATTCTTAGGAATTACATTACAGAGAATATTTTTGATCAGTTTTATTACTGAGTACTTAAAAAAACTATATAAAAATAGAGACTCACCTGTCATTTTTCAAAATTATATTTTGAAAGATAAAGTCTCCATAGAACAATAATAAATCTGTTAACACCTTTATCAGCACTTGTTAGTAATTGACAAGCAATGAGAAGTATGTAATTACCACTACTGTTTGTTTTAAAAATCCATTTCTCTGTTATCTTTAAAGTAAAGTAAATAATATTTTTTCCAAATCAGATTAATTAGACTTTAAATCAGTTAATATTGCTCAAATAAAGTTCCAGAGAAGTATATTTTATTTTTGGAAGATTTTTAAAACAGAGAATTAACTTTTGTTTACAAATGTGTCAAAATGGCCGAAATCGATTTCAATCAATATAATTTCCAGTTGAAATACACTAGAGTATTTTGCTTACTGGAAATAAATTTAATCATTTAGGTTTTTATTAAAGCTAAAAAGAAAACTTCAAGAATTCTTTTTCATTTTTAAAAAATCATTTTAAACCTTAGGTATCAAAGATTAGTGGATTTAAGAGAATTTGAGAATTTTCTTTAAATTTAATAATTCCCTGATGTTGAAATCAATTGTTCGTGAATTTTTATTTATTTTTGAAAATATGCATTCTAACAGTAATTCATTTTATATGTGGAAAAATTCTAGCTGTTTCATTACAAGCAAAAAAAAAAATGTGTATTAAATACACTTTTTTTTTTTTTTTTTTTTGTAATGAAACGGCTAGAATTTTTCAACGTATAAAACGAATTACAATGATAATATTTACAGTTGAATTATAGATCTAAAACATATTCATTTTATGAAAAAATGTGGAATAAGGGATCTTTCAAACTGATTTATCTCCCAACTTTTTATTTTATGCCTGATATGTGATGTCTAGGTGCTTTCATCACCTGTTTCAATTTTTATTTAGCAAATATACATAATATTTTATTTTCACTCATGTAATTTATCTTTTGTTTATTTATGCTATTTATTTATTGGATTGTTTATTGGAAAAAACATCGGCTAATTGTCAATCGATTTGAACTTTATAAAATGGTAAATAATAAAAATTTCCTTTATAGTTGGTTCACATATTTTAATAGTAAATGTTTATAAATTTATGAATACAAAATTATTCTCATATTTATTTCTTTTTAAATTGGTAAATGATAAATATTGCATTGAATTAGTTTTAAGAATGTTGTAAATCTAATAAATAGTGTTTAATATTTTTGCAAATTCCCAAGAACAAAAACAAAATAAATAAATTCATTTTAGTTTAGATTTTATTACAATTTTAATTATTGCTTTTTAAAACAATAAACATTACTGAAGAGTGAATGTAGTTAAAATATGAATGGTATCAAGTGAAAAACCATCATTTTGACACACTATTTTATTTATTTTTTTGTGGGCACACAGATTAAAGATATCCCATATTTTTTTTCTAATTCAACCTCAATAGAGATTATAGTCTACAATGCTGTGCCACTGTTAATTGTGAATGGTGTAATCTTTTCAATGGCTGTATAGTACACATCTCGCCAGGGCTACATACTTAGTGTTCCAAGCTAGGACAGTTCTCTATTAACTGTAGAATTATTTATCTACTGAAGTTTAGATTAATATGTGATAATACACTAGACAGAAGAGAGGAAAGAGGGCCAGGACAAAATCTTGCTATTGTCTACCTGACAGTTTATTTCACTCTATTTGCAATATAAGGAGATTTAAAGTTTATTCCTGGTTTAATTAGCAGATGTTGTCTTTATGTGCTGTGTCCCCTCATGGCTCTCCACAACTTCCTGTCCTTTGTAGGTCTTAATATATTTTGTCTGTTTCTTATCTCTCTTAAACCCTGTTCTTATTAGTAAAATGAGACATCACTGCCATTAATGTTCATTCAGGATATTGGCAGTCATGGCTCTCCACAATTTCCTGTCCTTTGTAGCTCTTAATATATTTTATCTGTTTCTTATCTCTCCTAAACCCTGTTCTTATTACTAAAATGAGACATCATTGCCATTAATGTTCATTCAGGATATTGGCAGTCATGGCTCTCCACAATTTCCTATCCTTTATAGCTCTTAATTTCTTTTTGTTATTTCTCCTAAACCCTGTTCTTCATCTATTTACTCAAGCTCACTAAGTATGTTATGTGTTGTTTTTCTCTGTCCCATTTGCCTTTATCTATTTTGTGAATATCAGATTTTCCAAGCCCTCTTTCCTCTTTATGTACCCTAGAAATTTCAACTGTCTCTTCCTGATGTTAAGTATAAGTTTCCTTTTTGTTTCCATTTTCTCTAAAACTTTGTCGTTGCGCACATATTCTGTCCATGGTATCCTCAGCATCCTTCTGTAGAACCACATTTCTGTTGCTTCAACTCTCTTGTCCAGCATTCACTACCATATAGGAGAACAGATATCATGTAATGATTCAGTACTCTTTTTTTTCAAACTTGCTCTTATCCTAGACTGCTTACCAATTGCGGGTAGATAGCCCACTCTTCTTTGCCATTTAATCCATAGGTGGGGAGAAGAAGAGATGGATTCATAGCTTTTCTTTTATTTGTGTGTAAGTTGACTCCATCATGCTGGGGAACACATTTTCTTAATTAACATTTCTCGAATGCACAAGCTGATGGATGTAATGCATACTGTTTAAAATAAAAATAGAACATCTATTTCTAATGCATCTGTCCGCTATAATAACGTTTGAAGTAATAAAAATGTCAAATTAAAAATAAATCCATTAATTCTTGAAAAATTGCTAATGTAATTGGATGGAATTCAGTCTTAGCTTGCCAGTATCTTTTTTGGAGTTGATAACTCTTATCCTACCTGCACATCCATAAAATCTATAATTAATATGGCATTTTTTATAAACCTGTAATTAATATTAGTTTTTATGGTGAGCATTAATCTCTCTCTCTCTCTCTCTATATATATATATATATATATATATATATATATATAAACCCTTTATGAAGTCGTCAAAAAACAAACGTTATGGCAGTTTTTTTTATATGCACAAATCCCTTTCATAAAAAAAAAATAAAAATAAAATAAAAAAATAAATAAATCTCCATAGACACGTATACCAGACTAGGGTTAATACATCTTCCGTTTCAAATTTAGACACCCCCACCTTTCCCTGACTTGACATCTATGAAAGTAACTCTATACTGATACTTATTATTAACACTCAGCACATGCCTACCCAATTTAAACAATTTGCCGTAGATGTTACCATGGAAATTTTGATTTCAATTATTAAAACACGTAAATTTCAGAAATACGTTATTCCAAAATAAATTTCACTTGAAGATGGAACAGAGCTTACTTTAACTCAATTTAATTCAAATAATTATATTGAAGTTTTCGGCTCTTGTTTTGAAACATGAGACCTCTTATGTCGTGAGTTGGAATCATATTTTTAAATAAATAATTATATATATATATATATATATATATATATTACTTTGACTTCATTAGTCCATCCATCTGTCACACCCTCTAAAATAGCCATGCATTGACAAATCAAAAAAAAATTGGGGGGAGAAGTTCAAACAGGTAAGGGGATACAGTTAGTTTTACTAGGGTGCATAGCTTAGTACAATAAATTTTCATTGACTTTTTTTAGAAAAATGAAGTTTCATTATTTAACATACAAAATACTCCTGATATTTTAAAAACAATTTAAGGATTAAAATAACAAATACTTATTTAACGAAAATACAATTTTGTTTTTTGAATATCTTTTCTTTAAGTTTTATATACAAGATTCGAGTTTCCAGATTACCATGCATTTGCGAGAACTATAAACAAATCACAAGGCTAAACACTTCAAAATGTTGAAATTTGGCTCGGCTCCAGAAAGAAATATTTATGCATGGCCAGTTGTCTGTTGCATGCTCAAAAGTAAGAAATCCTAAGAATTTATTCTTCACTGTTAAAAAGGAAAAAAGAAATTTTCTTAAAAAGTGTGGTTTACCATGAAGTCCTATGAAGTTAAATTAAATTAAAGAAATTATTAAACCGCAAAGTAGGATTTTTGTCAAAGTATTTTTCCAAACAAATCAGCTTATTCAAATTTCATCGATTGGTTTGCGAAATTGAATGAAACGTAGAGTTTGTAAATCCCAGCAAAAAATGTTAGCAATAAATTCAAGAATACTAAATACTGTGTGAATTTCAACATTTGTGTTACAAAAAATTATAGTGGGTTACAAGGTTGGGTTTGTGTGACACAAAAGAATTCCATTACATTCACTTAGAAGCTAATACGTTTGGGAAAGATATGAATCCATCTCTCCACCCAGCCTCACTCAGTTATGGGTAAATAACACTTTAGCCTTGGCTGGAAACCAGTCTAGGTGAAGGAAAACTTTCTGAAACCATCCTGAAACTGCTTGGATTGCACTCTCCTAAAGTGTGTATACATACAGCTGGATGCCGCTTGTGAATCCAAATTCCCACTGAAACTCCTACTATAAATTTGCACATCCTTTGGGATGTGGCAGATTCATTTGACAGAACCAGCACAACCAATCCTGGCTGAATGCTGCTTTTTAAAAAAAAAAAGATCATCTTTGGTGGGAAATCTTAGTTTAATTATGTGGCAAACATATCTGACACAAAAGGAGTCTATTAGATTCACTTACATGCTAATACCCTTAAGAATGGTATGAATCAATCTATACTCCTACCAGCTATGGGTAAATGGCAGGACAGCTTGGACCTTCAGCTTTGGTTGGCAACCAGTCTATGAGAAGGAAAAGTGAATTCAAATCAACCTGGAACTGCTCAGATTACCCTATCCTAAAGTGTGTATACATGTGACTGGGGACTGCTTCTGAATCCAAATTTCCATCAAGAATTTGCACATTTTTCAGGATGCAGCAGATTCATTTGACAGAGCTGGCTAAAATGATCACAGGTGAATGCCATTTTAAAAAGAAAGTGATTTTTGGTAGATGATCCTAGTTTAATCATGTGGCAAACATGTCTTCAAAAAAAAAACTGGATAAAAAGCTGTAAGATGAAGATGTTAGTAAAAATGGAATTCTTAAAGATTTTTCTTTCCTTTCAGATTTAATGGATCTGTCTCCAGAGGAATTAATTGAAATTAATCAGCTTTTTGAAAAGAAGTTCTGCTACACTTCAAGAGGCGATGAAGAATGGCCATGGCCAAGTCTTGCTACTTCACCCCATGAACAAGATTGGCATCATGAGGCAATGTCTCAGCTGAGAGACCAGCTGAATATATGCAAAGACAGTCTTAGTGACAAGGACATCAAGGCTTGGCATGCTCATACATCAGCCACAAACCTAGCTGGCACTGTGTGCTCTACTCTACGAGCAAACTTTAAACCTGAGTTATGTACTCAAGCATGGTGTAAGTTTTTTGAAATCCTCTGGTCTTACCCAGTTGTTTCTGTTGATGACCCTCACCTGTTTACAGTCCACCTATGTGAGGCCCCAGGGGCTTTTATTACCTCTTTCAATCATTATTTATCAAACAAAGGTAAGATTTTTTTTTTATTTCACGTATAATTTGACTTTGAGTGGTACAGACACAAAAATCAATTATAACGCTGTAGTATGTTTTCCATAATAAAAAATTTCATGGTTTTTAAAAAAATAATTATTCAGTATTGCATTAAATTAAATATCTTCTGAAGTTTAAATTTTAGTTTTAACGGTAAGAAAATAGTTTAAAGGTCAGTCAGTCAGTCAGTCAGTTAAGTGTTGTATGTGATACATATTTGGGCGATCATATCTCTTTTGATTTATGACTGACTAGGTAGAAGATTTTTCCACAGTAAGCTGCTGTTTCTTTCTGTGACAGACTGACTGCCAAAAGCTTATAGAACCCAGTCTATCCTGCTATTCCATGCATAGCATTGAGAAAAGCTGAATTCTTACTTTTCCCAAGAGTAAGTGAGTGTAACGGACACAACTGGAATTTGGACTCAGCTCTTTGATTTCTCTCCATTACACTACACATCTAGTGTAAAGGTAGTCATTATAAAAAAGAAAAATGCTTTTGTGTATGTTAAGCAGTTTGAGATAGTGAAAGATGCTACCTAAAAGCTAAGCACAGTATTAAGAAACAGGAAAATCTTGTTATTTCTGGTTAAAAAAAAATCTCCACTTTATTGGATTTTGTCTTTGTTTATTTTATTGTTCAAGGAGAATATAAAATAATAAAAAAGTTTAAAACATAAAAATTCATTTTTTGGGGATGGGTTTTTTTTCTTAATTTTGTTTTTCTTCAAATGATTTTTTTTTAACTGATTTGTCTAAAGACATATATATTTGTATATTTTTGTGTTGAAAATGTTTTTTATCAAGGTTTCAAAAGTTGGAGTTGAGTGACTTTAAAAAATTATTTCCTAAAACTTTTGTTGCTTTTCATAAATAAATTCATTCATGAATAAATAGATGCTGAAAAATTTTATTGAAATTCGATAATTAGAAGATTATCTGAAACACCGGTTTGCATATGATCGCTGAAGATAAACAACATCAAGCCTGGCCAGTACCTAGATGAGTGACCACTTAGGAATACCAGGTGCTGTAAGCTTGGATGTGCAGGTGGTGTAATGTATAATGGCTTGGAATTGTTAATTGGAGAACCAAGTTCCAATCCCTGCTTGATGTATTCACAAAAAAAAAAGAAAAAAAAACTAATTAAGACATGCGTGTCCGTCAACCTTAAACAATAATCTTTGTCAATTTTATTTTTCAGTCTTTATGATGGTCGGTACTTGATCTATCTCTTACTGTTACATCCCCATGCAACGCCGGGCTCTACTGCTAGTACTAAGTATAATTATATATATATATATATATATATATATATAGACAAAAGTAGGCAATGCAACAGCAATAATGCAAAAGGTTCACAAAGTAAGAATGGTGTTAACATGCAAAAGGGATACAGTCAAGTGATTATACTGTTCAAGACAAGAAAGAACAAAAATATGGTGGATGAAACTGAGAAGTGGTCCATTTTATTAGTTAAGAAGAAATCCCAACATGTATCTGTAGGATTTGTCTATAAATTTAGGGAGGGGGATGATCTTAGCAGTCATTCCTATGCAGATTGATGCACTTTGACATGGTGAAATGGTTAACAAGCTTGTTTTGCTAGATCAGTTAAAACTGAGTAGGTTTCTGTGGTATATAATGAGAAAGGGACAGATAGTGAGCAAGGGAAAATTGATGACAGAACAGGGTTTCTGAGAAATGACAGAATGTCAAAGTTTATTAATAGCTACAAGGGACAAGAAGTTGTGTAAAGCCATGATCACCTACATCCTGAGGGGATGACACATAAAGAAGAAGTGAGTTTGATCCTCACTGGATCCTTCATACTTTTGGCCTTGTGCCACATGTAAACTATGCTTAGTAAATCACTTATATAATATTATTTGATAATTCCAAAGAGAGCTCAATGTAAGAACAGAGCAAATATAATAATGAAAGCAGAATCCTTAGAAATCCATTGGTAATAATTTATTTCATGGGATCTGACGCCCATCTGTTTAGACCAAACAATTTTACAACAATAAATGAATTTTAAATTTATCCAAACCTGGATAAATCTAAAATTCATTTTTTGTTCAGACTTGGATAAATTTAGAATTCATAGTTGTAAAATTGTTTGGTCTGAAGAGATGGTTTGATCCCGTGAAATAAATTATTACCAATGGATTTCTAAAATCTCCACTTTCATCATTATATATATATATATATATATATATATATATATATAGGCAGCATAGCTTCATTCAAAGATGTTTCATTGAATAATATAGACATCTACTTATTTTTATATTGACCCTTTCCAGTTGTCTAATCAGTTCCTTGATGTTAAGATGAAATTCATCAAGGAAGGTGCCATAAGTTTGTTTTTTAAGTCATTATTAATATTATTATCGTTGATGAACAAATTAGATGAGCTATTAGAAATATTGACATAAATCAAAAAGAACATAATACTTTCTGAAATCACTCTAAACATATCAAGCATACCATAATTAAATGTATTCTAACTATAAACAACATGAAAAAGTCCCAAAAAATCTCATAAGTACTAATATATTCCCCACTGATCCCAGTAAAAAACATAAAACTAATTATATATTATTCTAAATTTAACACAACCAATTTAATCATATGCAATAACTCTTCTCTGTCAACTAGTGTTTTGGAAAAAAACAACATTGTATATCAGATTGAAATGTCCTTTGGGAGATTATATCTCTGACTAAAAACTAAATACATATGTTGGCTTAACAATCACAGCATTGTCAAGATGTCTTATATTTCATTTGTCAGATACAAGTTTGATTACCCAACTTCTAAAAACACATTCTTGTCCACGTTCACAATGCAGGAAAATACTTGTTGACAACAACCATAATACTCCACTACAAAAATAATAAACAAAAACTTCAAATTTTCAAGGCACTTGAAATCAAAGTCAACACTCAACAAAATTTTTTATGAATATAGCAACAACATATTAAAGTGCATATAATGTTTAATGCTACTTTACATTTCTGCCAATTTCCAGTCAGCTCACTTATATTGAAATGCTTGTTTTGAAAAAATTCCATTAATACTTAAAATTTTAAAATAACTATAACATAGCATATTCACTTTGTGACACTGGTAAATGGAAAGAAAAGGGTTAAAATTAAAATATAACTTGGAACAAAATAAAAAATGGTTAAAGAATGGAATGCTAAATAAACTTAGAGAAAAAAGTAAAATTGCTTTTAATTTTGAAAGGTTATTTTTTTAAGCAGAGATGGCTTGAAGAAAGTAACTTTGTTGTTTTTGGGAAAGATATTTTCAAAGAGGCCATCTTGAAAAGCTAAGCTGACAAGTGATGGATGATGCCGCCTTAACATGGAAGTTATACAAACATCTCCTAGGGACCAGCCAGAAAAGAAAGTTGATTGAAAAGATAATATTTGTTAATTGTAAAAGACAAAGCAGAATTGAGAAACTGATTTAGTCCTCTTATCAAAAAGTGGAAATTGTAAACAAATTGAGAAACAGAATTTCTTTATTGAAAGACCCAGCCCAGGGTTCATAAGTGCAATTGATTTAACAAGATATGGAGAAAACTGCCAGAGGAAACAGCTGGTAAGTTTCTGATTGTAGGAACAAGACCAAGCTGGGAAAAATTTGCTGATGAAAAAATAAAATGATAATTCTAATTATTGACCATAGGCTAAGCCTAACCCTTTCTCCTACAGGGTTTAAAAATCAGAATTGTCAAAATGACAACTGAGGTTAAAGGCATAGAAGAAAAACCATGAAAGATGGAGGAATTGCCTACACCTATTGGGAAGTAATGGTGTGAGGCATAGGTAGGGGAAGGTGTGAGTTATATAGGTGGGCTTGATTGTGTCATAGCATGTTTTTAAAAATCCCCATCACAACAGAATGCAGATTTTATCACAGTTACAATAAGTTTGTCTTTGTAATTTATCCCGGAAGATGATCTTAGATTGAAAGTACTTGGATTAAAAAAAATATTTCCTTGATGAATTTCATCTTAACATCAAGAAACTGATTAGACAACTACTCTACTCAGTGTATTGAGGGGCTTGAGTAGAGTAAAAACTAAAAAAGAGCCAGTATTACCCTGATGATCCATTGGAAGAAACCTAGATAGGTAGCCTCTGGTTCACTAGGTTTTTATGTATATATTATTCATGCCTATCTTTGTTGCATTATTACAACATTTCGGCTGTTAATTATTCAACTGACCCTTTATTTCACTCACTGGGTGCCCTGTTCTAGTTCCACATGCCATTTTAATTGTCAGTTATCATTATCTTCTGTTAATTCCCTCTCAGTTCTCCACTTTTAACATGGCACAGTGGATAAGGTCGTTGGATCCAGTGACAGGATCCTAGAGTTCAATACCCAGAACAGTCTACCCCAGTGAGCGAAATAAAGGGTTCAGTTCTTCCTGAAGAATTTACGTTAAACGTTGTAATAAATATGGCGAGGAAAGATGAGAACACTGTCTGAATAATGTAAATAGTGTACATAATACCATCTCAGATATGTATATACATCATACATACATACATATGTATGTAACCCTATTTCAGAATTGTAGATAAATGTCATAGTTAAAGTTAGGTACATGCCAAAAAAAACATAGTTGATGAAAAAGACCAACCTGTCAAAATAAAATTTTATTGTCTAAATGCTTATGTTATTTTTGAGGAGGAAAGACCAAAGTTTTTTAATTATTTTAAAAAATTTTCCTTCTTTTAGAAAATTCCAAATTTGTTCCTTGTTTCTATTTGTATCAACATGGAACTAGTAAATAACATAGACAATTTTTAGCACTGCCTTTTTTTGGTATGACACACATTAATTTGAAAATCGTTCAAAAATAGAAATAATTATCGGATGTTAATGAAACTTTCAGAACTATTCACAGATGATCAAATTATTATAAATATTTTTTTATGAAAGTTAGAAATATTTTTAAAAAATATTTATTACCCCCCCAATAACTAATTTTATGAAAACGCTAGAAATTGATCGCATCGGTTTTAGTGATTATCACATGGCTTTGAGGAATGCAAACCATGTTTTTTTTTGTTTTAATTGGAAACCCAGTACCTGAAAATCAGCTCTGAATTGTAACATACAAACTCAATAAAACAAATATATTATTTAATTTCAAATGCTTTTATTTGCTTTTTAGTTGTTTTTATGAATATGGGGTCTGAAAGTTCGAAAATTTTCCGATGAAAAAATGAATTTTTAATACAATTATTTGTTATTTCATTAATTATAATAGATTTTTACATTTAAGTTGTTAAATATTATAAAATTAGATATAAGTGTCCTTATGAGATAGGATCTTTTTTTAATTTTTGTAAATTGTATCATTTTGACTAATCAGAAGATCCCCAGTAATTAAGAAATGTAATTTTGTGCTTATAATCGAGTTGTAATTATAAAATACGGAAGACCAACCAGAATATAATTAAATTGTTATTTAAGCAATGTTCTCCGAATGCCTTTTACTTTTAATTGTAAATTTTCAATTTCAACTGAGAAGGTTACCCAAGTATCAATCATCTTATGAAATTTATATGATCTTATTTTTATATTAATCTCAAAATTACGACATTTTTCCCTGAATGAAATATCAAAATTAATAATAAAATGAATGCAAATACAAATAACAGTAGAATGTAATAAATGTACATAAATTTCCTAATTTTATGTACAATTCTGATAAAATTTCATAAGAAAGGTACCTTGTAAATTAATTACCTTTTCTTAAGAAATATGAAATTTAATGTCACTCTTAACAGTTTTATTTTAATTTTTTTACAATATATTTCCATAAAGCATCATAAACATAAAATTGAAAAGTAAAAAATTATTTGAAAGTTTTTCGTTAAAAATAACCCAAAATAATTTGTTCACGAAATTTTCTCCTTATTTCATTTTTCTCCTTTAAATAGAACAAATTTTAATCTGGTTTTTATATCATTCATCACATGTCAAGAGACGCGAAAGTTTATGACCTGCTTTGTTTTATTTTTCAAATTACATCTTTTTTGATAAAAAAGCTATTAAGTTTGTTCAAAATATTTTTTAAACATTATAATTTTTGATTTTCTTAAAATAAGTTTTAAAAAATGATAATTGATATTTAAAAAAATTTCTCAGATTTCAGTTTTTTTAAATGGAAAAAATGGTCAATTTTGCTGACTCAAAAAAACTAATTTTTAACTAAAATTTCTAGCGATTAAAAAATGGAAAAAAATACCCCAAAATACTTTTGACCTTTCCCTTAATGAATAACAAACATTTAGACGATAAAATTTTGTTTTCATTTTACGCCTTTTTTCATCATTGTATCTCGTTCCTTATACCTAATTAAACTGAAATGTCAGTTTTTGTACAAAACTAGCTCCAAATATTTTAATTTTTGTATTCACATATATTAACCAACCAGTGATATATGAGACATGGTATTCTTTGAAATTGCAAACGATAAAAATTTCTTAAAATAAAATTTTGGAAGTTCGCTTCAGAATATGATCAACATTATTTTCCCTCCTTAAAATGGATATTTTAGAATTGGGAAAATATTTAACCAATAAGCTTGAGATTAATAAAGCTAATTCTTGGAGTCAATATTTTCTTATATAAACCACAATTTTTAGTTTGCTCTATTTTTTTCAGTAGACTTTTGACCAGGGTGTTTATTCAGTTGTTTGTTACTCAAACAAAACTGAAATTGTCACATTTAATTAATTGCTCACATTTTTCACATATTTATTTGAGTATGTAATGTTAAAAAAAAATGCTTAGAGATATTGGCACATAAAAGAAAAACATGCAGGTATAGTTTGTTTACATGTGTCAACAGTATTAGCTAACTCCCCTGCCTTTTTCATGCAGTTGACTGCTGTAAATTTATATACATAGAGAAAACAATGTAAATTGGTGTCACATGCATCTGCACACATGTTGTCACATTTTGTTTTTGCTATATTAACGCAATTTATTCAGTTGTACTGTAAAAAAAGATACCTAAAATATTTTGTGTTATTCACAAAGAATCTTTGTAATTAATTTCTTTCAATTTGAGAGAAAAATAATGCTCAAATAAATAAGAATTACTGAAATTTGTAAATCTGTGTTTGAAGATTAATTTAAGTCTTCACATCTATATGCATATTCCACTACATATATATGACATAATATCTTTAGACCAATTATGACCTGTCTTTCCCATTTTTGGGCCTTATGCCATATTTGTATTTATTATTATACAATAAATATTCATTCCTACATAGATTAGGACCAACAATAATCATACATTTGGGCCAAAGTTAATTTGTATATTTGTCATAAAAGATTTTATTTTCTTCTTTTCTTCATCTCTTATTAAACCTTTGTCTATTTCCAAATCTTGTACTTTATAGAATTACAGGTAACATGGTTATCTGAAAGCTTTGCTTTCTTTCTCTTTGAACATGGGAACAATTCATGCGTTTTTCTACCTCTTGCAACACACACGGTATATAATTCAGAGATGTCAACCAAAGATTGTGTATAGACAGTTGGCAACTACAAGCAGTAAAGTTACATTCTTTCCTTCCTTTTCTGTAAACACGTTTTCTTAATTTCTTTTATTGTTGGTTTAAATTCTATAACTCCTGTCTTTTATTTACCTGGTCTTATATTGCATCTCTGAAAATGTCCCACAAACAATATTTTCATAGATGCATAGGAGAGCAACTAAATAAAGACATAACTCATGGATTTTAAGCCAACAATAAACATATTAAGAAAATGTGTTTACATAAAAGGAAAGAAAGAAACTAACTTCATTACTTGTCGAATGTCCATATGCTGTCTTTGGCGATGTCTCTGAAGTTCTTACATAGCATGTGAGTTGAAGGAGGTTGAAAAAGGCATGTTTTTCACTGCCATAGTTGAAGAGGAAGAAAGCAAGGCATTTAAAAATTGTAATTCTAAGCCAGGGTTGGTAATCTTACATTTTATCATATTTTTTTAAATATTCTTTAAGCATTTACTGGTAAATGGGGCTGGATTGGTACAACATTGAATCCCTATTATGAGGGAAATGATTTAGCCAAGATGATTGTTGATGACCGGCTCATTCGAAAGACTTTGTCAAACTGGTTTTTTGGAGATGGAACTGGAAATATAATGAACAAGAATAATTTTATGCAATTGCTGGAACTTGTTGAAACCAAGGAATCTGTGAAATTGGTGAATAAACTCTTTTCTTTCTTTTATTAATAATTTTGTTTTACCTAATTCTATTACGCTTTTCTTTAGCAGTATAAAAAGGTAAGTCAATAAGTTAGCAGCCTAAAGATAAAAAAATTAGCATTTATTTTACATAAGAAATATTTCTTTTTAAATACAATTTTGTCTTTTTTTTTTTCAATTTACTTAATTCAGTGTCAAATATTAATCTCAGTACAAAATTCAGTTCATATTGATGTTAGCTAAATTTTGATCCTCATATCTGTTATTTCTTCACTTTTTAATGTCATTACATTTTCTTTTTTCCTTTTTCTTTTCTTTCTCTCTCTCTTCCTTTCTCTCTCTCTTTCTCTCTTCCTTTCTCTTTCTCTCTCTCTCTCCTTTCCTTTCTTTCTCTCTCGCTTTTCTTTCTTTCTTTCTCTCTCCCTCCTTTCCTTTCTTTCTATCTTATTTCCTCTCTCTCCTTTCTTTCTCTCCCCTTACCTTTTTCTCTCACCTTTCCTTTCTTTCTTTCTTTCTTTCTTTCTTTCTTTCTTTCTTTCTTCTTTCTTTTATTTTCTTTCTCTCTCCTTTCTTTTTGTGTCTCTCTCTCCTTTTCTTTCTCTTACCTTTCCTTCTTTCTTTCTTTTCAATCTTTTTTCTCTCTCCTTCTCTTTCATGTTTCATTTCATTATTTTACTCTCTTTCTCTCTCTCTTTCCTTTTCTCTATTTTCCTTTATGTCTTTCAGTATGTGTAAATTTATGTACGTGCAGGTTGCTCCATGAGTAGTACCTCTTATTTTATTATACTGCTCCCCAACATTTGGTGCCAGTGTTAGTGTCATGGCAGAAGTGTTTGAACCATCCTGCCATTAACCCATAATTTCTTTTGCTGTAATACAGAGAGCAGCTTAGTAGCAGCCTGGCAAAATAATGATTGATATAAAAATGTGTATCAATCAGAGATGCATCACTGAATTCCTCCATGTAGAAAAAATTCACCAATTGATACTGACACTTGCTGACTCTTCATGGAGACCAAACAGTAGATGGAAGCACAGTTGGGTAATTCAGCAATGCTAATGTGACAAGCCCCATTCAGAGCAGCTAGTCAACCCACGGAATGAAATGTCAGCTTCAGTGACATTGACAGTGTTGGGATATTGCAGTATCTGTGCCAAGCAGCAGGATGCTCACAGAGGCTCAGAAAGACTACTGACTGCAAGTTAGCCAGGACTTACCGAACCACTACAAGACTGATGCTGATGCCTTCCTGAACTGCGTTACCACCAGTGACAAGATATGGTGTCATGACAAGCTGGAATCAAAACAACTGTCCCTGAAGTGGTGACAGTCAATTTTCCAATGAAAGAAAATCTTCATTACAAAGACAGTGATGTGTACTGTTTGTTTGGGATATGAAAGACAGGACCCATCTGATTTTCATGGAATGAGGACAAAACATCAACTCAGTGCTGACTAAATCTGAGAGCCTGAATTTCCAGATTCATACCAGAGAAGAAGAAAGCATTTTGCTCGTAACATAGTAATGTAAGACCCCATATCAGTTTGAAGACTGTGTTATGTTGCAAATTTCGTACCATAACATATAGTCTGGATTTGTCACCTTCCACATTTCATTTTTTTAGGCTGATGAAAGATGGAATCTGTAGATAAGATTTTCCAGACAACACCAATATCATTGCTGCTGCAAGGAAATGTTGATCACTTCCTCTGCAGATCTTAACAAGTACAGCATGCTGTGTCTTGTTTTGGGGCATGTTGACACTTGTTCTTAATTGTCAGAAATGTATGACTAATGGTGGTTATTGTGGAAAAACTGCTTCCTGTAACTATTGTAGTGTCTGTGAACATAAATAGGAAATATTACTCTAGAATTGACTCTCTTATGCCTATAATAGTAATTGCAGAGATATATATGAATAAGTAATGATATTAGTTGTAATAATTCAAATATGAATAAGTAATGATATTAGTTGTAATAATTCATATATGAATAAGTAATGATATTAGTTGTAATAATTCAAATATGAATAAGTAATGATATTAGTTGTAATAATTCAAATATGAATAAGTAATGATATTAGTTGTAATAATTCAAATATGAATAAGTAATGATATTAGTTGTAATAATTCAAATATGAATAAGTAATGATAAATATTGTAATAATTCAAATATGAATAAGTAATGATATTAGTTGTAATAATTCAAATATGAATAAGTAATGATATTAGTTGTAATAATTCAAATATGAATAAGTAATGATATTAGTTGTAATAATTCAAATATGAATAAGTAATGATATTAGTTGTAATAATTCAAATATGAATAAGTAATGATATTAGTTGTAATAATTCAAATATGAATAATGCATTGGTTTAGTCATTTACTGTTAAACATTTATTATGTATAATTTTTTTGATTTTTAGGTTACAGCAGATGGAAGTATTGACTGTCAGAATAACCCTTCAAAACAAGAAGCGATTGTATCACATTTGCATCTGTGTGAGGTTTTTACAGCGCTGCACATCCTGGTTCGCGGTGGCACTTTTGTCATTAAATTCTTTACTATGTTTGAACCTAACAGCATCAGTTTGATTTATCTTCTGGTGAAATTCTTTGAAAAGGTTTGTTCCATCATTTGTATATTGTTAATGGGTATTAATTATATATTGTCACATCATGTACACTAGTTAATGAATATTCTCCAAGTTTGTATTTTCCCCCATTATTTCCATGATACAATAACACTTTATTTCAAGGACAGAATAACTGAAAGAAAAAGGAAATGACAAACATGCTTTGTTCTCAGAGAGAGAGTTTTATGCTGCTAAGTCATACACAAAATTATATGGAAAATTTCTTAGAGTTAACCTGTAGAAAAAGACAATATTTATAAATGTAAAAGACAACAGGGAATCTGTAATATTAGCCGACGTGTTTTGTCCAATGTGGACTTTTTAAAGGCAAAAACGAAATGAATTTATTAAAACAAAGTTACTAATAATAACTAAACAAAGTTGGTAAAGATATTCTGTTTTGTTATTATTAGTTACTTTGTTTTAATAAATTCATTTTGTTTTTGCCTTGAAAAAATCCACAGATGAAAATACTACATGTCTTTTTAAATATTTTTGGAATTTAAAAGAAGTTAATAAAACTCCTTTGGTAAAATGGAAAGTATTAAAAAAAGCTAGAATGTGTAGATCTTTAAATGAACCTTGTTTCTTATGCTTACATGAGAAAATAGAAATTATCAAATTTATTGATAAAACTCTTTATTAAACTAAAGAAGTGAACTAACTGTAAATTGTAGGCATAGTTTACCTTTTACCTTACAATATGTTTAAACTTCAAATTTGATGATACTTTTTCTTACAGTAATAATTGGTAGATGTACTAGAGTGCACCTTATATGGTTTACCATTCTATTGTGTAAAATTCAGTTAGATTTAATATAGCTCTATATTGATGTCTAGTTAGTATTATTAACATCTTATACTGATTAGTTTGTATTATTAACATCTTATATGGATGATCTTTACTTAACAGTTGCATATTAATTTACCAAAGTAGTTTTGAATTTATGATTCGGTTTTGTTTTAGTTTTTTTTGTTTATTTTTACAGTTTTCTTAAAGAAGCCTTTCAATTATCAACTTCAAAATTCTATGTAGGAAGATGATTGAGCATATAGCTCATTAAAATTATGCTAGATTATCCCCCTACCCCACTTTCCCTTTAACTTTCTGTGAAAGTTGAACATCATACTTCTCTATATTTTGCAATTTGTATCAGTCACAAACAAAATTGTCTAGGACTTCTATGTAGACAACATCATGTCATGACTTGTATCATTTTTTTAAGTTGGTTTGGATTTTAGTGTAGGCCTCATATTTGATTGGTTAATCACAGTAAACCCACAAGCCTCATTTTGTTTTCTGTTTCATCTTTTCAAAAAAAGAGGAAGTATTCTGCTTTTGAAATTAATCATTCACTCACCAGTAATTTACTATTACCCGAGGAAACACATTTGTAGTGTCGAAACACGATTTCTATTCTGGAGTAATTTTTAATGTTTTTGTTTTAATTTCCGATAATAAATAATATATACACACACACACACGCGCATTGGTTGTTTACCTTAACAAAACTGACCACAATTTTGACATAGGGAATGTTTCTTTGACTAAAAGATAAAATAACCCACTAAGACGAAAATGCCTGGAAAATGCTTTGATTGCTAGTTCAGCTGCGGTAAATTTGCATCCAGGCTCTTACAATATATCACTATTCTTGGTAGATTTTCTGTTGTTACAATGTGGGATAGTCAGAGATGAAGTTGATGGAGAGAAAAAGAATACAGATGATTTTGGCGACAGTGAAAAAAATATTCTTTCCAAAATTTTGTAACTACCTGCATCTCTTGTTTTGTGTACATGTTTAAACATGGCTACATCAACAAAGCCCAGTTGATGGAACTCGTCACAAGTTTTTCTCAATTTGTTATACTATTTTTCTATATATAGATGTTTCCAATTACTATAGTTTACCTGTTTGTGTATCTATCACCAATATCCTCTGATTCTTTTTTTTTAAATCTTTTTTCAATTTAAATTTGTATTTTTGTTAAAAGTAAAGCTTATGTTCTTCTTATTGTAGGTGAATGTCTTTAAACCAGCAACAAGCAAGCAAGGCAACTCAGAAGTGTATATCGTCTGTTTAAACTACCGTGGATTGGATGTTTGCCCAAATCCAGACATGCTGAACAGTCTTCAAAAATTAATATTTAGTATGTTTTTATTTGTTTTATTTTTATTTTGACAATTTTACTCTGACTGTAAAAAATTGTATATTTTAAGTCCTTACTATTATTAGGTGAGTTTTTAATATATTTTTTTCCAAATTGTTATTTTAACCAATTTAATACCCACTCTTCCAAAAATGGGATTATAGGTATTACTTGGTTATTTGCCACATATAAGCTACACTAAGAAAATCATCATAACCAATAACCAATATTCTTTGTTTTTTTCATCTTTTCTCAACTTCACAGAAATCATTCTTTCTTTGCATTATTCATTTTAAGAAAGACACTGCCACTTGGTGTCGCCAGTGCAAGAGAGATAAATTGTATCAAATAATTCAAATTGTTACAGTCTGTGGCTGCTTTATTTTTTTGTAAAAAATGACCTCCAGTGAGATTGGAAATAAAAAATGACCTCCAGTGAGATTTGAACTTATGTCCTGTTTCATTTTTTGATGTTTACTTAAAGGTTGTAGGTTGGTATTTTTTTTTTTTAACATTCTGAGTATTTTGATAAAACTTAATGAATTAATCCTCTTCATCTAAGACTATTATATCTACTATTACTACTTTTACTGAGTATAAACAAACAATATGGCATAAATCAAAAACAGAAGAATAGCTGTATGTTTAAATTTTAATTTTATTTGCTGATGGACTTTCATAGATAGTCAGACATATTCTAAGGGTACAGGATGTGGGTTCAAATCTCAATGGAGGCTTCATCTTGTAATTAAAAACAATCTTTTTCCCATATTTTATATGTTTGTTTAATACATTTTGTAATAGTTTTTACAATAATTTTCAGGTGATGCATGTATTCCTGATTGTTTATGGGATATGTCATCCATTCCTGCTAGTTTTTTTGAATTACACCTTCACTGTTGTCGGCTGTTCACTGGATGGCAAGAGGCTGTGATTAAGAACAATTTACGTTTATATCCTTGTACTGTTGGTAGGAAGAAGAAATTGGACCTTCTCCGCCATTACTGCTGCAATGAATATCTATCTCGTTATCCGTGCCAGAAGATCCCAGTCAGCAACCGCTTGGCGAATCCACAAAATTTATTTGTAAGGAAATGCTTGAACTTCTTTCTATTTTTCTTTTCTTTTTCTTGAAAACTGTTACCTGCTGTTATTTCCAAGGGATGACATGAACAGTCAGTCAGTCAAAGTACCATACACAAGATATACATCCAGCCTTTTTCGAGTCATGACTGACTAGGCAGAAGATTTTTCTATAATAGGTTGCCTGTCCTGCTGTTCAACTCATAGCAGGATGGAAAAGAGGTGGATTCATACTTTTTCCCAAGGGCATTGGAGCATAAGTAAATATATTGAACCAGAGTGGAATTTGAACTTAGCTTTCTGATTTCTTATTCTGAGCCAATATCCATTACACTATAATGCCCATGGCATTGTTTCCAAATAATTACCTGGTGTCATTTCCAAATAATTTGGTGTTTTTTCCAAAAGTATTATCCCCCCAAGTATTATTGGGTATTTTTCACCTCCAAAAGTATTATCTGGTATTTCACCACAAAAAGTATTTGTTTGTTTTTTCCAAATATTACCTTTTTTTTTCCCAAAGTATCTTTTTTCTTTTCCAAAAGCATTATCTTGTTTTTTTTTTGTTTTTTTTTCCCAAAGTATTATCTCTTTTTTTTTTTTCCCAAAGTATTATCTCTTTTTTTTTTTTCCCAAAGTATTATCTGTTTTTTTTTTCCCAAAGTATTATCTGTTTTTTTTTCCCAAAGTATTATCTGTTTTTTTTTTTTAGTATTATCTGTTTTTTTTTCCTATTATCTGTTTTTTTTTTTTCCAAAGTATTATCTGTTTTTTTTTCCAAAGTATCTGTTTATCTGTTTTTCCCCCAAAGTATTATCTGTTTTCCCCCCAAATTATTATCTGTTTTTCCCCCAAAGTATTATCTGTTTTTCCCCCCAAAGTATTATCTGTTTTTTTCCCAAAGTATTATCTGTTTTTTTCCCAAAGTATTATCTGTTTTCCCCCCAAAGTATTATCTGTTTTTCCCCCCAAAGTATTATCTGTTTTTTTTTCCCCAGTATTATCTATTCCCCCCCAAAGTATTATCTGTTCCCCCCCAAAGTATTATCTCTTTTTTTTTTTTCCCAAAGTATTATCTGTTTTTTTTTTCCCAAAGTATTATCTGTTTTTTTTTCCCAAAGTATTATCTGTTTTTTTTTTCCCAAAGTATTATCTGTTTTTTTTTTCCCAAAGTATTATCTGTTTTTTTTCCCAAAGTATTATCTGTTTTTTGGAATGGTTGTTTGAAACAAAAAACTAATTTTTTTTTTTTTTTCTCTCTTTTTTTTTTTTAACTCCAGATTCAAAGTGATGACTTCTTGGCACTTAACTTTCAAACTAAACATGAAGGAACTTTTACTGAACGCATGGACTACTTTTCTCTGGCTTGGAAAGACAAATTGAAACATTTTGACTTGGATGAGTACAAACCTTTGGAAACGTCCATACCTCCAACTTTGATAGTTCGTACTTGTAAACAATTTTCTCTTTCTTCCAACGAAAAACCAAATGAAATCTGATTTGATTTTTAGAAATAAAAAATTTTTTAAAGGTGTTAAAAGAAAAAATAAATTTACTGCGTGCAGGCATGGATTGTCTGTAATTTTGTAACATGCAATTCATATATATGATTTTTTTTCTTCTTTTTAGATGTAAATTATATGAAAATTATCTGAATGAAACATAAAAAATTATGTAAAAAAAACTTATTCAGTTAAAAATAAAACAAAATTCATCCTTGATAATGGCTAAAAGTATAGCTGACAGCACTTGGATATATAAAACATTTGGACAATTTTTATATAATTTATATCCTGAAAAGAAAAAATTATATAAAAATATTAAAAATTATATAAAAAAAAAACTTATTTAGAAAAAATAATAAAATAAATAAATATATAGATGCAACTAGTACAAAGCTATGCCAATCTATTTTGAGCCCCACATTCATGCCAGTCTATTTATTTATTTTATTTTTCTGTACACAAACCTACCATACTTTTGTACTGGATGAATTAAGTCATTTTGGTTGGTTTAATAAAGGTTGATAGAGGTACAAACAAATTTTTCAGATCCATTTTCAAAATATAATCGCTACCATTTTTATTTTCATGAAAGATATTAATCCCCTGAATATTTTTTCAAGCAGTTTTTCTCAATTTATTCATTTTTGAGGATTCACAAGGCAAAAATCTGATTAAGAACCAAAAAAAGATGTCAGTTTTGAAGAAAATTGTTTTTTTTTTTTTGTTTTTTTTTATGGAGAAACACTAACATTTATTTTTCAAAACAAAGTCCATCATTCTTGATAATCTTCTGCCAGCGATCAGCCAACATCTGAATCTGTCCCAGATACCATTTCACTGGCTTTAAATCAAAGAAATGTAAACAAGCTTCCTTCACTTCATCAAAAGTGTTGAATTGCTGGTCATGAAGGAAGAGTGCCATTGAGTGGAATGGACCATAGTCACTCGGAGCAGCATTGGGACTGAATGTTATATGTGGAAAAATCTCAACACTATCCATCTATTTGAACTTTTTTGTCAACCTGGCAGTGTGTGGCTTCACATTATCTTACTGAAACAAGGCCTGACCTAGATTAACCAAAGCAAGATACTCTTCCTTTAGTTTGTCATACACGTGGTCTAACTGCATATACAGTTTAGCATTGATGGTGCGACCATATGGAACTAACTTGGAATGCAGTGCTCATTGGAAATTCTAGCAGACAGAGATCAAGATTTTTTGCTTTCTTTCTGCTTCCTAATTTATTTATTTTTTTTTTCCTAATTTTTTGTTTTCTTTCTGGCCAACCTAATATCACACTGTTGTAATAATTAACGACATGGCTCTGGGTAAAATCGAACTCAAAACAAGAAAGGGCATAAAATTTCTAATGGTCTAAAAAAAAATTTGCTATTGCATTGCAGTTCAGTCAACTATCACAGTAGATTAATTAAAAAATAGGGTTAAACGAAAATGCCTTTTTGATTAAAAATATTTGCCAAAATAGAATTTGGGCTTGTTTTGCTTTTTTATTGTTTGATTATTGAAAAGACTGTACTAACTGGAATATTAGTCATGACAAAAATCATTGTAATTGTGTTTACATCAGATTTTATTCATATTCATGACTAATAAAGTACTACTGAGAGAGAAAATTAAAAATCCCTTAAAAAATTTGGGATGCTTCTCCACAAAATTACCAGGTTTACCAACTAAAATATTCCACATATATTTTCTTTATATAACACCACCAAAAAATGTCAATAAAAACATTGAACACTCATCCATCACCTTCACAAAATATTGCAAATACAGGAAAAGCAGATTGTCTGAATAGATATCCATTAATTAGTTTAATAAGTAAAGGATGACACGCATTCAGATGATCATTTTCAACATTATGGTCTAACCAATAGCATATGGTTAAAAGCTTTTAACCATGAACTATTGCATTTTTTTTTTATATAAAATCTGTAAAACCTACTGGTCTATCTGTTAATTGCCCGGCAGATCCTCAAAAATGAATTAAGTTGAAAACCATTGCCTAAAACATCATTTGTGGCATGATTTCTTTCAAACAAACCGTTTGCCAACAGATTCTATGACATCACATCACATGACCCTGGTAGCTCAAACCTTGAGGTGTAACTTACATTATAGAGGATACTTATCTATTTTTTGTTTAACCATCTGAAAATTGATATTTCAGGCCAATACTATTTTTACGCTTTTTATATAACATTTTATTTTCTATTTTTGATTTTAAAATAATCATAGAATTATTTTGTATTAAATAACTATTTACAGAATAGAATGTTTAAATAATTTCTTAATGGTACAAATTTGAAGAAGCAAAGACACAAATGAAAATTACTGTCTAAAAGAAAAAGTTTATGCAATTCTTCTAAAGCAGCCAGCTCTTTTATCAACCTTTTATCAAAGAGAAACATTGATAAGTTTAAAATGTTAAACAATAAATCAGAATTACCAATAAAAGTAAACTTTATCTGTTATCTTACAAATAAAAATTCAACGTCTCCATTTCTTCATGCTATATCAAACAATGTATATGTTTCAATTTTTTTCTGTGTGTGTGTTTCCATTTTGCAAATTCTATGCTTGTTTAATATCTGTGTAAAATCTCTATTTTTTTATGAGTAATTTAACGTTAGTTTCTTGGTAGTGTTTAACTTTAATGCTCACAGAAAGTGTGTGAAAAGGATGGTTTTTCACTTGACACTACTATTATTTTAACTAGCTTCACTCCTTGGTAATGTTTATTTTTTTAAAAAGTGATGATTAGAATTTTAATCAAACCTAAACATATGAAAGTGAATTTATACATTTTCTCTGTTCTTGAGAATTTGCAACAAAAATAATAAACACCATTTATTTATTAGATTGTTTATTGGAATGGTTAGCAAAACACTGGCTAATTACTAATCAAATCAAATTTTATAAAATGGTTAAAAATTAATTATTTTATAGTTGATTCACATATTTTAATAATTTAATAAATGTTTATAAATTTATGAATAAAATATTGGTAAATTATAAATATTGCATTACATTAGTTTTAATACAATTGTATTAGATTTTAGAATGCTGTTAAAATTATTCTTGTAAATAAACAATCTAATAGTGTTTACTATTTTGTTGTAAATTCTCAAGAACAAAGAAAATGTATAAATTCACTTTCTTCATATATTTAGATTTTATTACAATTCTCATAATTGCTTTTTAAAACAATAAACATTGCCGAGGAGTGAAGGTAGTTAAAATAATAATGGTATCAAAACTAAGCTCTTGATACACTGCATTTTTTTGCAGGCCTGAAGGTTACACATTGCCAATTTTTTTAACAAAGTTGCTTCCCTTAGAACTAGTTTGGTGGCGTACGTAAAATATTCGATTCAGCGTTGAGTAAATCTGTTTTAATTTTGTATTTGCTTGCATAGTGAATTGAATTTTACTTTCAGAATACTAATATCTTATAAAATGTTGTTTTTGTTTTTGTAGAAAACACAATCTCCACCTCCACGAAGCAACTCCCAACTAAAAATGCTTTTCGAAAAACCGTTTTCTATTATACAAAGTTCTCGGCTTTGTTGCATAAAACTGTTGGATGTTTTGAACATCGTCCTTGAAAACACTAATGTATGTGATTAATTTTAAAAAAAATCTTTTGAAATTAAATTTATGCTTCCTTTATGATTATTTAAGAGAAGAAACTGATATGTTATTTATTCATTCATTCATGTATTTTTTTTATTCCCTTCATCTTTTATCTGTCCATTTTTATAATTCATTCTTTCTTTGCTTATTCACTTTTTCATTTTTATCAACTGATTATTTTTCATTTATTTTCTCATTTTATTTATTTTTCATTCATTAATTCATTCATTTTCTTTTCATTCAACTATTTCAATGAAAAAAGCTTGTTATCTGAAACTTTAATTTGTAAAATATTTTCTTTAATTTCTTTCATTTATTTTCTCAATTTCTTATTCATCTTTCATTCTTTACGTTTCATATTTTTCATTCATTGATACATCTCTTCTTTAAATATTAAGTTTGCTTTCCAAAATTATAAAATGTAAAGCACTCTCATTTTTTTATTCTTTCATTTGTTTATATTTTTACTTTTTCATTTATTTATTTGTTCATTTTTATACATTCATTGATAAGTTTTAGGAAAAAAAGTTGAAAAAAAATTTGTTTTTTAAAAAAGATTTCAAAATATATTTATTTTATTCATTTTTATTGATTAATGTTTTTAAAGATAAACATGAAAATAAGTTCATTTTCTAAAATTATAAAATGCGAATTATTAACATTATTTTTTTTCATTCTCTCATTTGTTTATATTTTTTGTTCATTTTAATTCATTCATCCATCATTATTTGTTATTCATTTATAATTTTTATGAAAAAAATTAAAGTTATCTTTCTCAAACTATAAAATGTAAAATATTTTAATTTATACATTATTTATATTATTCGGACTATTGTCCTCATCTTTGTCACCATATTTATTAGTCCGAATAATATAAATAATGTACATAATACCTCATCTCAGAAATATAGACAGATAATTTATTCTTTTCATTTCGTTCTTTTATTATTTGTTCATTAATATTTCATTTTTCTCATTCATCTTTTAAAGAAAAAAAGTCAAATTTATTTAAAATCCATTTGTTTGTTTTCATCTATTTTAAAGGGAAATGTGAAATCAAGTTTGTTTTCTAAAACTGTAAAAAGTAAAATAATTTAATCTTTAAATTTGTAGATTTTTTTACCTGAAATTCTCAGATTCCTTTAATCAGATTTTGTAAAAGCTCTTGTTCAGTCAAGGTCAATAGCTGCAGTATTTAATGCTCATAAAGACAGTAAATTCTTAATCATTCTACTCACCTCATTTCTGTTCCTTTTTTTTCCACCCCAGTGTACTGCTTACCTTGAACAACAGCAACAGAATCTTTGGGTTTGCTTATCTAATACAATCAGATCATTGTTTGAATTGAACAAAACTGCAGCTCCACTACATTCCTTAGTCTGTTGTCTGCCTGATGACTGGAACTTCTTGAAGGAACTACACATTAAAGTACGTACATTTTTCTTTTTTCTTCTCACTATAGATCTTAGTGTTATAGTGGAACACACCTATTCTATAGTTAATAGACTCTCCTACCTATAACAAGTAGGAGTAGTAGCAGTCGCCAGTCGCTCAGTCAGTCGTTGTCGGGCGACCGTTAGTTGGATATTAAAGTATCAGCCACCACAACTAGATTACTGCATCATTACCTATTATATCAAGTTCCTAACGCTTTGTATATTGAACATATTTGAACGACTTAGTGAAATACAAGCCTCCACTGTGAAACTACTCTATAACAACTTGGCGACAAGGGATTCGTACTCATACAGAGGAAGAAAAACTTTTCGTACTCTACAACACTTGGTGACCAGGATTCGAACTCATATGGAGGAAAAAAAATAATTCGTACTCTATAACAATTAGCAATCCTCAAATCTGAGCATTATGCCAAATGGTTAGATTTGGTAATCATAATTTATTTTCAGTTGCAATCCAAGCGAACTTCATAAAATTAGCAGTTGTATCTCTTACTAAACCTTGCAGTGGCTCATTTTTAGAGAGAGTATCTAGAAAGTGTTTGAACAGAGGACAGAAAGTATGATACTGAAACGTGCATTGAGATAATGAAAGATGCCTTCCAAAAGCTAAGTAAAGTATTAAAGCAGAAAAATTTCATTAGAAACAAAGAAAAGAGTATTGAACTGTTACACAATATCAAGTCTGCCTATATGGCAGTGAATGCTGGACAATCTGCTCACAGATGAAGAAGAGACTAGAAGCAAGAGAAATGTGGTTCTACAGAAGAATGTTGAAACATGTGAGCAACGACAAATTTTTAGAGAAAATGGAAACAAAAAGCACACTTATATTTGACATCAGGAAGAGGAAAAAGGATTTGAAAAATTTGACACTTACAGGACATGTTGAATGCAAGAGTCCCAGAGGAAAACAATGCATAAACTACCCAGTGAGCTTGAGTAAATGGATGGCAGAACAAGATTTAGAAGAGATAACAAAAATCCAAAATCTATTAAGAGCTACGAAAGACAAGAAATTGTGGAGTCATGACCGCCAACGTCATTAAGGGACATGGCACATAGATTTTCTTGCTGTGGTATTCTATTATTGTAACAAACCACCATCTTTTAACACCTCCCTGCATTCCAAAGGTGGGATTTTGGGGTGGATGATCATAGTTCACTCTTCTGATGTTTACAGTACTCAGTGTTCTCAGGCAGATCCCCATCTAAGTACTGACCAGACACGATGCTGCTTAACTTTGTTCATCAAATGAGAACTAGTCCTTTCAGCATGATTCAACCATAAATTATCAATCAGTAAATTTAAATATGGGTTAAGTATAAATCTTATTGAAGACGAGGAAAATTTACCTTAGCCAACATGTTTCGTCCTCTGATAGACTTTATCAAGACAAATGTAAGGATTTTATTTTTGCAACAAGTAAAAATGTTAGTTTTTTCTTACTTATAAAACGCAGATTGTGTGTGTGTGTGTCTGTACGTTTATATATTGGATCGGATTTCCTACATTTTTTCAACCGATTTCAACAAAACTTCACAGGACTACGTAAAATTACCTTGTGGTGGTTCTGACAGTGCCAAAAATTAGAAAAACACAATTGTTTTTGCACAAAATCAATTTGAAAACACGATAAAACACAATTCTGTCACCAGAATGAAAGGGGGACAACTCGTATCAAGTTATACTTATAAAATCCAGGTTGTTTGTGTGTTCGTTTATATATGGGATCGGATTTCCTACATTTTTCAACCGATTTCAACAAAACTTCACTTTTTTTTGGCAGGTAGTGTTTCTTATTGTCTTGCACACTTTTTTCTTTATTTTTACATTCAGAATGCTTTAAAAATTCCATTTACAAGACAATTGTTTATAATAAAATTCTATTCAATTGGTAGACTCATAACGATTGAAAACAATGTTTTTGTTTGAGTTTGGGTTTGACTAATTAAATAAAAAAACCAAAAAAACTAATTAAGACATGCGTGTCTGTCAACCTTAAACAATAATCTTTGTCAATTTTATTTTTCAGTCTTTATGATGGTCGATACTTGATCTATCTCTTACTGTTATATCCCCAGGCAACGCCAGGCTCTACTGCTAGTTTTGAATAAATTAAATTTATAAATATAAATAAATTAAATATATATTAGGTTAATTGAAAAGTCTGGGTAAATTATGAAGGATGCTAAGTGACATAATTTAATGTCTAATAAATGAAAGGGAGCAAATGATGTTGAAGTTTTTAATTTATTTTTTTATTATACAATTAATATTAAAGTTTATTTTAGTATGGAATAAATTTATGTATAATATACGTATATTTTTTAAATAGTAGAGGATTATGAATTCAATTATTTATTTTTAATTTTTTTACATTTTATAGTCATGTATGTTGGTTTGGGATCAGAAAGTGCTTATGCTTATTCTTAATTATTATTTGTAAGAAAATGTGGATTTATTTTAAGCAATATAAATGGAAAAAATACTTGGGAATTACCCCTTCATCACTACAATTATTCTCTCTTAGCCATAAGTCATTATTTTTTATTTATTTTGTTAAGTTCCTTCAAAGAACAGATAGTCATTGATGGTTTATTAAAATTAAACCCTATTGCAGAAACTTTCTTTTCATTGTATTTTTGTTGCTTTCTTACACCATGTAGCAGTTGTCAGAATTTTTTTAGATAAAACATTTTCATTAGTGTTAATTTTTGACTTTACTATACTCAAAAAAAAAGAAATCCCTTGATGTTAAGTCAGGTGAACATGGTGGTCATTCAATGCTGCCCCTTCTTCTGAACCAACACTGTAGAAAGGTTTGGTTAAAGAAGTCCTTTACTGCCAGTGCATAATGGGGATGTGCTCAATCTTGCTGAAAGAACAGTTCAATGAAGTTAATTATGATTTGGATAAATTACATTTAAAACGTGAAACAACTGTAATCCTATTTTTGGTCCACCCTGTATATCTCAGATGATGCCATCTTGTTAATCTCAATAGTTTACATTATTACTGTTAACAAAGATATGACTGTTAATAATAGCACTGCTTCATCTATTAAGTCAATCCTATTGTACTTTTTTTGAGGAACATTGATATTCATTAATAGTTCTTTCTTTTCCCTCTAGGAATTAAACATTTCCCAAGTGGATTCACCTGAAACTCTTCCATCTCAGCCTTTCACTCTATTTGTTAATGCAACATCTTCCTTGGATTGTCTGGGGAAAGGTGAGATCAAAGACAAAAGACGATTGCTTTCCAAAATCACATTTGCCCTTCAGGTAAGAAACTTTTTATTTGTATATTTTTTATTTTTAAATGTCTCTAACAATATTAGAATTTGTTATAAACTCAAAAAAAAAATCCATTTTTACCATAATTTCTCAAAAATAATACACATTTTCTTTACTGCAAATTACAGGTGATAGTAGGGGTGCATATTATAAATAGGTTTAAACGAAAATACGTCTTTCGTTATTAATTTGTAATAATAAATACGTACTTCTTGTTCTAAAACAAGAAAGATATTATCCCAGTTTTCATTCTAAATACAACAATAATAATTGTAACATTTTTAGTCAATAAATTTATGCTTATCAGTAAATGCATTTTCTATTTGGCAAAAAAAATCAAAAAATCTATAAAAAGGCCAATTTTGAAGAAAAGAGAATATCAAGTTAACAATTTATTGAAATTTTAATTTTCATCATCATCATCATCATCACCACTTTCTATTATAGAATCAATATCTAAAGTGTCATTAAACAAATTATTATTCACAAAATTATCTTTGTCCTGTACAAAATTATCTTCAGTCTCTTTATTCTCTTGCCAAAGAATGTCATCTTCAGAGCCATTCCATGGCTATCGTGAGACAACACTTCTTGAAATCTCTCTTTATAAAATCCTCACTGACCAAATCCTAAGATTCCTGAATCCATTTTACAATAAGTTCCAACTCTGGTTTTTTCCTGTTGCCACCAGCAGTAAAACATTATTTTAGCCACTTAGTTTCGATTTTATTCATAATGTCAAGGTTGACAAAATATCTTTGTAATTATTTTTTTTTTCTTTTTTGACAAAATTTTATAAATGCATATTGTACATAGGGATAGATATACTTCTTAATTTTCACATCATTGCATCAACTGCATTCTATCCTAATCGTCTTCAAAATATGTTTACTTCCCCCTTCCTTACGATCTCCCTCAATAACCCTCTACCTTGTGTGGCCCTTGGGCCTTGTATTGGATGAACTATCAGTCAATTTCTTAACTACTTTAGTCTTGATTTACTTTAATGACCTTTTATACGGCCATATCACGTTGAAACAGTAGTTCTTGTACTGAAGTTAAGCAGTGATCAGTACCTAAATGGGTGACTGCTTGAGAAAACCACATGCTTTAAGTTTCGATGTGCAGGCAGTGTAATAGATAATGGCTCAGAATTGTGAATCAGAAAGCTGAATTCCAATTCCAGTCAGGTTCCTTATATTAATGGCAAATACTCTTGAGAAAGGTATAAATTCACTTCTTCTCCCCCCAGCTATGGGTTAATTGGTAGTGCTTGTATCAGTAAATCCATATTTCTATTTTTTAAATCATTTCACCCCAAGCAAGGTTAATAATGCCTCTAGGATGCAGAAGGTTACTGGGAGTGAAAGATGAATGAGAAGACTTTAATGAGGAGAAGTGAAGAAAGGATAATAATGGAATAGGGTTCAAGAAAACAGAAGATAGTGAGTGATGTTGCATTTACATTTTTGAAGATTGTAAGTGGCAGGAAATCGGAAGAGAGTTCCACAGATGAGAAGTGCGAGAAAAGAAACTGTTAGAATAGAAGTGGCAGTTGAATCTAGCTAGTTCAACAGTAAGATGGTAAGTCCTAGTTGCCAATCTAGTTTTTACCTCAAAAATAATTCTTACAATGTAAAAATATTTTCTGGCTTTAAATAACCTGCAAAAATTGATAAACTGTAAAAAAGCAAATCAGTTAATCTCATAGCTTAGTGGTAAAGTATGTCTGGCTTGAAGGTGGTTTCCCAGGATAAAGAATTACAGGTTCATTTCCTGTTGAGAGGCACATAGCTTTTTAATAAGAATTATCGAGGCCAGTAGATGTTAATTTCAGTGTTTACAAAAACTGGGATGTCAATTCAAATTTTTAATAAGTAATAATGCTGGATTAAAAATTCATTAATTGCTTAAAAAGTAATTATATGACAAATTTTGAATTTCTATTGGTGATGAGTTTCCATGTTCAAATTAGCAAAGATGTTGAGGATACAGCAAAGGGAATTCAAATCTCATTAAGGTTAATTCTTTCTTTATGTTGTAAAGTAGTTTTCACAGTAGAGGCTTGTATTTCAATAAGTAGGTCCTAAAAGAGTCCAACATACAAAACATTAGGAACTTGCAATAATAGTTAATGACGCAGCAATCTAGTTGTGATGGTTGATACTTCAATGTCCGACATCGACTGACTCACTCAACACCACTGAGCCCAACTGGCGACCACTACTACTACTACTACTACTTATTATGTGTGGGAGAGTCTATTACAATAGAATAGGTAATGTTCTAGTATAACAATTTATAAGCTGTGCTTTTTATTTAACAATTGTGGAATTTTGTTTAATGCTTAATATCACTCAGTACAAGTCTTGAGCACCTCTCAAGTCACTGTTAAAACAGTTATGATGAATAAGGTGTGTGATATGAATGGAAGAGGAGGTGAAGATTATAAGGATAAGGAGGATAGATAACAATTGACCCCCTGACCGGGCACAGGGGTTAACCATTAGTCAATGAGGGTTTACTAAGGCATGGTTAACAGGCCTGTGCTGTAAATGGAGCTATAATTTTCCTTATTTAAAATGGGAGAAGCTGCTTAACCCCATGGATTCCAACCCTTTGACAACACCTTCCTCATCACACTAAAGAGGTTGGATCAGTGCAATACTGGGGCCAGCATGACTGTGATCATGGGGGCTAGGCAAAAATCAATTTTTGTTTTTGGCCCATATGCATGAGTATGTGTATGGTGCATTAAAATGACCTTGTATCACATCCAGCCTTGGTGAGGAGGTTGGGTAAATATACCTGACTTAAAGATGTGAAGTTAAAGTGTTCAGGGAAGCACCCATGTGAATGGTGTCTGTTCCACAAGGTGGCAGTTCTTACAGAAAAAGCTATTTGAGTGTAAGTTTCTCCTTAGATCTGGAAAACATGGGAAACATTATCAATTTGACTGTGAAACTACCAAGGAGTGTCCTCAAGATAAAGGTTTGAACAAATGGTTTTCTAGATTTTGGCACCTTATAAATTTGATACTTAACTCCTTCCCTGCCAATTATTTTGAGAAAAACGTTTCATTTTCAGACAAATTTTTTTTATTTGTTTTTAATCCAATAACTAAGAAACTGAAGTGCCTTGAAGTACCTGAACGGTGGCTAACACCTCTACCAGATGAATGAGTTGACAACTGGACTCATTTCAAGCTCAGAAGAGCATAAAAAGGATCGAGATAAACCTGTCTGTAGCTGGTTTTTGAATGTTATGTTTTGGGCATGTTTATTCGTCCATGTCTGAAAAAGACATTTACTTTAGCAACATATACATGTGTCTACATCAGAGAAAGGGTTAAAAAAATATGAAACTGAAAGTTGGTACCTCCTATAGTTTCCTATATAAATAAACTACTTTTGGCTTCATTTTATCTTTGCTTCGAATAGTTTAGATCAGGGCTCGGCAAACTCCAGTCCCTAGGCCACACCTGGCACACAGTGTTTTTGTCTGGCCTGCCAACTTAACACCTGGACACTAATTATCTACTTAATTTGTGGAGCAAGTGGCAGAAAACGTATGAGTTGCTGTTAAGTGACTTATAATGTGACTAATTTTTGAAATCAAAATTTAATTCCGAATCCGACTTCTACAAGAAATATGTTTTGTCAAGCGGAAAATATAAAGGCCTATTGAATAATGCGAAAATGATGGTATCATTATTTGAAAATACACATGCTTGTGAACAACTTTTGGCAAAAAAGGAAATGTATTAAAAAAGTCGTTTAAGAACAAGGTTGGGTGATAATCACCTGGATGATGTTTTGTTCCTGTCATTGACAAATATTTTCACCTGATATGGAGAAGTTATCGAACAATAAGCAGAAAGAAATATCTCATTAAATAATTTGTCATTTTGAATTGTATTTCATTTGTAGTAAGGAATTTGCATTTTTTGTTCATTGTGTTAGTTGTTACCCTGTTATTCCTGGAGTAAAATAAGG
The DNA here is from genome assembly GCA_903632075.3 of Acanthosepion pharaonis. Taxonomy (NCBI): domain Eukaryota; kingdom Metazoa; phylum Mollusca; class Cephalopoda; order Sepiida; family Sepiidae; genus Acanthosepion; species Acanthosepion pharaonis. The sequence goes on along the minus strand of CAHIKZ030000994.1, from coordinate 28,431 downwards.
AACTTTCTTTGAATAATATAATATTAACTTTGTTGTTTTTTCTTTAAACATCCAGACCAAGGTAACCTTCTGGATGGAGCGGTCTAATTTAAGACATTGATATCATGGCCCTCTTCTGAGACACTGCATAGCTGTCTGGCCCGCTCTCTTCACAAGGTTGCTGACCCCTGGTTTAGATGGTATGGGCTGTTAAAAATATTTTGTTGGATGGTCTATCAAATTTTTAACTAATTTTGGCTTTGCAAGTTGTAGAAAAATATGTTTTAAATCTAGGCAGAAGTTTGTCCATAAAACAAAATTTCTGTCACATGATCTTCAGACAAAAAAATATGTGGTAAAAATATAAAAACTTTTCTGGTCTGCTGATTTCAAAAAAATAAATCATTTAAATGATCTTAAAAAATCAAAGAATTTTCAAACAACAATGTTCACATTCTCAAAGAATGTGTAATGTAATTGATTCTGATGACTTGGCATCTCACCGACATGACATGGCTACCCTCTGTCTTTTCTATAAATATTTTCGTGGCAACTGCTCTGACAAGCTTTTTTTCCTGGTGATCCAACTACATGAATTTAAGCATGCTACTAGACTGGCATTTGGTTCCCAGCCATTTAATGTTGAAATAGCTAAATGCAACCGCCTCTTCTACTCCCAGTTTCTTATCTCGAACTTTCTACTTGTGGAACTCCCTTCTGTTTACTTGCTTCCCTGATAACTAAAATTCTTCAAAAATTGCCTTCTTTTGCCTTCTTGAATCCCGTTCATCTTTTGTCCTTTTCTCAATCCTCCCTATACTCATTATTTTCTTTCCCTTTCACTCTCTGGAACCCCCTGCATACTAGTGGCATTCCCGCCTTGCTTGGGGTGAAATGATTAAAAAAAAAAGAGAAAGAAATTCCTATAACAGGAATAAATATGGTTACTGCACAGAAATAGTCTATTAGATGCTCTATCTGACATACTTTGTCAAAAAGAAGCACTTAAAGCAGACAGCATCTTTTTGTATTTCAGCCAATTTCAGGTCATTATAAAAGTAAAAGTATATAAGACACACCTAGATTCTTTATAGTTTGGTAATCTAAAGTAGGCATTAACTATTGTCACCATGTTTCAAATCTATACATGGAATATCTGTGGAGCCATGAATGTTAGAAGTTTATTGAAAGCTTTATTTATCAAAACACAAGAAACTGCAGTAAAATTTTAAAATGCTCTCATTTTAAAACTGTTAAAGATTAATATTTTGATTTCTCAGTGAGTTTGATCAAGGAGCACCTTTGAATTTTCCCAAATTTTTTTTCTGAGAGGGTCACTTTTGGCTTTTGGTTGATCTGAGATAGAATGAATGGCACTAATGCATTATCAAAAAAATCTCAAAAAACTTAAAGCAAAAATTAAAATGTTTGCTATAAACTTTGTATTTTATGTTATTTATTTTATTGATAGGTTTTTTGACTGTATGTCGTATTTGATTTATTAATTTTTTTCTATCTCATTGTAGTGAAAATTGTTATTTGAATCTTAATTATAACATTATAAAACTAAATTATACTGGACAAATTAAGAAATGGAATTGTCCAGTTCCATTAAATATTTTATACAGTTATGAAAAAAAAATATGTGTACAAGGTGGGTGCTAAAAAGTTTTAGGAACCCAAAGGTTTCCAAAATAAATTCTGGTCATTTAATCAGATTTTGAGATGTGGGTCAGGTTGAGAGCTTATCATGTCATGTTCTTAAATAGCCTCATCAAATCAAGACTTTCATATGGATGTCATGTCATAGATGGTGGCAAACCCGTTCAGAAATATTGTCAGCTGTATACAACTGCTTAAGATCAATAGTTAAAAATGGCTTTCAGTGAGTGAAGTCTGACAGCTACAGTGAATATCACATTTTACTTGAAGAGAAAATAATGACATAATCGAGATGTTGATCTTCCACACTACTTCCAATAAAAGGTTAGGAAGGAAACCTCCATCAATAGAGGAAAGAGTGATAAGAGCTATAAAACTTCAGAAGCCTATTGGAACATCATTTTTTTAAGCTATTAGAAATTATAATAGTTATCTCCCCTTATATGTAAATTGAAGCCTTGAAAGTCTATGCATATTTTGTTTATAATCGACAATGAATATCTTGTGAGTTTTTGTTTTTTTTAATTTAGTTTTTCTTGTGACCTTACAAGTTTTCTTTTGTAAGGACTGAGTGTGTAGAGAAACTGAGAATAGTGTTTATTTTCCCAGGAGATTTTGGCTAAGACGTGAGCCATTGTCAGTGGTGGGTGGGGGGTAATTTTTGTTGTGGGGTAGTGTCATAATAATTTTCTCCTTAGTGAAGTGCTAATTTTAAAATTCACGGGATTTTTCAGACTGTTTATGATATCAGTTTGTAGTGGGATATATATATATTCCATGGTTATAATTTAGATGAGAGAGAGGAAGAAAAGAGGGCATTTATAAGAGAACTGATGCGCAATCATCAAGAATAATTAAACAAAGCAAGTAATGTCACCTACAGGTTACAAATTTAACATAAACATGTAAAAAATTAAAGAATATCTAATCTAGTAAAGACTTACTATTTATATGCCCAAAAACACATACGTATATACACACATACACAACAACATATCTATACACACTCACACATATATATGTGCACATGTATGTATGTATGTATATATATATATATATATATATATAAATACACATACACTCATGCATACATATACACATATGTGCACACAAACACATATACATAAAACCTTATACACATCCATACATATACATACGCACACTCATCTAAACAAATATACAATGTATCTATCTATCTATATCTGTATCAGGTCATCCCATAAGTTCTGTCCGAATTTTAACTTTTTGTTAAAATGAACGAAATTTAAAGAGTATTTTATAATGTCTAATGGAGCTGAACATTATTTTTATGTTTAGATGCATTTAAACTGATCAAATTTTATTTCAGAGAACAATAAAATTAAATTTTGTTTGATTCAAACCCTGCTAACATGGAAGTACCCCAAGAATCATTTGAGGCACATAATGCTTTTATGAGTTCAAGAAAGGAAACTCAGCAGCGGCGGCTAGAAACATTCACTCAGTTTATGGAGAGGAATGTGTGAATGAAAGAACTTGCAGAAGATGGTTTGCAAAATTCAAAGGTGGAGATTTCACCCTTGAAGATCGAACCGGATGAAAAGCTTCTTGAAGCAGCCCTTGAAGAAAATCCTGCTTTATCAGTTGAGGAATTGGCAGTGGTTCTCAGTTCAAACCATACAACTGTTCATCGTTATCTTCAACAACTTGGAAAATGGGTGCCTCATGAATTGTCTGAAAACAACCTCAAATCCTGAGTTGACATCTGCTCTTCTCTCCATTCTCACCAACTTGTTTCACCTTTTTTGGATAGACTTGTGAGTGGCGAGGAAAAATGGATCTTTTATCGAAATGTTAAGCATCGTAGACAGTGGCTTGGTAAAGGGGAAGGACCCCAGACACAGCTGAGAAGGGAACTTCATGAGCAAAAGGTTCTTTCAATCTGATGGGATCGACAAGGAATAATCCACTTTGAATTCTTACCACCTAATGCAACAATTAATGTTCAAATATACTGTCAGCAATTAGAGCATTTGAAACAAGCTTTGAGGTAAAAAAGACCTGATCTAGTGAATCGAAAAGGGATGATGTTTCATCAGGACAATGCGCGACCCCACACAGCAAGAATCATGTCACAAAAGATTGAAGAACTTGGTTGGGAGAAAATTCCTCATCCAACTTATTCTCCTAATCTTGCTCCTTCAGACTACCATTTGTCTTGTAGCTTAAAGAATCATTTGGAAGAAACAGCTTTTGTAACACTGGAAGAGGTTAAAACTGACATTTGTGAGTTCTTCAAATCAAAGCCAAAAGAATTTTGCAGTAATGGAATTACTAAGCTTGTTAATAGATGGAAGGAAGTCATAGATAATCAGGGAAAATACATTGTTGATTGAATCTGTAATTAAATGTAACATTTGGTCACTTGTTTTCTTTATTCAAAATTCGGACAGAACTTATGGGATGACCTGAGATATATATATATATATATATATATATATATATCAGTAAAAGGTAAAAAAACCACACATCCATCCACAGATACATTAAACATATAAAAATAGATGGGTAGAATTAAACTAATTTGTACTTAAAAAACTACTGAGGAAGAAAACATTAACAATATTAAAAAACACGGAGTGATTAACATGTATATATATCTATTAAGACTACATATATAACTAGGTATATAAAAATATCAGAAAATTATCAGATTTTGTATATCAGTTATCTAGGAAAACTTTACCTACATACCCACATACTAACACATGAATAAAGTCTGCTAACACAAATTAAATGATCAAAAATATATAGAGCATCACATAAACACAATGATATATATATATATATATATATATATATATATATATATATATATATATATATATATAGTCATTCCATTTACATGTCATGTCAGTGATCCAAGATTGAACTGTTATAAGTAACAATATGTTATAAAACCGTGTTTATGTTTTAAAGCGTTTTTTATGTCTACATTTGGAAATGATCTCACTATGAAGATTCAGCAACTCATCTGGATTTTTATCTTTAATACTAAAACTCATGACTGACAAAATTACTAGCTCTTATATTCTTACTCTGTCCTGTACATTGAGTTCTACCTGGATTCTATCCCTTGGGAATATATATATATATATATATATATATATATATATATATATTTATTTATTGACCACTAAAACTTTAAACATCGTTTTTAGTGGTTACCCATCAGTTGGATTAATAAATTAAAAATCCATATATTTGTAGACAACTGTATTTTTAGCAGACTCATTTCATCCATTGATGGATTTTTTCAATGCAAAAAAATGAATACCAAAATATGACACCACAGACTGCATAATTAAAAATGATCACCACCATGATTCCAGTTTTACCAAAGGAAGATACATAAAAAGCCCTGAATGAATAAAAACATCTGCATATCTACTTCTGATAAGGGCAGGGGAATTATACTCATGGAGATATCATATGCATATATCTGACAGATTATTTAATTTAACATTTAAACAATATATATATATATATATATATATATATATATATATATATATATATATATATATCAAGTTCTTAATGGATATTTTAATCTGAAATTATTATTACAATAACTGTTATGTTTAGTGGGTACATGTTTGAGATATAACTGCTTATGTTATGAAAGGACATGCCAACTTTTTTCAAATTTCCACTTTGGCTTTTTCCACAGATCCATCAAGTGAAGTTAGAATTGGCAATGCCTCTTTGACACATTTATCCACTAGGCCATAGGGTGTAATAGGCATAAATATGTTGGTTAAATTTCTGCCATAAGCAATTAACATTATTGTACCTGGTACCTATTGTCTAGGTGTGGCTTTTATGAATAAATTACAGTTAATATACAATTCAAGTAACCTTAACAGGTAACAAAAACTGTTCTGTATAGAACAGAAACATCTAAGTTCACAACTAAATATGATTAGTTCAGTAATTTGTACCAAGTCTGTTAGTATATTAGGCTTATGGCCATATCACATTTCTGTAGCTCTTTCCTGTATTGATGGGAGTTTCATTCCTATCCTTTTATTTGAAGTAGTGTAGAACATCAGCATCTTGACTGTCATTATTTTCTCTTCAAAGTTAAGCAATGTCAAGCCTCATCAGAATCTAAATGGGTGACTGCTTGGGAAGACCAGGTACTGTAAGCTTGAATGTGTGGGTGGTATATTAGGTAATGGCTGGGAAATTTTAATTGGAGAACCAAGTTCCAATTCCGTTTGTGTTCGTTATATTCACATATGCAGAAATACGCTTGCAAAAGGTATGAAGCCACCCCCTCCTTTCTATAGATATAGATTAATTAGTATTAGTTATTAGTTTATCAAACATCGGTACAAAATGTATAATTTTGTAGTAGTAACTTACATGTTCTAATGTAACAGTGTATAATAAATATTTATTGCTCTGCTCTTGTATTAAGTCCTGTTTTAAATTAATGTTTTGAACATTATTCTTCGTTCTTTTACATTTGGAGATATATATATATATATATATATATATATATATATATATATAATATAAACCAAATAACTAGATATTAGCAACTGTATATACATGTTACCATACATACACAGAGAAGTGGATAAATATTTACTTAATTTAAAATGAGGTGTACACAAAACAGTGCTCAATGTGTTCAGACAGAGCTATGAAGTATATATTAATAAATATACATATACCTATGTTTGTTGTGCAATTTAAAGTTTTGTGGTTTTACCAACTCATCAGGCACAAACTATTGCAGTTGTTTTTTAAAAAAATTACTGGGTCTCATGGGAGGAACGCTAAATTAAACACAGATTCAAATCTCAAAGTTAATATAAACTTAATATATTATTGGTGTATAAATACAAAATGTCGAGGTAGGAGGCTATTGTAAAAAGAAACGGTAACTCATTAAGAATCAATAAATGTTATAATGTTTAAAGAGGGATAATCAATATGTAACGTAAAATATGTAAAGGGCATGTAATATTTGGATAATTTATCTATCCAGAATTAAAATACTTTGAGTGTTTTTTCTTTGATTACAAGCTGACATGAGTTCATTTCATTTATTAAGTAGATTTTGGTCATTAATATTTTTGAGTATGAATCTTTTTTCCAGCAAATACTGGTTGCATCAGCTAATTTTCTCATGTATTATGTTGGGTCTCTTTTGTGATTTTAAAGGATTTGAGAGTGTTGATGAAATCATTATTGCGCTTCTTGTTGATTCGCCAACTTCCAGGCTTTCTCTGAATAGTTTCCCTCATAGTCATTCGCTTCTACACATTAAAAAGTATCCATAGGGATACTCCAACTATGTTTGAAATCTTCTGTGGATGAAAATAGGTGTTTATCATAACACACACCCTTTGATGTTTGCTTTCCTCAACACTCATCTTTTACACAATTAACTGGAAAAAATGTGGATAATTATTATACAAGGTTATGATAATAAAATGCACCAGATTTCATAAAATTAGTTGAACTGCTTCATGAGAAAAAAACAACTTTTAGTGCAAATTTTGCATATATAATAAAGGTAATAAATCCATTTGTATATAATCCAAGTGGATCCTAGTAATATAAAATATTAAAACTGATCCATAAAAAGAGCTCAATGTATTTATTATTACAGAGCAATATAATTAATAAATTTTTTTAAATTTTATATATATATATATATATATATATAACATTTCGCACCAGTCGTTCCCTGATCATTTCTTACGGTGGTCAATACTGCTGCTGGTTGTTGAAATGGCTATCCCAGTTTTTGTTCTGCTCTGCCATGTTGTACTTTTTGATCTTGGAGCCAGTAAAGATTGAGTCTTTGTCAGTAATTGTTGCATTGGTTTGAACCTCAGTGAAGCTATGTCACATGCAAAAGAAAAATCAGCACTGTTCTTTGTAGACGAAATAAAAGGAATCAGGAAATTATTCAGTTCAGTTTTCTATGCGGTTTATTGTACAGAAATATTAACTCTTCCTACTTTGAATTCTAATGTGGCACTTTGCTCATTTTAACTAAGTCTGAAACAAGGCTGAAGTCGGGAGTTCTCTTTGGCAGCAAGTCACATGGCCTTCAGCAGCATGTCTGCACTGTCTGCTTCTCCACTCTGCAACTCTCTCTGTATCGCTTCAGTGCTCTGCTTATATTGACTTTTACCCAAGACTGGTATGTTTGGGAATTAGGGACTTCTGCTGTCTTCTAACAAAAGTTCTTTGCTGTCTGGCTTTGAAAAATTAATTATCCTTCCAAATTTCCATGGGCAGTGGCCACAGGCACTAACCCACCCTGATAACTCTATGTTTCTCTTATTTGTGCCTTGTACCATTACCTGCTAATGGGTGGAGGCAATCCCTCTGTTCATCCTGGGTATGACGTTAAACTCTATCCAACAGCAAGGCCTCTGATCAGGAGTTTTGAGGAGCGTAGAACCACCTCTTAATTGCTGGTGTTCCCAGGTCCACCCTGACCCGGGGTGGTAGCACCTGTTAGGGTCCCAGCTATGGGCAAATAGTGAACTCCCAGTTTTTTCCAGACCTTACCCATGTCCTGGGTATGGCGATAAACTACATCCGCATCCTGGGTATGGCGATAAACTACATCCGCATCCTGGGTATGGCGATAAACTACATCCACATCCTGAGTATGACGATAAACTACATCCAACAGCAAGGCCTCTGATATATGTTTTTGAAAAAGTAATGTTGCTAGCTATACGTCTTTGAAAAATAATGTTGCCAGCTATACGTTTTTGAAAAAATAATGTTACCACCTATACGTTTTTGAAAAAATAATGTTGCCAGCTATACATTTTTGAAAAAATAATGTTGCCAGCTGTATGTTTTTGAAAAAATAATGTTGCCAGCTATACGTGTTTGAAAAAATAATGTTGCCAGCTATACGTGTTTGAAAAAATAATGTTACCACCTATACGTTTTTGAAAAAATAATGTTGCCAGCTATACATTTTTGAAAAAATAATGTTGCCAGCTATACATTTTTGAAAAAATAATGTTGCCACCTATACGTTTTTGAAAAAATAATGTTGCCAGCTATACTTGTTTGGAAAAATAATGTTGCCAGCTATACATTTTTGAAAAAATAATGTTGCCAGCTATACGTGTTTGGAAAAATAATGTTGCCAGCTATATGTTTTTGAAAAAGTAATGTTGCCAGATATACATTTAATAGTACTATATATTTAATATATATGTATGTGTATATATATATATATATATATATATATATATATAAATTTGTCATTAAATGACCTATAGTGGTTGATATGCCATAAAACCCAACCAACCAATCCCTCTGTCTCTCTCTCTTGGTATTTTACCTAACTTTCTTTCCTTAGTTGTTATCTTGATAAATTCAATTTTCAAATTCCACAGGTGAACAGATTGGACTTATCTTTGGTCTTTCATCCTATTTATTACATTGTCGTCAGCACATTTTTCCCAGTTTGGGGCCTTGTCTTTATAATCAGAAATTAACCAGCTGCTTCTCTTTTACCGTAATCCTCATATCTTAATTTCTCTTAAGTGAAGTATAAAATCCATTCTCTGGGATTGTTTTTACTGTCTTCTGATTTTTGACATCAATCATTTTTTTTCTCCATTTTCCTTTGCTTTAAAATTACCAAATTTTACCTCAATCAACCTTCTTTTACAGCTGGCCCTTATATGTTTTTGTAATTTCCACTTTAAGGCAGTGCTATCAGTCAAATTGTCAGTCCATCTTTTTTCAGATGGCCTCTTTGGTAATATTTTTCCCCATAACAACAAAGTCAATTTATTCAAGCCGTCTCTGCATAAAAAAAAAAAAACTTTCAAAAATAAAAGCAATTTTGCTTCTTCCCTTAATTTATCTATTGTTCCATTTTCTTAACCCATTTTCATTCTATTCCAAGCTTGTATTCCATCTTAACCTTTTTTCATTTACCAGTGTTACATTGTGTTATATAGATATATATGCACATACACACACAACAATTGATGATGATGATGTTAGCTATATATTGTGTGAAGAGGGAAAATCAAGGGTTACTACTCTCCCATCCAAAATAGATGACACTGGCCAGCTATTTTTTTTTCTCTTTCTCCAACCTATCCATTGTTTTTTATTTTCCACTTTTTTCCAACCTGTCCATTTATTCCAACCTTTTTTTCTGTTCCCAAAACAAATAAATTTCGAAGGAATATTCCAACCTACCCTTTTATTCCAGACTTGAGAGCACTTGTGAAGCAGTGAAAAAAAATAATTAGTTTCAAATAAACCTTTTTATTTGTATTCAAAGAAATGAATTTGATTGATTTGATTTTTTGTAGAAAAATGAACAGTTGCAAATCCGAGTAAAATCTCCCACTCATCAGTACCAACTCACCCACCTGTTGACACTAAAAACATTAATTTCATATACCTGTAGCCACAGAGATCAGCTAGGATTTGTTGATGATCGACCATTACCATTTTCTTGCAAATTAGCATAACACCTGTTATGCAAATTTATCAGTAAAGCCATTTCTGCTGAGAGACTGCCTTCTCAAAGCAATCAATTATTCAAGAGGACACAACACTTATCTACATCAGACACAGTCTAGTCAAGGTCTTTTTTTATGTCAATGTGGTTCTTTATAATTTATAAATAGATTTATAACTTATTTGGATTCAGCTTCAAGTATATGCTTAGAATATTGCTGCCAAATATGATCCAGTGCTCCTGCGATGTATTTAGAGATCCTTGATAAAATCCAAAGAAGAATTTGCAATGTTATTGACCCTAACCTGGTATTTCAGCTTCAGTCAATTTCCTATCACTGTAATGTAGCTTCCCTATGCCTTTTCTATAAATACTTTTATGATAATTGTTCTGATGAACAATCTCTATAGTACTGAGATTCTATGAATTTAAGTGCATTACTAGATTGGTGGCAAGACCTCATCATTTTACAGTTGAAATGGATAGAGAATATGATTAAAAACACTATTAAGGAAAGCAAACAGTAAAAGAACAAGAATTAAGAAGACAGAACATAAACGATTGATATTGCATTTAAGGTTTTGAAGATCAAACTGGGAATCAAGAAGCTGGAAGAGAGAAGTACAATAGATGAACCAATTAGCATATAACTTATGGTTGAACCTAACAATTTCTTCCTGTGCACTTCTCGCTTGTGGAACTCTCTTCTGACTTGTTGCTTTCCAGTCAAGTTTGTTTTTCAAAAATTTAAATGCAATGTCAATTGTTATTATTGTAGCATACCTACAGACAGTAATGGGTATGTCCCCATTCACATAAATACAGTGGTAAATACTGTATGTTTGTCTGTAGTTCGAGATTCATTATGGAATTCACTTGACTCACTTCTAGAAGCTAATTCATCTATGCACCGCTAGTGAATCTTATATGTGTTGTTCTTGTTCTAAGTATTATCTTTCATTATCAACCTTCATGTGATTATTCTATTCAGTAACCTTCCCTATGTTACAACAGTTATCGCCTGTCTTTTTGCTCCTTAATAATAATATTCTTATATTCTGTCACGTGTTAGTGACTTTGTTGCCTTGCTTAGTGTGATAAGATGAAAAAAAAAAAAAAAAAATGAGAAATAGTGTAAGAGGATGTTAAGTTCAACTAAAAGTACTAATAACCTGACTGGTAATTCCTAAAACTAAAATAAAAAAAAAATGATCCAAATCTTTTAAATTAAACATTATCACATTTTTCTAAGTTTTTCTTTTCAATTTTTTTTTTTTTTTTTTTTTTAAATTTACAAGTGATACTTTCACTTTCTTTTATTTCTTTTTATCAAATAAAGAAAAATATTACCTAGTCAAAAAAGAAAAAAACAAAATCTATCAACATACACTCAGAATGCATCTGTCATTGTCAGGTGCACAATCTCTGCAGGTCGTTTATGTTAGATGTAAAATATTTAATTTGGTTAATATAATCTGGAAAAGATTTTTTCTTTCATGTTTGGGAATTTGCTGTTGTATTCTTTTTGTACAAAGAAATAACTCTAACCTTTGATTCCATTGTAGAACTTGAAGCCCAAGGATGATCTGATAATTCTGTTTCACCCGCTGATGACACGATTTACAGCTGGGTTAATACTGTTGGCCAACGACTGTTTCAAGAAGGTAAGTTTATCATATATATATTATATATATATATATATATATATATATGTATATATATATGTATATATATGTATATATATATGTGTACATATATGTATATATATATGTGTACATATATGTATATATATATGTATATATATATGTATGTATATATGTGTACATATATGTATATATGTGTATATATGTATGTATATATATGTATATATGTATATATGTATATATATGTATGTATATATATATATATATATATATATATATATGTATATATATATGTATGTATATATGTGTATATATATGTATATATATGTGTATATATATATATATATGTATATATATATATATATATATATATATATATATATATATATATATATATATATAATAGATGCCAATGGCACTGATATATAGATATCTAAATAACAGACAAACAAACACTTTCTGGTCTCTGTTTATCAGATCTTAATTTATTGTTCTGCTTATCCTCAAAAATTCCATCGCATTTTCCTTGTACATAATTTTGTCTTTCTGACCTGAAGAAGCCGAACCCAACATGCGTCACAGCAGCAAAAAGTGTTGCTTAAAAGTTTCTTCACTTTGTCTCATCATCTCCAAGTATATACATGTACATGTAAATTATTTTCAGATAGAGTGCATCTGTTGTGGGGGTCTCAATCATAGCAACAGAAATTGGCCTTGTGTTCCTGGAGATAAAAGCATACTTGACAGGAAATAAAAAGTACACAAATAACAGGAAAAGCATGGTAAATTGTATGTTAATTTCATACAATTTATTTCTAAATATGATGTTACACATCTGGATTAAATTTGTGGCTAAACTTAAAAAAAAAATGTTTTTATTCTTGTACTTTCAATTGTTGTGGTCAGTATCAAGAATTTAATGTCCATATCATATAAATGATGTCATGTTTAAAAAAATTTCAAAGAGGTAGACAACTCTAGAAGACATATATTTTTTAAAATTATTAAAGATTTATTCCCATGTGAAAATGCCATACCCTGTGGTGGAAGATATTTGATGTGAATTGTGTGTTTTTTTTTTTTTAACAGCTTGATTATTTTAGACAGATGCACACACATATAAGGAGGTGCTGAAAAGTTTTCAGCAAGTCCCCCCCCCCCACTCCAATTTGATGTTTGATCAAGTTTTCTGAAAGGGGATTGGACTGAGAACTTTTCAGCACCTCATTATATATCTATATATTTTCTGTTTATCTGTTTTTTTATGGATACTCTTATTTGAGTAAGTGATCTGTTTTTTTTTTTTTTTTTAATTTACCGGCCTGAATGTTCAAGAAATTTCTTGAAAATATTTGTCCTCTGGCAGGAATCAAAACTGTATCCTATACAGAACCATCACTAAGCCTGACGGGCTATGACCGTTCAGCCACAAAGGATTTCCAAGTTAGCAAAGCTCGAATTACTGCTTTTAAACACACGCCTTCATCAAATTTTCTCAATCTATAATATCTGCTCATAGTTGCATCAAACTATAAATTTTGCACTGTTATTTTACATCAAGTATTATTTTATTATTATCATCAGCACTCAGTGTATGCTATTTTGTGCTCTTTATATATATATATATATATATATATATATAGTATGATATATTTTGTGAGAAAGACATCCTGTGCATTTCATCTTGAAAGAAAAGGATTTTATTCTTTAATGTCTTCATCCTTAATTTTTGTTAGTAAATTAGTAATGAGTTAGGTCAGGCTTAGAACTGTTACTGGTAATATGTAACCCAGTAAAATCTGCCACATAGATGGGTGGTTGTTGCCTATTTGGATGATCATGAGCAGCATCTAAACTGGTCACTGGGAAGAGCATCTGGCCTTGTAAAAATCTTGCCTCGAATCATTATGACAAAAAATCCTCAGGCAGGATCCACATTGGGATTTATTGTGAAATAAATCCCAATCCTACCTCAACAAAAAAAAAAAACAAAAAAAAAAACAACATGGCTCTCTCATCTCTATATCTAATTCAGTGCTGTCAACTTTTGATATCCTGGTAGATGTTAGGGGTATACATATATTAAAGCTAGGGTACTCCTGAAATATACAGTTAAAAATTCATTAATAAAAGTTATCAGATGAATATATGACCAATGATCTATTTTTGCTAATTAAGTTGCTAATCACATACACTTATAAATGAAATCATTAGTAACTTAATTTTTTTAATAGAAAATAAAATTAAATGAATCATTTAATTCATTATTTTTTCTGTATCGTTTTACTGAGATAAAAAGCACAATAATTATGTGGAATGATGTAGTCACAAAATGATAGTAATAATGAAGATTGTATTGACCCAGAGTGTTAGAATAAAAAGTATCAGTAATAAACTAGAGTAAAATTAGTTATAAAATAATCATAATAATGATGGTTGTTGGAGTAATAATAAGATGGAGTGGTGATAAAATAATTGTCATTGGCGGGACTCGTTGCTGAGTACTGGGGGTCCTCATCAAAATTTCCTTCTGTGTGAAAGGTGTCCTATGTTGGAACTGAAGATATGTCTGCAGCCACGCATGGTCAGGTAGCGGGGTTCAGGGGATGGAGAGCTCTGGTTTGGGCTCTCTTCATCTCTTCAATTTGTCTTCTGGTTTTTTCAAAGGATGTTGTTTTTTCGTGGAATAAAATAATAATAATAATAATGAAAAGTTTATTGACTCAGAATAAAAAGCAAAAATAATGGCACAGAAAAATGTTAAACTATTAATAAAAAAAAATTGTAAAAACAAATTAAATATTAATAATCTTACTTATTATAAAACCCAGGTTGTGTGTGTGTGTGTCTGTACGTTTATATATTGGATCGGATTTCTTACATTTTTCAACCGATTTCAGCAAAACTTCACAGGACTATTTAAAATTACCTTTATGGTTCTGACAGCGTCAAAATTGAAAAACACCATTGTTTTTGCACGAAATCAATTTGAAAACACAATTAAGAGGCATTAATAAAAGGGGGACAACTCATATCAAGTTATACTTATTAATATCGAGTTATCGAGTTTTACTTATTATAAAATCCAGGTTGGTTGTTTGTGTGTGTGTGTTCATTTATATATGAGATCAGATTTTTACATTTTTCAACTGATTTCAACAAAACTTCACTTTTTTTTGGCAGGTAGTGTTTCTTATTGTCTTGCACACTTTTCTTTATTTTTACATTCAGAATGCTTTAAAAATTCCATTTACAAGACAATTCTTTATAATAAAATTCTATTCAATCGGTAGACTCATAACGATTGAAAACAATGTTTTTGTTTGAGTTTGGGTTTGACCAATTCATAAAAAAAAAACAAAAAAAAATTAATTAAGACATGCATGTCCGTCAACCTTAAACAATAATCTTTGTCAATTTTATTTTTCAGTCTTTATGATGGTCGATACTTGATCTATCTCTTACTGTTACATCCCAAGGCAACGCCTGGCTTTACGGCTAGTAAACTAATAAAAGCAAATGTTAAATTAATCACAAAATCCTAATGTAATAAAACTGGCTCATGTAAAAATTTTCGTACCTGACTGTGAAAACAAATTCTCAAAGAATTTATTATTTAACCTATTTAATGGGGAAAAGAAAAGCCAACTGTTTTAACACAATAATTATTTTCTTTGTTTTTCAATTTTCAGTTACAGTTCTTTGCCAGTCCTGGTGGATTGTCACTTAGGCAGTTATTGGTCTTCTCAGGATTTTTATCTTGTCCAGCAAACATTGCTAAACATTTGCAAACCATCAATGATTGGTATGAGGCACCAAAGCAATCGCCACTGCAACTTGATATTCTAGAAGTTGTCTCCTCAGAAAATCTGAATGACGGTTAGTTTCTCTCTTTTGCATTTTGGCTTCTATATAATAAATACAAATGTCAGTGTGTCACACATTTTCAATTAAAGGAGCACAACTTTCTAACTTTCAATAGCTCATCTTCTTCTATATAATAAATGTGAATGTCAGTGAGTCACTGTGTCACACTTTTTCAACTTTACTCCTAGAGGCCATAACCCAAAACATCATATCATTTTGGAATCAAGCCAACTCCATGAGCAAATTAAAAACATTCTGGGCCAGATTCGGACCCGCAATCCTCTCTATATACTCCTGACAAGATACTGAAACTTGATATAATGAGTTGAGCCAAGATTTTACAAGGCTGGATAACCTTCCTGATGCCCAGCTCAGTCACAGTAGCACATCGTTTGTTCTTATCAAGATATCATCTCTAGGAAGGTTGTTATTCAAGACTTGTGATCCCATCCCATCCCCTCCTAGATTTAGCTTTATATATATATTTAATAAGTCGGTTAATGGAATTTGAGGAATAAAAAGACAAAATGATAACAATATTGGCAATAAGATTGGTGATACTTATTTGACTAAATTGAAGCATGACGAAAAAGATTTTAAAGTCAGAATATTCAGACATGTCTGTGTCCTTTTTCAACGAGACTAGGAATAAACAAAGAAGTGGAACTCACTTTTCTGAGGGGTTAAAAATTTAGTCAAGAGGCTAATATAATAATTATCATAAATTTTATTGCCAATATTGTTATCATTTTATTGTTTTTTTTATTCCTCCAATTTCATTAACCAGCTTATTAAATGTATATATTAAGGAGATCAATTGAATCCACTACCTTGGTTTCAACCTTATGATATCCTCAGGGGATTTTTATCAAAACTTTTATCTTAATGCTTTATTTAAAAAAAAAAAATAATGAACACTATAAGTTTTTTTGTTTTGTTTTTTTAAATAAATAAACAGACACACAATGTTGAGTGTAATAGAAAAAAATGGAGGAAAATGTGAAGAAGAAGAGAAGAAAAACAAGGATATTATAAAAGTATCAGTGGGGGAGGGGGTTTAATTGAAATGTACATATTTTTTTATCCAGCCTCATGTGCTTAATAGGAATTTCCTAATATGTAAGCAAGGACTGAAGACTTTGGATTTCTGGTTCAAAAGGTTCTTTGGATCTGGAAATATCATTATTGCTAATTTTTCCTGTTAGCAGAGGTTGCAAATATTGTTTTGGCTGTTATAAGGCTTTGCTTCTTTAAAATTTTCCACTTTACAATTGGATCCCTGTTGTTTTTTTTCTTTTAAATTCTACACATGGTCAGCAAATTTGGTAGAGCACCTAAGACTTACTAGCTTAAATGATGACCTATGATTGTACCATTTGCGTTTGAAAGAACCTTCAGTACATTCTATATACCTTTTATTTTGGTCATTAATATCTGTTACTACTATATACTTCAGGTCGGTCTTGATGCAGTCTTTATAGCCGTTTCCAGCACTTTAGTCCACCATACAGAGTGATTTTCATCAATTGAGAATTATCCAAATGATAGATATGCGCAGTCCAACAGTCCCACTGCTGCAAGCAGGCCTTCTAGACTTGGCATGTTTGCTCTGGCAGCTAGTGACATTGTCTTCCCATGAGATATGCATGGTGGATTACAAATGGTGGCACTGCTTCCATGACGTACATTGAATGTTGAAATGCAAACTGCTCGATTGACCTTGCACTTAGTGACAAGCTTGATTCCTCTGATCCAACAGGGCACCAAAAGCAGCACTCGTTGCCTGGATTCATCTGTTGATTTCAGTGCTGAGGGTGATCTCTGTAGTGAATGTATTTCGAGGTAAAGAAAATTGTGAACGGAATTCAATAGTTCACCCTCAGTCATGATTGTCAGCTCCATATAAAGATCATTGGGACGATATATAGGATTTCTGTCTTTTTTATATTAATCTTCAGGTTGGAACCTTTTGAAGCTCTGGAAGCTGGTAATGATTTCCTGCAAGTCATCAAGAGGTTCAGAGACGAGGGCGGAGTTGTCAGCATAGAGCAGGTTCTGAATACTCATTTCTGAATACTTGTTTCGTATAGATTGGCTAGATTGAAGAAGCCGCCATCTAGTCTGTATTAATTTGTTTTTGTCATCTGATGAAATCTTGGAAATTTCAGGTTTAATGTAAACAGACAGAATAGGTACATGTTCTTTTGAAAGAAGTCTGCTCAGTGGGTGAAGTAGTTGTGCATTTTCCCAAATAGATGCAAAAATATTGAAAGCTGAACTTCAAGGCTGGCAAGTCCTTTACATTTAAAAAATTGGTGCTGCAAAACTTTTCTGCATCCCATCATAGCCTTGTGCTGGCTTTAAACTCACCTTTTGAACAAAGATAGATGTTCAACATGTTGACTGCCAGAGGTCAATTGTGTAATCCGATTTCAAACGCCAACTTTATAATAGCCAATTTAGGCAATAAAAAACGTTCATGAGTTGATTTATAGCTTTAACTGAAGTCTTATCATTGTTTTTGTATTAAAATTATCACTGTAAATAAATTTGTTGATGACAGCTGCAGATGAAAATATATCAGAAAATGCCAATCATGAGCTAACTCATCAAAATTTCCCCACACCAGAACAGATCCCCATGCCAAAGGGAAGGTTTGTACTCAATCCCTCCCTCTGTTACATTGGCATTGTGAATAGTTGTTATCCTGTTGGAATACAAAGTTTCTTCCATAAAGGCAGTCAACATTTATGATAAGACTCTTCTCTAACACTGCCACATGATACTAAATGTTTTGCTTGTTTCCCACCACTTCCACTTCAGCCTGACATTTGGCTGAAAAAGTTTCCCCACACAGAACAGATCCCCATGCCAAAGGGAAGATTTGGGGAGAAAAAAAATTTTTTTACTCCCTTTCCAAAAATCATACCAACAGCATTGCATTCCACTGAGGCTGTGTAAATTGATCATCCTTACAGTAGAAAACACTACCTTCTTCTATTGTTCCTTTTACTCAAATAGAGAACTTTCTTTCTTAAATGAAATACAAGGCTAGCCAGTTTATTGAGAATTGGCTGGACTCTTCTTGTGATAATAGATCAATTTTATTTCTAAAGGCTCCAAAGGCAAAATTCCACTTTTTTGAAGAAGGCAATGGTGGGAACCAGCTTAGGTGGCCTTCCTGGTTACCTCTTTCTGTTATACATTTTCAAATAAATTGCTAACAACTTTAAATCTGTTCAGTTTTTGTGCAACTACTATTGCTGTTTTCTTCATAACTCAAAATTGTTGTCTTTTCTTTGGTGAGGTTTGTTCAGAGGTCAATTATGAAATCTGATTTCAAATGCCAACTTTATAATAGCCAACTTAGGCAATACAAATTTTCATGAGATGATTTATGGCTTCATTTGAAGTCTCAAGTGTTTTCACACAAATAAACTTGTTGGCACCTGCAGATGAAAATGTATCAGAAAATGGCAAGCATGAGATAACTTCTATGTGACACATTTTTAGTAGTCTATGTAGTAGTCATTTTTAGTAGTCTATGTAGTAGTCATTTTTAGTAGTCTATGTAGTAGTCATTTTTAGTAGTCTATGTAGTAGTCATTTTTAGTAGTCTATGTAGTAGTCATTTTTAGTAGTCTATGTGTTAAATACGTTTATATTTTTAAATTATTTTCTTAATATTTGTAAAATTCTGAAACTTTAAAATAGCATTAATATCTGCCTTGCTATTTGAACCAGTATGTTCATCTTTCTTGTTAGACTCACAATGTTTCAGTCCGCTGGGTGTTGACTTCAGTGTCCACTTTTATATTTGTAATGACATGTGCTCTGTCCCTGATATTGAGCATTTTAACCCATCAATATAGCATGCCTTAAAACCATATTTTTATCACACACACACACATATAATATATATATATATATATATATATAAAGGTAAAAGACAATAGGAAAACTGTATTATTACCCCCCACATTTTGTCCAATGTAGACTTTTTCAAGGTGAAAACGAAATGAATTTATTGAAAACAAAGTAACTATTAACAACAAACAAAATGTTCTTAGCAACTAGAAGAATTTAAAAAATGCTATTGTATTCATATTGTCAACTGAAAATTATGTCAAGTAGTTTCATGTGTAGAAATATTGTTTTTATTGTTGTGTTAACGGATTCAACAATTTTCTTTTGATTTCTTGATACAGTTGTGTACGTTAGATTGGGACAGTAGTAATTCTGTTAGGAAAGGTGATATTGGGAAAAAACCTGAGCATAGATTAATATTTGGATAATATTCAATGGTGGCACTCTTGAAGATTTTCCTTCTGAGTTACTTTCTTTTTTTATGAGTGTAGAATTTTTAAAATCAAAATTGTGGTTGAATTTATTTTTCTGTATGACTTGTGCATTTGTTGTTTTTTGTGAGGTTTCCTATTGTCTTTTACATTTATACATATTGGCTTTTTCTACAGGTTATCCCTGAGAAATTGTTCACATATATATATATATATATATATATATATATATATATATATAATTACTGGTTAAAATTAAGAAATATTAAAGTTTATTGACTTACCAAAAACATTAACAGCTTAAATTAAATACTAAATTAAATGTATGTTTCTAAATATTGAAACTGATGAGGAAGTCAAAAAGTATACTGTCTAGGTAGGCAAGGTAAGCAGTGCCTACCCTGAATAAAATAGATCAGCAGTTACATTTTTCTTCTGCAGCACAATATGCATCTAATCTAACAAAATTATAAAGCTTACTCTGATTATTATGCGTCAAATGCAAAATATTCTTTTTTTTTTTTTTTTTTTTTTTTGGTAGATTTACTACAGAAAGGACACAAGCTGCATACCCTGAATAATTACTGATGGCCACATTCCTGCTGTGTGTCTGTGTTTGGTGAATATATATATATATATATATATATATATATATATATAAGTTGCATTGATGTGAGTTTGTGACCCTGGTTTCATGCCCTTTGCAATCATCAAACAAATAGTGTGACGATGCAAAGGCATCAAATCAGGGTCAAAACTCATCAAAACAATAAATATGTTAGCTCTATCACTGATATTGAGCACTTTTTTTAATCATATATAATGTATATAAAATTGCATATATATATATATATATATATATATATAAAGGCTAGGATGAAGTCTTAAACCTTGAATGGCAACCTTCCTAGAGATGGCATCTCAATAAGAACACTCAGTGTACTTGGACTATCGTAAATGCCTGAGTTGGGCATCAGGAAGAACATTCTGGCCTTGTAAAAATAATTTATTCAAATTATTATGCCAAATTCTTTTGTCAAGCAGAACCCATGTTGCTTTGTGCAAGATTAATCCCAGTCCTGCCTCAGCCAAAAAACATGGATATGTATGAGTTCTTAGAAATTTGGAATATTCCATGTGTAATTTTGTTTAAATTCTAAACTTTTCCTTTTTGCAATTATTTTAAGTATTCTTTTGCAAATCTTGAATTTCTTTTCTTTCCTCTCTTTCAGATATTACTTTTTTCAACACTGTAATGGAAAGGAACGGAAATTTAATGAAATCCTTTCTGTATTCTGTTCTTTCTCTCGAAAAAAAACGGCTGTCTGTTGATGAATGAGACTTTGGTCACTGTCTTTTCCCCTGCTCCTTCTTCAAAAGAACACAAATCTTTATTGTAAGAACTGTTTCACTTTTCTCAAACGTTCCCATAAAATGAAGATTATTTTCAATGTCAGTCATCAGTTTTATTTCTTTTGGTAATTTTATCCACATTAAATTCTTTGTATAAATGCCTTTGTTTTAAATAACGTACATCATTAAGGTGGATGTGAGAGGGGACTAATGGTTAATTGGCTCTTTCTTTAGTCCTATTCTCTTTCTACTTTTTTTTTAATGATCTACTTTGGAACATTCTCAGATAAATCATAAACATCTATGCAGATAGATGACCACTGCTTATAGTGATTTTTCTAAGCATAGCTCTGATGTGGCACACGGCTGAAAGTTTAAGGTCACCCAGTGACGATCGAACCCGCTTTTCAGTTGTAATTGATCTAACGAGACTAGCTGACTAACCATTACATCACGCTGAAGTGCCCAAATGGCTATTGTTTATGGATGCACTTCCAAAAACTAAGAGCTTTGCAGCTGATCTCTCCTCTGATCTAGCTTTAACAGCTCAGCAAGGGAAATAAGTGGCTTGTAACTTTCACTACCTCCAAAACCAAATTAGTATCCTTTCATTATCGCTATTCAGACATTGAGATTTCTGCAGTCACGATGAACAGCCACTCTATCAATGAGGCTCCTTGCTTCAAATGTCTATTGGGATGAAAATGGAACTCATATTGCCAAAGATGCTGGAAAAATAGTTGATTTATATTACTCCTGAAAGTACCTGACACCTACCATTTTCTATCTTCACAAAAGTCAGATTAGACCAAAGAAAACTGTATACTAGCTTACTCAGGTCATCAAAATAAAATAAGAGAAAGCAGCTTCACCCATTTTTAAAGATCAAAGGGGTAAAGGAGTAAGAAAACACAAGATAGCATGCCTGTCTGGTTGTGTCTTTCTTTCATCCTAATCGATTTCTTTTTGAAATTTTCTTTTTTTATTTTCTCTCTACTTCCTCTCTTTCTTCTTTCACACCTTCTTTCCTCCTTCCTCTCCTTTGCTTTTCCCTATTCCACTGTTATATGGAATATATATATATATATATATATATATATATATATATATATATATATATATATATATATATATAGTCAAAATAAACAGTTTCAGTTTTTTTCTGTTTCACAGCTCAAAGTGTGGCTAGTCATCTGATTGTTCTTCCAGGATCAAGACCTGAATGATTTGGTATAAGTCAGAGATTCTAACCCCTAGGCTATCAACGCCCAGCAGGGAGAAAGGTGAATTTTTGTGTATTTATTTTATCATAAACACACTAGTAACCTAGAGAACTCAATCCAGTTTGGAGAGTCTTTTATTATCAGCAGTAATAGTGACTGCACATTCAGAATTTTTTCCCAAGGATGCAAATCACCGTGAAGATTATTTTTGGGAGCTAATATCGTCATCCACAGACAGACTGTTTCACTGTGTCACAGCTCATCAGTGTGGCTAGACATCTGATCACTTCAAGCTAGGATTGAAACTCGATTGATTTGGCTTCAGTCAGAGATTCTAACCCCTATGGGAGGAAAAAGTGGCTTGCAACTCTCAATCTCCCCAAAGCCAAGCTAGTATCATTTCATTATTGATCAGACACTGAGATTTCTCCTGTCATGATGAACAGCTGCTCTGTGAATGAGGCTCCTTGCTTCAAATATCTATTAAGACTCAAATGGAACTCCTATGTATGATCCATTGCAAAAGATGTTTGAAAAATGTCGGCTATTTATATTACTCTAGAAAGTACCTGACACCTTCTGTCATGCTTCATCTTTACAAAAGCCAGATGAGACCAAAGTTGGTTAAACAAGAGTTAAAATATTTTCTCCTTTAGTCTGTGAAACAAATTTTTCATTTGAATGCAAACTCAATTTTAATTCAACAGTAATCAAAATGATGCAAGGATGCAAATTGTGAATTTACTATTTTTAATTTTGAAGCAATGATCTTAGCCGCCATATTTATTACAACGTTTCGGCCAATGTACGCTCCAGCTTTCTTCAAGTGGTTGGAATGTCGAACTCACATTCTTTGGATCCTGTCAATACCCGTTTAAGGCAGTGGAGAACATTCAGAGGGAAATTAACAGGAGATAACTGACATCCATTAAAACATAGTATGTGGAACTAAAACAGTCTACCCCAGTGAGCGAAATAAAGGGCTAAGTTTGACATTCCAACCACCTGAAGAAGGCCGGAGCATACAACGGCCAAAACGTAATAAATATGGCGACAAAGATGAGGACAATAGTCCGAATAATGTAAATAATACCTCATCTCAGAAATATAGACAGATACTGAATGATCACATAAATATGGCAACAAAGATGAGGACAATAGTCTGAATAATGTAAATAATGTACATAATACCTCATCTCAGAAATATAGACAGATACTGAAGGATCGCATAAATATGGCAACAAAGATGAGGACAATAGTCTGAATAAAGTAAATAATGTACATAATACCTCATCTCGGAAATATAGACAGATACTGAAGGATCACATAAATATGGCGACAAAGATGAGGACAATAGTCTGAATAATGTAAATAATGTACATAATACCTCATCTCAGAAATATACACAGATAATGATCTTAGCCTTGAAACTGATCTCTCCTCGGACCTAACTTACAGCTAAGTGGGGGTGGGGGGAACTAGTTTGTAACTTTCAATGGCTCCAAAACCAAATTAGTATCATTTCATCATCACATGTTCAGATCACTGTTCTTTGTTTCTCTTTTGGTGCACACTGCTAGGCAGAGTAGCCATATTTACACTGACAGCTGCAAGAAAACTGGCATTAACACGCACAAACTTCAATCACATGGCCACAAGAGTACTGACTATAGGCACACATCAGCAGAAGGCAGTGTGATAAACCTAAAGATATGTTATGGTGGAAGAGCAGATAATTTCTGACTTACTCTCATATATTGTCTTTAGTTTACTTTTCGGTTTTTATAAGATAAATAAAAATGAAAACAAAGGGTTTTATTCTATTTATATACATTGTTAGTATATATATATATATATATATATATATATATATATATACATACTAACTGAATACTGACCATACTGTGGCCATATAACATGTGATCATAAAATGAACACTGTACTACCATGTGACCATAAAAATGAACACTCTCCTCTTGAATATGGCTAAAGTTTTGTTCAAAAGCATTTGAGACAATAATCACTTTGAACAATTTCTCCACATACATTTTTTCTTCTTTTTTGTTAACTTAAGTTCAACTAATACAAGGCCCAAGAACCGCTCAAAGTAGAGGGTTACTGAATGCAATTGTTGTAAGGGATGAAGGAGGTGGAAGCTTCTTAGTTTCTCTATGTGCAAAGAGGCTTTTGGAGATGGGTGACTACAGCCCTCTACAACTTCCTTTTCCTTTGTAGCTCCCAGTAAATCTTGTCTTCAAACTTGCTAGGTAGGTTATACATTGTTTTCCTCTGTCCCTTTTATCTTGAATCTGTCCTCTGAGTATTAAATTTAGTCCTCAATAAAGATAAATTGTATGAGTACCAAAAAAAAGACTTGCAAAATATTCCTTGTCTATTATATTTAATGAAGCATGCATAAAAAAGAGTTGCTGTCCAAATACATACATTTGTATACATACGTAAATTTATATACATTTGTATATATATGTTTTCTCTTTTCAGGTGAAGCAAGTCTTCATTTACAATAAGGTCATTGTGAAAACAGGAAATTATTTGATACTGAAAAGTTCTATCTTCTGATAGAAATCCAACAGGAAATAATGTCTACCCTCCACAGAATTGCACAAAGCAATCATCAGACAAAGGAACCATTTCTTGTTTTGACATGAATGAAAATACTTTGAACTTTTAACCTTTGTCATGGAAAATACTTCCATTAAAAAACAATGATGACTTTTTTTTTTGTTAAATTAGACTATAAATTAAACCTGAGGAAGAGTTTTATTTTTTTTTTCATTTGTGAAATTTTATTTATACTAGTCAAAACCAGTGTTACTTTTAATTTAAAATGTCTTTTTTAGTTTATTAAAGAACTCTGTCGGTTATATTTTGATGGCAAATTATAGTGGTCATCTCTGGCGTTAATAAGTTTAGACATCATTAAATTAAATGAAATAATCATGCAACATCTGTGAATAGATTTTCTAAAAGTAAAATACTTTTTATTTTTTGCATTTACCATGTAAATATTTGGTAAAGACTTTATTTATTTTTGGAATATTAAAAAAAAATATTTTCATTTTAAAATTTCAGTGAAGAATTTCATGTGACTGCCCATTTATTTTTTTGTAAAGAAAGACACAAATTAAATGAATTTTAATTTATTTACACTTTGTATGTTCAGTTCTTTTATTTTTTGACAAGATAGCTTAGTTGGATGTGTGGGTGGCGTGATGAGTAGCGGCTCAGAATGTGTGGGTGGCGTGATGAGTAGCAGCTCAGAATGTGTGGGTGGCGTGATGAGTAGCGGCTCAGAATGTGTGGGTGGCGTGATGAGTAGCGGCTCAGAATGTGTGGGTGGCGTGATGAGTAGCGGCTCAGAATGAGAATCAGTTTGAATTCCAATCAGGTTAATTATATTCGCTTACAGGCAAATACACTTGGAGAAAATTATGAATCAATCTCCTCCCTAGCATGGATTAAATAGTAGGATTTGTATCTGGAAAAGTCATTGTTATTGTCAAAAAAGATAATGCAATATTCTCTCACTAAAAAGTAATTATTCTTACACTCTAACATGTTGTAAATAACACACAATGGGATGATAAGTCGTAAAAAAAAACAAGAAAAATCAAATTCTTAACTTGATATGGTATGAGGTCAGATGCCTCAGGTAGTGAAGAGGAGGATGTGTTATTCTCTCCATAAAAATTCCAGTTATAACAATATAAAATTTAGCTAGCTCGGACATTTATGAGTCTATCATGCCAGTCATCTCTGTCCTGCATTAAAGTCATGTCATTAAAGTGGCATTCTATCATAGCTGGACAATGCAGGTGGTTGCTGCTGGGTGACCAACCTGTCTTGCTTCATGGCTAGCCAGAACAGTGGATCACTTTCAAATTCTTGTTTTACTGACCAGCAGTAACACTTTGTTCTCATGAGATTGTAGAAATATCAGGGATAATTCCATAGAACTGTGATTTAGTTGGATGTTGTTTCCAAGAGATGTTAAGTATAGCTTTCAGCATCCAAGTGTCGGTTCCATCAAGCTTAGACTCTAAGGTTTTAGTTAATGTCCAAGCAATGGCACCATACATTAAAACTGCCTCTACAGTGGTGTCAAAGAATCTCCATTTGTGGTTGTCTGGTTATTCAAATTTCTAGATTATATCCATTTTATTCATACGACCCAGGCTTTAGTTTTAGCTATCCATATTTACACATCATTTTCAGTAGAATTTATCTCACTTTTTAGGTATGTAAAATATTCAACAGATTTTATTGATTCACCTGAGACAGTTTATATTGAGCTTTGCTGGTTGTAGCTTATGAATTCAGTTCTTAGAGGCATTGACATAGAATCCAACAACATTGGCAACATATCTGTATATATTTCTGAGATGAGGTATTATGTACATTATTTACATTATTCAGACTATTGTCCTCATCTTTGTCACCATATTTATTACAACGTTTCGGCTGTTGTACACTCAGGCCTTCTTCAGGTGGTTGGAATGTCGAACTGAACCCTTTATTTCACTCACTGGGGTAGACTGTTCTAGTTCCACGTGCCATGTTTAATTTGTAAACTTAAGGAATCAGCACATATGCTATGCTACAAAAATCTCCTGAGCCAACCAAGCATAGAAATAAATACAATATGGGAACCAGTAATAAGGAGTGCAATAATAACAACAAAAGTTGAAATATGAGCTCTGGTAAAAACATGGAATGATAACAGCAAAAATTGCAATATGAGCACTGGTAAAAATGGTTGCTGAAGATATTAGGTTTATAATACCCAGAAATTTATACACAGATGTCCACAAGGACACATGGCACAGTGGATAAATCCAGATCCAGTGACAGGACCCAAAGTGTGTGAGTTCAATACCTGGCTAAGGCAGTGGAGAACTTTCGGAAGGAAAATTAACAGGAGATAACTGATAACTGACATCCATTAAACATGGCATGTAGAACTAGAACAGTGAGTGAAATAAAGGGTTCAGTTCGACATTCCAACCACCTGAAGAAGAAGTGTACAATGGCCGAAATGTTGTAATAAATATGGTGACAAAGATGAGGACAATAGTCTGAATAATGTAAATAATGTTGGCAATACACACACACACACACACATATATATATATATATGTTGGCAACATTATATATATATATATATATATATAATATAAAGTACTAATGGCTTTTTTGTGATTTTTAGACCCTGTCTCATGTAATCTTATCAGAAATTGATTGATCTAATTGAATTGTGAACATTAAAATACTCTAAATGCTACTAATTTAAATTAAATGAATTTGACAGCTTGGTTTGTTTTACAGCTTATCAACCTCCATGAGTTATTTAATGCTGACAAGATTTTTATTGCTGCTAATTTTTTTTTTTTTTTAAAATGTATTGCTAGTAATATTTTTTTTCTTCAAATATATTCATTGCTGGTTGACATTTACAAAAATATTTTCATAGTGTTTTGACCTGAGTTTGGGGGTCAACTATTTTCCCATAGCTGGGACCCTCACAGGTGCTACTGCCCTGGGTCAGGGTGGACCTGGGAAAATCAGCAATTAAGAGCTGGTTCCACGCTCCTCAAAACCTCCTGATCCAGAGGCCTTGCTGTTGGATGTATTTTATTGTCTTACCCAGGATACAGATGTAGTTTATCGTCTTACCCAGGATGATGAATGGTTTTAATCATAAAAACTAAAAATTTTAACACTAAAGATCTTGATTTTTTTTTTTAACTAATGTTCACATGGTTCAAGAGCCACTCAAGGTAGAGAGGTTACTAAATGAGGTGTGTGGTGTGGATGTAAAATGAAGTAAGAAAATGTGAGGCTGCTAAGTTTTTAAGACTAAAACCCAT